>CM072347.1:10602500-11055000 GCA_036874045.1 Cymodocea nodosa | reverse complement strand
CTGACTTCGCCAAATCTTATCATATGCTTGACTTACATACCAAAGTCCTAAACAATGCTCATGTATTGTTGGCATTGCTTTGAACATATAGGTAGGCCAAAGATTAAGGAAGGACGAAGAAGAAATGTAAATAATGAATCAATGATAGTAACGATCATGAAATAATAATACTCATCATTTCAATTGAAACCATGAGGTTGTTCCGATTCACTACTACTTCATGTCTGATGATTACTTTTTCACAATGAAACTATTTTTTTTTACATTTACCATGGTTCAAATTCTTTTGACCAAGTGAATCTTTACAATTGGTATGCATGCCTTATGTTTAATAAATATATCTTAGCAAGGTACAAAGAAGGGACCATGAGCGCACCTTAAGTAGGGTTTTTTGTCACACTACATGTTCTTGTTTATGGTAGGGAGTGATCAATGACACAAACGTATGATTAAGTGAAAGAAACTGTAACTAGTTTTCTTTACTTCATAAGGTTTTTGAGAAAAAAAAATCAGCAATTGGAACTCATTGAAAAATATTATGATTATAAAAAAGTAACAATTAACCAAAAATAATGAAACTCACACTTCTTGAAAATTCAAATTCTATTGAACACAAAACTTTACTATCACCAAGAAAAGAAAAGAAAGTAGAGTAACTGAAACTTTTAGAAGTAAACAGTTAGTTTGTAGGACAGAATCGTATATCAAGATGATTGGAACCTCTCATCATCCATTTGATTGTAAATTTGAAATCTATAGAAATTAATCACAGGACATCTTAATTAACTAACTTTGTGAGAGAAAAAAAAAAAAAAGAAGGTTGATGTGTGCGTGATAAGTGTCCTACAGTCATACACCCAAAACTTAAAAAGTGAAAATGATATTAAGACAACACAACTGTATACCACAATGGAAGAGAAATCTTCCCACCATCGTTTGATCGCGAGTTCTAACTCGCAAGGTACCTTTCAATAAAAAATAATATCGAGGCATGCGTGTGTACATAAAAGAGATCTGTACAAGATTCTTGGAAGGTCCCGCCAAATAAATTAAAGTGGAGTGGTGGATTCCTACCAACATATTTATAACCATACCAAGAAATTAAGAGCCATTAATTTGCTTTCACCTAATTCGCTTTCACAACAATAGCGTCTTTATCTATATTTAAACCTACAATTTCATCTCATGAAATGGAGTAGATGATCAACCATATGAACTTTTATCTCATTGTTAATATCTTTGCATAATTAAGTTTGAAATGAAAATAAAGCAAAATAATAATCACGTTATCGATTAGTGTTCTATTAATTTAGCCTACGGAAGTTCATCTCTTTATATGACTAGTCTTAAGTTTGAATAAAGGAGAAGGATTTGCATTATGTAAACGACTGTAAAAACTTATCGACAAACTTGTTACTCTTTATCAACATGAATTCTAAAGATAATGGCCGATTTCGTTATAGCTCGAATTATCATTACTTATTCATTAGTTTTCCATTAATGTATTTTTGAAAGAAAACATGTGTGCACAAATGTACGTCTTTTTGGAGAACTTTTAAGGTGTCATTTGACCATTAGCTACTCTTAAACCGGATGCGGGCCCTTGCTTCTATGAAGATCAATTATAAACTTTAGAAAAACTTTAATACGAGATCTATATATACTTTGAATGATAAAGAAATTCTTCATTATTCTTTTGTTCACGAGTTGGAATTTCGTGAAAATTAAAAATTCAAACACCTAGAAATATCTTAATCTTGAAAAGAATAACTTCGGTATAACCCCCATGGAAAACTAAATCTGATCGTCAAAGTCGATAGCTTAATTTGTCGAGAAGAACGACTTCCAAACGGTCCCTTGTTATATTGTATACTGCGTTTTGAATAAGTTTAGCTTGAACTGTCTTTTCTTAGCACAGATTTTGCACATCCCACGACTTAAGGAAAAGATAACGTACAAAGATACATACACAAACACATCACAAGGAGCCTTTCCATTCATCCTTGTCCAACGCAACAAAAAGCCACGCATGTATCTTTTCCAATGGCCCATAATTTGACATCAACCTGTTGCGAATAAAAACAAACTTCCCATCAATCAATTTTTTCAACGATGAAAAGCAATGCAAAAGTTAAATCACAACTAAATTAAGGAAAACTAAATCTTTTTTGGGTGGAAAACTCCCTATTTTGAGGAGAAAAATCACGAGACCTTAGGATTCACCTACAAACCTTCACCATAATAATAATTAATATATATATTAATTTTTCTTTAATATTTATCTAGAAAAATCATATATCATACACTATCAATCAACACAACAAGAGACAAGGAAATTTTACCAATCCTGGCCTTTTCCATTTCAAACAAAACTACTATTATTGCAATGCTCCAAAAATCGCAAAAGTAAATAAAAAAGTAGTTCCACAAGTCCCTAGTCTCTCGGACAAAATTTTGGCCTAAATGAACAATGTTTCGTCCCTCAACCAAAACCTCTATTAGAAGTGTACACTAGTAGAATTACAGTGAAGATTCCTCTAGAATCTCTTTCTAACTAGCTTTACATTATTTTGATCTTTGAACTAACTTGTTTAGATGAAAAATAGTAAGTCACAAATGAGCCGGTGAAATTTTAGTTCAATCTAACTACAAACAACTCTAATTGTTTGATTGAATAAGGTGATGCAACAAATGCCTTAAAGGAAGAGGAAAAACGACCATCACAATCTTTCTTCTCTTACGTTTTTCTATCTTTTCTCTCTTCCTCCACAAACCCTAAAATGATTAAATGGGAAACTTACATTAAGAAATACATGCAAATGGGTCATCTTCCCTGTGGAGGAAAATCCAACACAAGTCTAGTTAGTGTTCACGGCATCTTAATTTTTAACCCATAAATTAGAAAAAAAGAATAGTTGAATGCCATCAAGCATGCATTAAGAAATCCATCTTAATTATATGTATGCTTGTATGTATATGTATCCTTATATATATATTGTTAAAAGAATTATTTTCCTTGATAAACTACTATTAGACTTTGGTGTTGGAAACTATTATTACTAAAAGAGATTCATGCTGGACATTGATCATGTATGCAGCTTTTTAATTTCTTACATTGTGGTATCAATTTGGTATGTAAAGATGAATGAGAAATATAGTCCTTTAAGGGGGGTTTGTGCTGCTTGGAATCTTGAGAATCTTAGGAAAAAGGAAGTATGAAAAGTGATTGGGGTGTTTGTGCTTATCTGGAATTCTAAAAACTTTCCAACGTATAAAAGATAAAACTTTTGGCACTTTTATGACTCCCCCCTTAGATTACTAAGAAAATTTTGGCACTTTTGCGACCTTGATCTCATGCACCCCTACACCCTCTACAAGCATAGACCTCTTCAAGCATCCATGAGCTTACAACCCCACCCTTGATCTCATCTCATCTTCTCCTCGCTTTGTCAACCTCTACAAGCCCTCACACCCTTTACAAGCACAAACCTCTCTGAGCATCCATGAGCTTACAACCCCACTTGTCATCTTGTCTTGTCTTCCCCTCATTTTGTAGATCGTCACCCCTAATCACACGAGCACAAAGGAGCTTTGACACATCGATCGTAAGTGTTGCACATTGTCTTTAGTGGTTTGTTGACTTGAGGAGGCTCAGTGAGCTTGTTGAAAGTTTAGGTTCAATTGTCGACGATGAGAAGAATAAGAAGAAGAAGAAGATGGGAAGAAGAAAAAGAAAAAAAAAGAAAGAGAAATAGGAAAATAAATATTTAACTTTTATATTTAGCATATTATTTTTTCAATTTTTTTATGAAATTATAAATAAATAAAAATAAAAAGAATTGATAACTTTTCTTAAAATATAAGTATTTTGAAGTTAAAAATTAGAGTAAATAAAAAATAATTATTAGAATACTTTGATTAAAAAAATATATTTAAATTTTGAACATTCTTTCTAGCACAAACCTCCCTAAGAATTCTTACTTTCTGAAACATATACAAATATCCTAAATTTTCTAAAAAATTTGGACTTTTCATTTTATAAGAATCTAGGCTTTTCATTTTTTCAATTTCTAAGCTTTCTAACGTGCACAAACACTCCTTTATGGTTCCAAGAAAATAAGACAAGAAACTAGTTCATGCCTATGAAATTAAATTTTGAGGGACAGATGAAGATTGAAATTTCAAATGTATTTGATGCCAAAGATCGATGTTCTTGACAACAAAAAAATCTTGTAATTGGGTATTTCCAAGCTACCTAGATAGGTTTGAAAAGAGCTTTCCTTTTGAATATGAGTTAAGTCTAGGAAAATGGTTTACATGAGAAAATAATAAATAAATTATATGCTAACGTTGGTCTGTCTTTAGTGCATATGTTCTCAATTACTATTAGAATCTAAAAAGGCCATGACCTAACTTTCTTGACACACACACACATATATATCTATGTTTATATCTATATCTGCATGCATGCATACATATATATATTCGCTATCATACATATGCATGTGCATGTATAGTAAGGTACGGTTGAGTATATCATTAAATTGAAGCCAAAAATTGTAAACACGCATGCCACTACATACTTGAATAGTTTCTTCTACTATATATTTCTGTCTTGAGTGATTTCTAAGGGGTGCAGTTTTTTTTATATATAAGTTTGCAGTCATGTCTCTTGGACTTCAATTCACGACATTTTTTCTTCGTGAACTTTATTAGCAATGTGAAGACTAGTTGCGCTCTCAGTTGTTAATTAATTTTTATATATGATGCGTGTAGTTGCAACAGGTAATCATCCATATTTTTATCTTTTAACTACTACTTTACTCCCTCATGGTAGCCAACATTAGTGATCCTGTACTAATTAATTGCGTTGCCAACATATATATACTCTTCTGTTTCCAACATTATCTTCATTAATCTCTATATCGCATCAATCACAATATGCTAAATGTAATACATGATTGATTGTCAGCGTTACCTGTCAATAATCAATCAGTAGATGCATGATTTTAGGGTGTGAATATATATACATATTTTGTATGTAGATGAAGCTTAAACAAGTCCAAAAATATTCTTCACGGCATAGGAGGAATCTCCCAATCACTGTCAAGGAAGAAAACAAAGAAGACACCAACTGTTAATTTCATATATAATAAACTGCATGGGGATGATGCAAGTGAGAAGTGTCAAGTGAGATCCTTTTTGCCGAGAAAAGCGGCAGCTTGCCACTTCTTGTCCTTCACATTATATGTTACATTTTTTGTTAATCAGAAGGCGATTTCAGAAGTCATCTCGTGATAGCATGTGGAGTTAAGAAGAAGAAAGGGGTTTAGCTAGCAGTCCCCAAACAATGTCAAAGACAGCTAAAGAGAGTGGAGTATAAAAATCCACAGGGAACAGTTGTGAAGATTCACTTCTTCTCTCTGTCCTCTCTTTCTTGCGTGTGGTGAAGAGAATGCCATGAAAAAGTCAGCCTGTGACTAGAAAAAGGAAGAGCAAAAAGTAGACAAGAGGAGGGATGCCCCAGCTTTCCACCAGCTTTCTCCCCACACACACACACACACACACACACACACACTCTCTCTCTCTCTCTCTCTCTCTCTCTCTCTTTGTAGCCCATGGTTCTTGTGAAATTTTAACTAAAATCCAATTGGTTGTAAGTATCATCATATAAGTTAGGTTCTGTATCTTTTTATTTTATGTGAGATTTTTTCTAATAACTTTTTGCTTATAACTTATTTTATATGCTACAAGTATCTATATATGAATGTATATGAATTTATTTTGATATCTTTTAAAATTCTGACTCAAAATTATAAGTGAATGAATTCATTGTCATATAAGCTCAGATCCCAAACTACCACCGTCACTTCCGTTTGCTTCTTAGAGAAGATCAGATACTACAGCTTCTTTCCACTCATCCCTCGAAGGAGAAATGAAAGCTCATCTCAACCTCTACACCGTGAAAGGGACAGTGAAAGCAAGCAAAGAATAAAATTGTATGCATGGTTTTGGTCTTCACCCTTGATTAGATTTCCAACCAGCTCTACTCTTCCTCCCCCTATCTCTCTCACCACCACTCCCAAAGGACCATGTGTGTAGCAGCTTCTTCTCACAAATAATGGAAAGTAGTGGAGGTGGGGAGCTAGGCGACATCATTCGTGCCAGCAGCAGATCCGGTGGGTCGCCCGGAACCAGGCACCTGACGGATCGGTGGCAGCTCCCCTCGGTGCCAACGAGCTTCCCTTCACCCACTGAAGCCCCGTCCAGTGGCTTCTTTGATCCCTTCTCCAATCTCTGCCGAGATCCGTTGCTACAAGAATTGCCGGCCACCTCTGGAGCAATATTCCATAGCCCGGACGACTCGATACTTGGCCTGGTCAAGACAGGCACATCGGCCAGGAGTGACGGTGATAATCATGACGAGCATAATGCAAGTGGGGTTGGTGGTGGCGGCGGCAGCGACGGCGGTGGTGGTAGCACCAGCACTACTCTCCCTACGTTTCAGAATAAGATACTTGGGGAAGAGGCGGCTAGACCTTGGAACATCTTTTCTAGGTTTCTGCAGATATCCCCCACAGCCAACAAGGCTGCTTCTCCCACTCTAGCCAGAAGAATGAGGCCTTCTCCAATTCTAGTTGGTGGTCATGATACGGTGAAGTCGAGTGATAACCCATTGGCCTGCTGCAATCCACCGAACCATGCCGGTTTGCAGATCTCCCCGCCGTCGCCACAGGCTCCGGGGATCAAGCGAAGGTTAGTCTGACATGATCCGACTCCTTCAAAACATACCAACATCAGAAAACCCATTTCCATAAACAAAGCATTCGATTTGATCATCTCCGGCATCTTCTTTTTCAGGGGTGCATATAGAGATCATTCAATTAGTTTATTTATTAGGGAATTAGATCTAGCATCCCACAACTTCCTAGTTCCTTTTGCTCGAACTGTGAAGCACTAGCTGTTTTCTTTCCCCTCTTTCTCGACTGATAGAGATCCTAGAAATATGACAGGTGATCCAGTCAAGTTGGGCTTCTTTGTGTCAGTGGACATTGGCCAAACCCTTGGTTTTTATTCGTGGAGTCACAGAGCCACGACCTAAAGGGCATAAGGACACAACAAGTTCCTTGTACCATGGGAAGAGGGGCATTAACATAAACATAGCTTTCATGTATGTAGCTGAAAGTTTTCTTGCATGATATAGCTCCAAAAGTTTCAATCTCTTATATATTTTTTCTGCGTTTTCTTGCTAAATCTTTAGGACCAGGAGAAGTTTATGATAGGGTTTTCGTCAAATGAGAATTTGTAGATTGCGATAAAGTAGCATATAATAAAGCCAAAGCTAAAGGCTTCGACATCAGACTTTTACATACATATCCCTTTCCTTTCCTTAAAAAAAAAAAAAAATGGCCTCCTCCTCCTTTTCTTCTTCTTCTTCTTCTTCTTCTTCTTCTTCTTCTTCTTCTTCTTCTTCTTCTTCTCAACCTTCCTTTATATTGAGTACTGAAGCATTCATGCTGAAAAATTGTCGATTATTCTTGGGTTATGTACATAGGAAAAGCCAAGCGAAGAAGGTTGTCTGCATCCCAGCTCCAGCTGCTGCTGGAAGCAGACCCAGCGGGGAAGTCATTCCATCTGATCTATGGGCATGGAGAAAGTATGGCCAAAAGCCCATCAAGGGCTCTCCTTATCCTAGGTATTCTCCTTATCTGTTCTATTTTTTATTTATAGATTTCTTCTCTTCCCTCACTTCAATGAGGTGAACTAAAACTCTAGGGATGTAATTTTTTTTTGTTTAATTCTCCAAGGAATTTAAATAGCTTGATGTGAAGTAGATCTATGACAGATTGAAATTGACATGTGTAAGTATACGGTTGTTTCCTTGTCTCCCTTCCTACTCCAGTCCTCTTGTCCCATTTAGAACTAGATACATATATTAATATTGTGTACCTGTCCAATATTCCCAGCCAGGCCAACAACATGAAAAGATTGTTTTTTTTTTTTTTTTTTCTGTCTAGATTCAAGTTTAAAATTTCCTTTATTTATCTTATAAGACAGATGAGAAAAGATCAATTAGGTTATCTACTGTTCATTAATTTTACCCGACAATGTTAAACTCAAAATACATGAAAAGATAAAAAGAAGGTAAAGAAGAAAAACATTATGTATTTAAACTTTAGGTGCAATATTGGCTGTTATAAAATATTCTATCTTAAAATCAATTGATAACGCAATTTGTCCCTACGTTTTAAGACTTTTTGGCGCTTTCATCACTTGTTGCTTATCTTTAAGTTTATAAGTATCTTATAAGTAAATGTATATAAATTCCCTATGATTCTATATGGAACATTTTATTTTAAATTTAATTAATAATAATTAAAAAATTCAATTCTCATATTTTCGACTTTCCCAGTCATCATATATTTTTCTTGGAGTTGAATTCCATCCTTCTACTTCATAACGATGGAAATGAAAACGAGGTCATTCTTTCAGGGGTTACTACAGATGCAGCAGCTCGAAAGGTTGCTCGGCAAGGAAACAAGTGGAGCGAAGCCGAATCGATCCAAACATGCTGGTCATCACCTACACGTCGGAGCACAACCATCCCTGGCCGACGCAGCGAAACGCTCTCGCGGGCTCCACGAGAGCCCAGCCGGCGAGGACGAACACATACGGTACGTCGACCAAGGGCGACCCCCTTCCGTACCAGAAGCTGGAGGAACAACGCGAAGAGTGTATGGGAACCCATGCTACTGGTGCGATGAAGGAAGAGGGCGCGGCGGTACTGCTTCCGACGGGAAAGGCAACGGTGGATTCCAGAGATAACAACGATGGTCATGATCACCTGGATCGTGTTTTCCAGCAGAATTGCAAGGATGTGTTGTTCCCGGAGGCCTTCCGCTCTGACGACGACTTCTTCTCGGACCTTGGGGGGCTGGAGTCTGATCCAATGGAGCTGGTCTTCTCCAAAGGATTCTTGGAGGACACACCAGAAGAAGAAGAAGAAGAAGAAGACAGGAAGAAGGGTATGAAGACAACACTGGACCCTTTTGGCTTTGATTGATCTGGGTCGGCAACGTTGGTACCGGAGATGCTAAGAGAGGTGATTAATAGCAATCATTTAAAGAAATCCAACCAAACACCTCTTCTTCCATCTTTTCCCTTTGCATGATTGTTATGAAAGTGAAATTTTAATTTAATATTAATTGATATGAGTAAAAAAAATTTTCATCGTTTACTGTTTAGTTCAATTTTCATTTAAACCATGTGATTATTTTTAATACATTCTTTATGTGTATATGTGTGAGAATGAACCTACTCTTATACTAAAATTAATTAATTTTTGGTTAAAATTTCTTACATACATGAGATATTAAATTTGAGAGTTCATCATTTGTGTGTAACAGAAGGTTTAGAAATTGGAAAAATAAAAAGCTCAAAATAGTCAAAAATAGAAAGTTCATAAAGTTAGAAGAGAATAGAGTGTTTGCGCACGAAAAGCTAAATAAAGATAGGTTCAAATTTGTGTTTGGTAGAAAATCAAGAAATGGAATGTTAGGAAATTATACAAGTTTGATAACTGTATAAATTTGTAGCATAAACTCTATAATATTAAAATTTTCAACAATAACATAAATAACAATTGTATAATATTAAAAGAAGTTTTTAATATAATAAAAGTCAAATATTACAATAAATATTCATAACATAACACAAACCATTACAAAAAATATAGTAGAAATATAAGTCCATAATACTTTCATACAATACATTTAAAATAATTTAGTAATTACCTCCATCCTGTATAGATGTCATAATCTTTCCACACATTTTATCTACTATTTCTTTTTTTAAAATTTTGACTCATTTCTAAAGTATTATTCATTTTCAAAGTTTAAAAAAGAGAGGAAGCAATTGAGGTTGCATTATTAGATGATGAGAGGAGGCAATCAAGGTTGATCTGCAAAGTTCTCACAAAATGGAATGGTTGCTCACAAGGAGGAGTTGATGATCAAGAGTCAATTAGAAGTTGTAAGAAGAGTTTCTTAACTTTCAAAGAAAGAGAGCGTAAAGTCTAAAGAATCTTTAACATTATATACGAGAGAAAGTTTTCATCTTCCTTTTCATCAAACCCTCTAATACAAATAAGTTAAAAACTTTCTTTACTTTTTTTCTTCTTCTATTTCTTAAGTTTCTCTTAGGAAAAAAAGATTTCCTTGAATTCTAATTAAAAACACATTCTTTTATAACATTTTCTTCTCCTTATTCTTTAGTTATTTTGTAAACCTTAATTTTAAAATTTTTAATCTTAATTAAGTATAAAAAAGGTAAACAAATAAGGTAAGGAGAGAAGTGAATACCCACTTTCTTAGGATCTTGAGGTGTGGCAGAAAGCTGTGGAACAGAAGTTACCACTGTTTTGGCAATTAATATACCACATTTCTGAGATGTGACTGACAAGACCTTGCAGTGAAGATGATCACATATGTGAGTCTTTTCTCTCCATCTGTCTTAAAATCTCTTCGAAGTGGGGCTGTAGAACTGGAGTTATGGATGTTTGCGGTGGATTCCAGAGAGAAAAGAGAGACGAATGGTGAGAAAGGACCGGTTGAGATGTGAGACAGTGGGAAAATTGACTGATTTGATGTGACTTGGCTATTTTTCTCATCCTTGGATGATTCCCTTTCAGATGATACAGCTGGGTTCGGGGATCCCAAGCGTCCACACCATCTTCTTTCTACCAGTCTAGCTAGTGAATTTTTCTTGAACCCACGATTTGAAACGATGAAATTTAGGGTTCAAGGTTTAATATTTAATTGTTTGGTATGCTTTTCAATATCATGATATTTAGTAGTTGGTAAACTATAGTTAGTGTATTACTTGAATAACAGTACTGCTCTTGATAGTTGAGAGTTCATGTAAACTTACGATCTCTCTTGACTTCTTCAATCTCTTTACATAGTTTTATCCGAAGTGTTGAAACATAAACATCTCATTCAAAATTAATTGACAATGATATAAAACTAATGAACTTGAGATATGTCTGTATGTTAATCTACATTTTAGTTTATATTTCACAAGCGTAAGACTATTCTGTCAACCTTCTCACTTGTTATATTTTCTTAAATGTTACATGTGACTCATTTTATCTAGTAAATGTTTGTTCAAGTATCTGGTGGTTAACAAACCCCTACACAAGCGAAAGTTCTTACTGATCTTTAAGTAATTACCTTCAACACGTATAATTAAAATTACGAATGATCACTTTCCCATAAAAACTATTTAGCATATGGTATGCATATAACTTGTAATAATCAACACAAGTAATACGTAATTCTCATTAATCAGTTGGAATTATTCCATTTTAATTAAGTGTGAATGTAAACCATAGGTAAAGCTTTCATGAAAGTTATCATCAATCAAAATCATTTTCGACATGCATGCTATAGAGATGAAAGTAAGGTCAATTGGATCAAATTGGTCTTTGTCTTCTTACTATCTAATTATATACTTCACTCAAAACCTCATATTATACTGTAGTTGTGCATACACCATTCAACCTTTAGTGCCTAACTTGTTATCTCTTTTGGTGTGAATAAGGTTTAACGTACTCCAATATATATCCCTCGCAACCTAAAGTTGATGCAATTTCAGACAACTCTCATGCGACAGTCTTCCTTAGACTTGAGTGGTTATCCCATAAACCTTCTACAAATAAACTACATCATTTAAAGATGTATCAGTGAAACCATATAAAGGTTGTAAATCATCAATAAACACTTTTATTTTGCTCAATACTTGCACCTGAGCACCAATATCAGGCTCCAACATCTGCATGTTGCATTAATTACCCAATACATTCCAGTTAGTATGAAATCTTGGGTTAAAAATGTAACTGCACAACAAATTGAGTTATAGGTATTTATCTAATGACGTAAGAGACATGATTTAATAATATTGGACAGTTACAATTTAGTCCATTTTGAATAGGTGTCTATCCAATTAACATTGAATTATAATCATCTGATATTATTAAGTCATGTATCTTATTAATCACTACACTGATTAAAACATTGTTTATTTGAGTATGAGCTCCAGCTCCCAGACGTGTGAAGATACAAAAATATTTCAACTCTACAAATACAAGAACAAAATTCTTATATTACCCTTGGACGAAAAAATTAATTACATTGCAACGAACGTAATGTGCAATTGCGAAATACACACATCAAAATATAAACCTTGTGGAATCTAAGCAATATTAGCATACACTGCAATCCTACTCCCCTCTTAACAACGATTTATTTACTGAATGAAAAGAAGAAGAAGGAAGACATTTAAATAAAAGGGAAAATGTGTAAATTTACCTTAAATCTTTTGAAGCTCCGACCAAGGATAGTGCTCGTCCCACTTTAAAAACTTTCTACGATGAATAGTAAATTTTGCCGATGTTAATACTAACCATAAGATAATGCTAATCTTATTTATTTAAATATTTTTTTACTCTGACACTCCTGAAAATTGAAACTGATATTCAAATACAACACTTAAAAGATACACGTACTTTCAAAGAAAATACGTAAGATACACGTGTCTTTCGATATTTTGTCATTTCATTTTCCGACGAAAAATATATATAAATGATATTCTAACGTTAATTGAGATTGTATTTGGAATTTTGATATTTTATTGTAATTTACTTTTGCTGGAGAATTCAATATGTACATTTAAATGGAGTAATAAGGTATGGTAATTTCTATTAGAGTCCAACAAAAATCACTATAAGACATACCTTACGATGAATGTTAATTTTCTTAGAAAACGACATAAATTTTAAAAATTACTACAATTAATTTTCAGACTAATTATCAACTCCACCAAAAATGTTTATCAAAAACTACGGGTACAAAACCATAATTTCTACTTACAAAGCTTACCTCATTTTTGCCAAACGCGCCCTGAATGACATCCTCTTGTAGCCGATAAAAGGGAGGTCGAGCACGGCGCCAACGGCGGCAAACGCTGCCAATGGCCACCAGGGTCTTCGCCCGCGGCAACCACGTCCTTCTCCCCGTGCCGGACGTGATGCGTATCGTCCGAAGATCCTCCCCGCTGTCGTTATCCACCGCAACTCCTCCCTTCTACTGTTGGCAATTGCGCAGGACGTACTCCGCCACCGCGTCGAGGATAAGCATGAGTCTCAAGGCCGGCATAGTCGGGCTGCCCAATGTGGGGAAGTCGACACTCTTCAATGCTGTCGTAAGGCCTTCTTCGGACTATTTGGACATAAAGATGCTTACTTTTGGGTTCAGTTAGTTTTGTGAATGGGACTCGCTGAAAAGCTTTCTACATGATTCGCCTGTTTGAGGGGCGGATGCTTGATCATGTTATGATAATGGTTGCTGAAAACCATTTCAAGTAGAGGCTTTTTTTAGAATGTGCGAGTGTTATGATATTTCTCCTCCATGAAGTTCTCTCGGCTGCACGAAGTTTTTGCTAAGGAAGACTATTTGAGAGTTAGGAGAAGAACTGACAAATTCAGATTGAACTATGCTTAAATTTGTTGGATGCTCTCTTTGCCGTTCATTTTTCTGGAGGGTCCAGTAGGCTTACTAAGTTCTGCCTTTTATTTCTCCAGTTGATATTTAGTGGAATTAACCTTTTTAACGTTACTTTCTTCTCTTCTTAATCATCAGTTGCAACCTGCGAATTAGCACAATCCAAATTACACTGTGCAACAGATAATAAACAGGACCCATAGAAAGCTTATGAGACTGCAAATTTTTAACAATAATTTCATTTCCCCAATTTATTCTATATTGATTTGTGTTTGCCATTTTCCAGGTCGAGAATGGAAAAGCCCAGGCTGCAAATTTTCCCTTTTGTACGATAGAGCCCAATGTTGGAATTGTTGCAGTTCCGGATCCACGCTTAGATGTTCTATCCAATTTAAGTAAATCACAGCGTTCCATCCCAGCATCTATAGAATTTGTGGATATTGCTGGACTTGTAAAAGGAGCCAGTCAAGGAGAGGTCAATTATTTTTCAGCTTTTGAAGTTCTCCTAGGTTTTTCTGAACCTTTATCTGTTATGAAGTAAATTATGAATGGCATCTGCTGATTTTTGCTGTGACGTTGACATTTTAAATTTGTCGTGGGATTTTATTTCAATTAATAATCAAACTTTGTTTGGTAATTATTCTTGATGCTTCAAGTGCTGTGCACTATAAAACAATTGCTATACATTATTTTGAAGTCAATATTTGGGATAAAAAAGAATAAAGAGAGGTGCTTCCACATGAAGCACAATTAGCAGAAAAAGTGAGAATAACTATTTTAATTGGAAATTCTAATAATGTGTTATTATAACTGATAACGATTAATTATTGAATTGTAATATTTAGTAGCCATCTAGAATGATCTGTTGTCCATCCAACGATGATCCTAACACTGCTTATTAATAATTGTCAAAGTCATTGTTCTAAAATTTCTATATGTATGGTTTTAATTTTTAGGCCTGAGTGAGCACATTTAATCTTACTTGACACTCAGGTTAATTAGTTTATCTGTCCTCAGTGCTAAATTGGCGTGCCTTTATTCCATAGAAATATGGATGTGGAAGAGAAGTCCATCACAGTTATATAACTGGAAGCTTGACGACAGACTCTGACTAAAATGACTCTTAAAGAAGATTTAAATATTTCTTGGGTCCACTTAATTTGACACTACTGTCCCATTCGATTGATTCTACCCATACATAGTTGTTTAAAACAAGGATATGATATATTTTAGAGTATTTCTTAATTTTACGAGCTAGATAGAATGTAATATTTTTTCTACTGCTCAGAAAGGGGATATTGTTTTTCTGGTTCCATCACATGAAATAGTTTCTTAAGGCATTTCTGTTTTGTGCTGCAGGGGTTAGGTAACAAGTTCCTGTCCCACATCCGGGAAGTAGATTCCATTTTGCAGGTTTGTTGTTTTCATGATGTTCCCATACTTCAAATGATCTGTATCACCTATGCAATTTCTGATATGGATCATTGAGTTATGAAATATAGAGTTTTTGATGTAGAAAATATGTTGCAATCCATTAATTCTTGTTAGAAATTGTTTTATTTTTATGATTTATGAAATTTTTTGAATAATAGGAATTGTTAAATATGATTGTTAAGATCAAATTTAAATAGTTATTGAAATTTGAAAATTAAAAATTGAATGTTAGAATTTATAATATGGTTTTTGATTGATAAAAAATATTTTTTAGATCTATAAATGAATGTTGAAATATAGATGCTTAAATTTAATCTAAAATTTGAATATTAAATGTTAGATGTTGTTGAAAAATCAAAATATAATCGTTATGATTGTTGAACAATATGTAAAAATTGTTAGTTAAGCAAAGTAACTGTTGGAAGCTGTTATAATTGCAAGATAGTCATTGCAGTTCAAGTTCTGAATATTGTCTATCGGAAGCAACTTCAATTGAAAAACATCCCTTGCAATTCAAGTTTTTAAGTTGCATTGAAAATTAAGTGATAGTTTTTAAATGTCTGCATGGTAACAATTATTTTTTATTTGAGTTTTTTATTTCTAATCTTATGTATTTACGTATAAGCCTTTGAAGATCATTTTTGGATGAATAAACTAGCACTTCATACACATAAAATTGTAAAATCACTTTACCAAAGGCATAGGTTATTCAATTTATAAAGCATATGATAGACTTGTAAAGAAAGGATCTCTGCCTATGCAAGGGAGACATGTGTAGGAAGGGATCTCTGCCGGTGAAAGGTAGTGCACGTAAGGGTATTTTCTGCCTATGGAAGGGAGAAGAACATAGTGGAAAAGCTTACATCGTATTGTGTGTGGAGACTGGACCAATGTTATCAAGTATGTAGGACGAGTTGAAGTGGGGAACAGGAACAAAGAACATATCTTTAAAAAACCATGGAATGGATGGAGTAGGTTTTGTTGGAATGATATTATGGAAATGATAGTTATAGAATGAAATACATTTTTTGAAATTGGAATAAATTTGAAATGTAATGACATGAGTAACATATATATAAATTGTTTGTTTTGTTTCTAATATTTCCATGTTAGTATTTTCTAATGTACTTCATCTAAAGTAACCTATGATATCTTATACTCTTCTTCCAACATTCAACTACAACAATGGTAGATTTTTATTATAAACAAAAAAATCAGTCAGTGGCAACATTCAACAACAACCAATCTTTAAAGCTGTCATTTTTTAATGTTTGATTTCAACACTAATAAAGCATTGTCATTGAACAATACATAAAAATTACATATAACTAAACTAAATAAAATTTTGACTCTTGACTTTAACACATAAAAGGCCAAGTTAACAAAAAAATTGCATCAAATCGACTTCCATTGCAAGTCTTGGAGTCTAACATGGAAATCATCTATAATTGTGTCTTCTAGATCAACATACCATTTCTTATATGGAACTTCCCTATAGCTTTTATGAAACCTTACCAAAATTCAAATATGAAAGTGAATGAAAACTAACTTGTCACTTTTCAGCATGCGTGGAATTCTATCTATGATAAATTAAAAATAAATAAATATTAGAAAAGATATTTGTAATTAAATAAGCTATCTATTAAAAAGATATGATAGTACTTATTTCTCTTTACATTATAAATAGAGTATGTACTCCTATTTCTTTTTTTTTATGTTGTCATAGGTTGAGCTAACACATTTCTTGCAATTTCTACTAATTCTAGAGTTTTAGAACCATAAGTTGCCCACCACTTAATAGCATCTAATGATGTAGCATCAAATAATGCTACAAATGTAGAAAATAGGCCCCTACGTGTATGAAAAATATCAAATTGTTTTTGTACAAGTCTTGCTTCTTCCTGATTTGATGTTATTGGAAAATATAGCCTAATCAAAAGATATGAATGAGTTAGTATAAAAAAGGATCTCTCTACTTATTATCAATTCATTTTGAATTGGATGTTCATATTTTAACATGATATTAAGGCAGAATGATCGTAGTAGCCCCTTGTATCCACCTGAAAAAAGCACTTGTAGGATCTAAAATGTCAAAAGTGAAGTGAAGTGTTGAAAAATATAGCCCTACATAGACTAACTAAAAGATAAGGATGAATTAATATAGAAAATGATTTATCTACTCATTGCCAATTAATTTTGAATTAGATGCCTATATTTCAACAAATTCCATCTTCTTAAATGCCTAAAGCACACCTATCATTATTTCTTTGTCTTGGTTTTGATTTCTTACTAGTAGTTTGTCCAAGAGTAGGGATATTCATGTATGTTGTCTCATGAGATTTTGAAAAAAATGCATTTGCGTGGAAAACTTTTGGACACAAAGAAAACTAATTTTTTATTTTCAAAAAATAGGTTTTAATTATATTGAGAACACACTTTCATTCTTTTAACAATTTATCCCAACAAATTTTAGAATAATCATCAATAAATACACTAAAATAGTAGAGTCATGAGCAGAGCCTCAAATATTACAGTGCACGAACTCAAAGTACTTCAACTAGAAGACAAAGATTAACTCTGATGGTTAGCACAATGATGCTTATGTAACTAACAAGACTTACATGAGAAAAACTTAAGAAAGCCCCAAGGAATAGATTGTTGGATATGATGAATCAAGGGATGACACAATTGACAATGCCATAAAAATGATAACTTTGCAGAAGATGTTGTGGCCACAGATCCTCTATTTATATCATCATGTACTAGCTGACACACACCATTACTTTTCTTACAATCTAAACTAATCCTTCTCTTTGTTGGTAGGTCCTGAAACATTTAATGGAAATGGTAAAAGGTGACGAAACATGACAATTGTTTTATAATGACACTACTAGAAAGAAGGTTAAATAGAAAACCCAGAATAATAATAACTTGATCTAAGATAAAGTTAGGACAAGTATGGACTATGCCTTCCCCACTAACAAAACAACTTTGGCCATCAGCAATTTGAATAGAGGTAATATTTGGAATATTGGAAAAATGACTGTATGATTACTGGACATATGAGAGGAGGCTCTAAAGTTTATTATCCAGACACCTTTCCTAGAAGTAAGCAATGCATTGGTATCTAACATAGTCACATGGGTGGTACTAATAGAGGATGATTAAGGGGCTTGAGGTTGAAGATATTGGTTATAGCAACTTGTGATATTGTCACCGTCAGAACTGAGGGATCAGTCTAAGCAGACTTAGATGGATCAACAAGATCTGCAAGTGGAGACAGATGATTTGTTTTTCAGTAATGCTTACGGGGATGCCTATCACAACCCCAAGGCTTACCTTTTGGTGCCTTGGATTTTGAACTTTTAACAGTACTAACTATGGTTGATTGATCTTGAATGAAGGATGGCTTGGTTGTAGGCATAGCTCTAGAAATACATTGAACTCAAGATAAGGTAAACTAAAATGTTGGAATAGTGTGAGCTATGAAAATCTGTCCACAGATCTGGTTCCCATTTTTTTGGTTGCAAACTTACCATGAAAAGTGCCACAACTAAATTTTCATGGTATTACTTCATCTTGGAGATGTTGACAACAAATAGCTAATATACTTCAAGTTCATCAAACAAAGAATGCAAGGAACCATAACATTCATATACCATCCAATCACCTTATTTTTGAGTGAACATTTGCTTATAGATCTCATAACTCTGCCATGTTCTTCTCGTTTCCATAGGTACCACGCAATGTCTCCCATATAGTTTTAGCAGGCTTGATGATCACAATTGAGCTAGCCACCTCTTCATGCTATTTAGAAGTTAGGAAATGATCGCATAATTGCCTATAAGCCAATTTGCATATGCTACATCCTTGGAATCTGGAAGAGGATCAGTTAACATGTTTGATCTTCTTATGTGATCATAAAGATAGTTCTTGTTATTGAGCTTGATGGATGTTGTAATTAATCCAAAAATACTGAACTTATGCAGCCAAGATTGGAGGACAACCAGTAGAGGGTTGCAATACACCAGTTATGCAACTAGGAAGGTGAGAGGAGATTGGTCAAGCCAGCTGATTAGGGCTGTGGAGGCCTTTGACTGGATTGGTTGCTCCTTAAGGGTCAGAGCCATTGATTTTGTGGAGGAGAGAGGGGGTGGGGTGAAGTCAATGGCTGGGGACAAGAAGGATGAAAGAGGGGGGTGAAGGGGGGTGCTGCTCTGGTTCAAGTGGCTAATTTGGAGAGCTGTCCCTGCATAAATGGTAGCAGATTTGGAGGGGTTTGGTGACGATGACAAACCTAAAGGTGGCTGATGGTAGTGGCAGTGATGGATTTGGAGCTGGCCAGTGGTGGTGGTTGCAACTTAGGGTTAGGGTGTTAACTTTGATACCATGTTGAGATTAGATGAAAATAAGTAATTATTTACGATTTATTGCATATAAATAGAAGTGGGTTATAATTGGAACCAACTAATGATCCAATAACCTAAAAAGACTCTAACTTAAAGACATAATGACTCTAACAATATAAATATCCATCATATGAGGTGGAGTTTTCATATGTTGCATTTAGATTCTAAACATCTTCATTTTTTATTGCTGTACTTTGTGTCGACTTCCGATTATCTTATTGCTTGTGATGCATGAACAAAACTGTCCATCTGTTTCTGGCTTCTTGATGTAATAAAAGTATGGGGTACAGGAAATCTTGGGATCTATTCCATCTACTGAAAATTTTTGAAGGTGATTTGCTTAGTCTATAAAATTTAAGTTCTACTGCAGAAACCAATTTATTAGCAAAACATTATAATCATCACCTGATAAAAGCTTTACAATTTTTTTGAAAGAAATATCGAGTGATGCACTATACAAGTTAACATGGTACCAAAGTTGTATTGTATGTGACTAGAATTAAAATAAGTAGCATTAAAAGTTTTCTATAGAGTAGTAAATATAGAGAATTAATTTGTATCTATGATTTATATCGGTAATGCATTGGTGTTTTTTTTTTTGTAGACATATCTAGCATAACCAATTGTTGCACCAGGTTGTACGCTGCTTTGAGGATAATGACATTGTCCATGTCAACGGGAAAGTTGATCCAAGATCAGATATTGATGTCATCAACTTGGAGTTGATTTTCTCAGATCTTGATCAGGTACCTGTATCTAGTAATTGATGGAACAGTCCCATGTGAACCAAATTTAAAATAAGATATGGATTAATAAAGAGGTGAATGACTCTACTTATTGTCAATCAATTTTAAGTTGGATATCCATGTTTTATCATGGTATCAGAATAAAAAGATCCTAATAGGTTCATACACATCTACCTAGTAAGAAAAAACTCGTATAGAACTTAAGGAAGGCTATAAATGAGAGAGAGTAATAGAATAGGCTTATATGGACAAAATTTGAAAGAAGATTGGAGTTAATATAGAGATGGACAACTCTAGTCGTTGTCAGTCAATTTGAGTTTTATGTTGACATTTAATCAGTAATATCCTGTTTTCTTTGATTTTACTGTTTCTGAAAATTTATCTTAATGAACTGATAAAACTTTCTGACATGTGAGAAATGCAGATTGATAAAAGGCTAGAAAAGCTTAAGAAGAGCAAAGCAAAAGATTCTCAGTCTAAAGTGAAGGTTTGAGTGAAGTTCTTCAATGATCTGTTTCTGTATGGGATTCTTTTTGTGTTTAATGTTGTTTACAAATATTTGTTGACACACACTGTGACAGGAAGATGCTGAAAGGTCTGCATTAGTGAAAATACAGAAGATCCTTACTGATGGGAAACCAGCAAGATCTGTTTCTCTTACTGATTTTGAAAAGGATTGTATATGCCATCTTTGCTTACTCACAATGAAGCCCACCATCTATGTTGCTAATGTGACCGAGTCTGATCTTGCTGCGCCTGACAACAATCCTCATGTTAAGGATGTTATGGCTCTTGCAACTGAGCTGCAATCTGGCTTTGTGATTATTTCAGCACAGGTATAATAACTATTAGTGTTACATATAATGCTAACCTACATTTCCACGAGTTAATAATTTTTGGTCTTGTCCTTGCTTAATGGTCCTTTGTAGGTAATTTTGTGCTTGTCAAGGCATCAAGGCTTATAATGTAGAAGGACAAACCCTGTGTATGAGTTTCTTGCCAATGTGGAGTCTAGAGAGTCCAATTGTACATAGCCTTGCCTTTGCAATTGAAGAGGCTGTTTTTAAGGATTTGAATCCATAGCCTCTAAGTTACAATAGAACAATTTTATTGTTGTGTCAATGCTCACCCTTTATCAAGGCTTGCACGGTTTAACCCATAAAATGGAACTTATACACTATATAAAGGAAAAATTTTCCTAGGCATAGGCATTGTCATTTATTACAGGTCTGCAAACACACCCATAGAAGTATGACTAATCATTGATGATACCACCTATGGAATTCCATTTCCGGTAGAAAAACAATATTATGTATGTATAAGGTAATTCATTCTAAATAGGAAGATTTGTGCAGATTGTTATTGGTGTTATTCTTGTACATATTTTTACATTGTATCTTGATTGAAGTGTTAGTGCAATGGGTTTGTCTACTGTAACGTTATGTTTACAAAGCATGGTAGGAAACTTTGACTTTGTCTTTATGTTTATCTAGTACTTTTATACCCCTTTTCTTTCTCCTTACTTCCAAAAAGAGAACATGAAGAGGGGTAGAGAGGGAAAAACAAGGTAAGAGTTTTAAAAGGAGTCGTCATCTATTTTAATCAAAAGGAAGATTAGGAAATATCTATATACAATGTAATGCATGCAGTGTATGAATTCGTGTCTCAAAGGTAAACACTTAAGTGAGTTTAAATAGATAGTCTAGGTAAATGTTCTGGGTATACATAGAAAAGATGTTAGACACTTTACATGTCTAATTTCTTGATTTTCTGATGATCCTTAGGTGGAAATGGTGCATAATGGGTGTCTGTTATGTGCGATAAAAGTTAAGAGATGAAAAAATAGGTATTTGAATTCACATAAGATGAAAAAACTAAGAGTTTAGGAGAAATGTCATGTAAATACTCCCTCATTTATATCATAAGTGGGGAATAGACCTTATATGGTTCTAATCTAAATGATAATGTTAAAGCAAACAACATATATAGAGCAAATAAAGGAAGTAATGACATGATTAGATGAAAATAAGTGTAATGCATGTGAAATGATTAACTTAGGGACATTTGAAATGGATATATCTATTTCTACTCTCCTCAAGGAAGTCTTGATTAATTTTAGTTAAATTAATTGGTTATCACTTGTATAAATGTAAAGTTGAGTGATAACTTAAAGAATGAAGAAATTATGGAATTCTACCTTAAAAGATGAGAAAAGAAGACTAAGGTATGTGCGTGTGACCTTAATCCTAAATGATGTGTCAAATGTAATTCTATGGTTGGATTGAACTAAGGAAACTGGCCCTAGCATGAATCTATGTTCATGGATTGTTAGGATTAATTAATCCCGGATATGAGATAAAGTTTAAAAATGTCGTTTATCATTTTATGATTTGCTATGAGTAGGTTCGATCTTTATATGTTATGTTTTAAATTATTGGTGAGATGTCATGAAATATTATTTGAAACTCACGATTTGAGGTTATACATGTCTCCTCATTTCCAAGTCTAATCATATGTAAACAAAACCAGTTTTCATATCAATAAAATGTTTGATAAAACAATGTATCTGTGAAAATGATAGATATGTGTGTCAATAAAACAGTGGTGCACCTAATTTCACACTCAAGTTTGATTATACACATAAAAAACAAATTCGTACCATGGAAAGCTTGCTTCAAATTTTAAATCATGACATTTTATGTTGGTTAGATCATGATTTAGTTTTGTTTATTTGTTTCTAATGCAAATCTAAGAAGTGATTCATTAGCATTAGTGGTTTTTAATAAGTAAGCACATGAATGATAAAAT
This sequence comes from Cymodocea nodosa, assembly GCA_036874045.1. NCBI lineage: Eukaryota > Viridiplantae > Streptophyta > Magnoliopsida > Alismatales > Cymodoceaceae > Cymodocea > Cymodocea nodosa. The sequence goes on along the minus strand of CM072347.1, from coordinate 11,032,044 downwards.
GATGATAAGTAAGCTTGTATGTGCAAAGTCCTATATCATGAGATGATTAAAAGAGTTAACATGTTAAAGCATGAATTGACAAGTATAACATTAACATTCAATTCATGCAAGCAAACATTACCTTCAAACATCACAATTATATTCGAATGATTATGGAATATACCTTAGAATGTGCAGAGCAGTCTACTATAATGCACAAACTTTGGAAAATTAAGTCATAATTTGTACCAAATGAAAAATTATGGAACAGACATTGAATTGAAAGACATCAAGTCTACGATCCAAAAAAATGCATGACAAAATTATCAAGGCACACAAGGTCTATAAGGTACCCGATGAAATTAAAAGTACATACTACATCAGTGAGATTGTCTGCTAGTAAGTGCAGACTTTGCAAATTCATAGAGAAATGCTTACTGATTTAAATAGTATAACTCAAGATGTAAATGAAACATCTTGAAGTTTAATTTCATGGAAAAATATAAAGCAAAAATATCAGGTATTATTTAAACTGCAATTGGTGCTCAATCAATTTGCACATTTCATGTTAGATATACTGGTCTGTGGTTGAGAATGACTTTGAAAATTCAAATTTCCTCAACCAGAGATTGGATTGGTGTGATTCGACATGCAAATGAAACATTAAAGTCTTGCTTTCATGGAAAAAATTGTGGACCAAATATTTAGGGGTTGACAAGAACATGAAGGCAAGATCAAACCCATAGTGGTGCAAGCAATTGTGTCTGCATAATGCAGAATGCACCAGTAGCTTTGGAAAACCATAGTATAATGTAGAAAAATTGGAATGATATGAAACTAAATGCTATATAAAGCTTGAGGGTTATGCTGGTATGGAAAAATCTGAAACAACCATTTAGAGGAATGCATCCTATTGAAAAAATTAAAATATAGTAAGATAGTCAGGTCTACCTTTGGTTACAAGGCAGTGAATACACCCAACATTTAGAGAATTATATCTCTAAAATTAATGCATGGAATCGTGCGACTAAACTTGGTTAGAAAGTTGGCACAATTTTCCATTAGGGAAAGATAAGAAAACATGATGTTGGTGACCGGATTAATAGGAACAATGGGATGAAATCCCAAGTTTAGTTGTAGTTCTAATAGGAAAATTGTATGTGTTGAGCCAACTTTAGAAAATCATAATTCAAGATCCACAAATCAAAATGATGTGAAATAAGTTGCGTTTGAAACTTTGAGGCATGTATTATATTAGAAAAGTGTTGTATGAAAATTTATATGAATGCATTGTAAATGAGAAGAGATGATTAGAAGACACATCTTAGTCAAGTAGTAGCATAGTGTGATATTCAAGGATCCATAACTTTCCATCCATTGGATGGATTTCATGGATCAAATATGCATTGGAAAGTTCAGGTCGTGAGTACATATTAAAATTTCATCTAAATATGATGGTCGGATATGGAGATACAAGCAATCATAGGAGAGGTTGTAGAGGGTGGTAGAAATATTCTTGTGTAGATGGAGGAAGTGGTGATAAGGGGCATGAGTGGTGGAGTTGTGAACGAATTGGCGAACTTCAAGGGTCAGATGAGTTGGTAGAGCTTGAAGGATGCACTTATAGCCTTAGAGATGCAGGAGAGTGTCTGTGGAAGGAGGGACATTGCCATTGAAACTCGATTTGGCCATTGCTATTGTGGTCTCATTGATGGACATGGTCAAGGTAGTGGTAGGTGAGTTGGTGGATTTGACGGTCAGGATTTGTCAAATCCAAATGATTAAATGTTGGTTGTCAAATCTAGGTGATCAAATCAATGATTGTGCAATCCAAGCTATTTGATGCAATTTGGATGATCTAATTTTGGCTGTTGATTTTAGATGAACTCTCATCCATTAGATGTAAAGTTGATGAGATGTTGATCGTTAGATCTTGGCAATCAACTCAAGGATCATGTGATATGGGTCATCTAATATGATCTGATTTCAACTACTGATTTTAGATGAAATATCATTTGTTGAATTTAAAGTGGATGAAACTTCAACCATCAGATGAGATGTAGATGTTTTAATTTAGATTGTTAGATCAAATGTTGAGATGATGTAATTTGGACTACTCCTCTTGGGAACAACTTAGTTAGGGTCAGGTCGCAGATGTGATGTTTCAGAGTGACATGCATTTCCAAACCTTACATAAGGTGTCATGCTAATCTTGTTTATGTGAATTTTTTCCTCTTCCAATTGACCACATTGATTGTACTTGCTCATCAGGATTAGCTGGGGTTCGACTGATCTTGACATAAGATGAAATTTCTAATAACTATAAGATATGAACACATTTGGTTTTTGAAATAAGCCATAGAAACTTTGTTGAAAGAAAAACTTCAGGTAATTTTCATTGGTATTGGAGCTTTATATATGTGGTATACTTAAAGTAATTTTCATATGTAGGAAAGGAAAACTGAAGCATGTTATGGATCATGGAGGTTCTTATACATGCATTTATGTTCTCTAAAGTTTTCTAGTACAATTATTCATCAAGCTGGATTAAATTTTAGAGGGGGGTGGATTTGGACTGTCAAATTGGATCCAAATAGCAAGATATGGAGTGTCAGATCAAAATCAGGTGGTGAAATCTAAGCTATTGAATCTAAGTTTGAGATGCAACTGGTTGACGTGGTAGACAACTAACGTGACGTCATGTGGGTGCTGATGTAGCAAGCTCAAGTTGACATGGTTATCATGTGGCTAACATTGATTGGTTGTTGGAAATGGGGTCAAATGGTGTGGCCAATGGGAAGTTGGTACATTGTAGGTTCATGTGACGTGATTGCTACATGGTATGTTGATGTCACATGTGGATGTGGCATACTAATGTGACATGCTGATGTCAGCAAAAAAGGCAATGCTGTGTTGTAGGCAGCTCAATATTTATTCGACCTTTTTAGGTTGATCCATCTTTTCAAAAGGACATTCAGATGCAAAAAACCAAGTAGAATGACTAAGGGAAAAACACTACATGGCAGGCCCACATGACGTGGTTGCCACATGGCATGCTGATGTTAGCAAACCAAGTGGGCGAAGAAGAGGGTGATGTCGTGCCATGGGCAGTAATGGTCTTTTGAACCTGTGCAAAGAGAATTGCAGGCCTTTAGGCTCGTGCAAAGGAAATAATGAGTCTTTAAGCTCAAACAAGAGATGATGAGCCTTTAAGTTCAACAGAAGAAGATAATGAGTCTTTAAGCTCAAACAAGGGATGATGAGCCTTTAAGTTCAACGAAAGAAGATAATGAGTCTTTGAGCCTAAACAAAGAAGATGAGACCCTAACAAAGGAGGATTACAGACCTTTAGGCCCGATCAAAAGGTAGATGGACTGTGGGGCCTATTGGTTAAAGGGAGGAGTCCAAAAGTAGGGATTTACATATTTTACTCTATATGCAAAAGCATGTACTGGTTTTAGTGTGATAATTTAACAGATGATCTTTCAGGTTGAATCAGAACTTATTGAACTTCCTCTGGAGGAAAGAAAAGAATTCTTAAAATCTCTTGAAGTCAATGAGAGTGGACTTGGAAATCTCATACGAGCAACATATTCTCTTTTGGGGCTCCGTACATATTTTACATCGGGAGAAAAGGTAACAATGAGACTTATGCTTATTCCTGTATTTTTGTTGCACCATTAATTTTGTTGTTCTGAGGACTATTTAATCCAGGAAACAAAAGCATGGACAATACGTGCAGGTAGCTTTGCTTATCTACGGTGCCTCAAATTTTCTTCCTCTCTTTTTTACCCTTTTTAAAGTTCTCTCATGTCAGGAATGACAGCACCACAAGCAGCTGGAGTCATCCATTCAGATTTTGAGAAAGGCTTTATTAGGGCAGAGACTGTAAGAAACTATTGCCCTGTATCATGTGTTCATCTGTCAAGTGTCAACAAATTGCTTTGCTCATGTTCACTAGTTTCAAACATGTCGTTGAAAATTTTATATCTACACAAGAATAGACTAGTTCATTTCAAATTTTCAGGATGTACCAGACTACCAGTTTATTAGAAGATCACTACTGTGTTGTGCTATTATAACAATGCCATTCATGATATCTTCCCCACTTTTAGTTTTTTGTTATGGCTGAGGAGTGTTGTTTGGTTGCTGTTCCGTCACAGTTCCTGGTGGTAGAACTTTCAAATATATTGTTTCATGTTCCTTTAAATGGTAGATGTTCATTATCTTTGTTATTTGCTTTAGTTTTATATTTACTTTGATGGGTTCACTAACTTAACCCTTCATGTACCAAATTAGTTGATTCCTTCTCTTTTTCGTTTACTTCCAATGTGTGTTGGCATCGAGGGTGTATTCATATGAGTAGATTGTTAAACAACTCTTGAAATATACACAACTTATGCTGGTAATTCATTCCATGAAAAGTCTCTAGTTATTCCTGGAATGACATTTTTTTTTGTAATTTTCTTTTGCTTTCCTAGGTGTTTTGTGTGTTCTTTCCTGGAACCACAGTAGTTTTTGTGCTAAACCCAGTTTTCTTTTCCTTCGTTTCCAGTTTGTTCCCTTCTCTCCTTCCTTTGAGTTCAACACATTTCTTTTTTAACCGCTCAAAGAAAATTTTGCCGGTAATAAGTGATGGTCCCTCTATTGTGTAGAAGATTTTGGCCATTTGCTACTTCTTGATGTGTCTTTTACACTCTTTACAATGCCCGTTCCCAGAAGTCAGGGACCTATCTCCAGTTCTTTGATGTGAAGAAGCTAATATGAGCTAATCACTAATAAGATATTCAACTTTTTGTTCTTTTCAAGGGAGATCATGCTGGAAATTTTTTTAAGGAACTCTAGGGGCTTGGAGTTCTCTAAATTTCTTGTTGTTGTCTTAGTGATTCTCACTGATTGTCCTACTCGTGCTGTGTTCATTTCTCAGGTAGCTTATGAAGATTTTGTTGCTGCCGGTTCTTTGGCTGCAGCAAGGGAGAAAGGGCTTGTAAGTTTAACTGAACCTTCTCAAACTAGCGATCCAGGTGATGGATTTCCTCAAATATTAGATAAGCCAACTTACAGTCTGCACTACTGTGATGCAGTTGAGGTCAGAGGGAAAAGATTACATTGTAAATGAAGGAGATGTCATGCTTTTCCGCTTCAATGTGTGACATACACACTGTAATTGGCGTCCTAATTGTTGGACGAGCAAATTTCAACTTTTTTCCAGATGATATTGTTCTGCCAAAAGGAAGCTGGAGTTGGCCTTACGTGGTAAGAAAAGTATATTATTGATTTGCAACTGATGTGGATCAGGTAGAGTAAATTATGCATTTGCAAATAATGTTAAGCTCTACGGCTGGCTGCAGTGTTGGCCAACCGCCAAACCACTGTCCATCCATCTTGTATTACTATACCTGGTTGGGCAGAACACGAAGGAGAAGCAACAAAGCAACCAACATTACCCGTTTCATTTGTTTATCTTGAGAGATGGCAACATTGTATGAATTTGCCATTGATTTTAGACCTGCAATTTGAGATGATTAATAGGGATATAACAGGAAATAAATCTTCATAGACAAGTTTCGTGTCCCGATCAATATGTAGTTTTGCTCCTCTTGGGAACAACTTAGGGTCAGGTGGAAGGTGTGATGCTTCAGAGTGACATGCATTTCCAAACGTTACCTAATGTCGTGCTGATCTTGTTTATGTGAAAATTTTCCTCTTCCAATTGACCACACCGATCGCACTTTACTTGATCATGAGGATCAGTTGAGGTTCGACTGATCTTGACATAGGATGAAATTTCTGATAACCATAAGATATGAACACATTTGGTTTTTGAAATAAGCCATAGAAACTTTGTTGAAAGAAAAACTTCAGGTAATGTTCAATGGTATTGGAGTTTTATATTTGTGGTATACTTAGAGTAATTTTCATACGCAGGAAAGGAAAACTGAAGCATGTTATGGATCATGAGGGAGGTTCTTATACATGCGTGCATGCTCTCTGAAGTCTTCTAGTGCAATTATTTATCAGGCCGGATTAAATTTAAATCACTTCAGTTTTAAATCTTTTTTCTTGATATGGCTCTTCATAGATGCTTGGACTGGCTAATACCAGAGACATACTTAGGCTATTAGCTGAGAACCACAGCAGAAGCTTTGACCTTTTTTGATGTTGCTGTATTTTCAATTCAAGTTACATTTTTGAAGTACCTTTTTTGGATAACAATAGTTTTTGTATTCTAATGAAAACAATGAGTACCATTGCTTTTTAACTAATTGAATTATTACAATTGATTTCTTCCAAATACTCATGAAATGAGAAAAAATCACCTGCATGATGGTAGGAGACATTGAGGGTGTTGTCCACCTAGAAAAAGTTGGAAAGAAAATTGCGAAGAACCATGAAAAATGTTGAAAGTGGAAAATGATAGAAAAAATGTTATATTCTTGGTGTTTGTGTATAGAACAAAAAATAATGAAATTTAAAATATATATGTGTACAAAATAGAAAATGATAAGTTTAGATTTTTTGTATTTATTTACATGATAGAAAATAATAAAATTTAATTAACAACACAAAAATATATCATAGTTTATAGTAGTTACAACATAAAATTACATATCACACATTTCTATTCTTTCATATAAAATTCATAATATTGTTACATTGTATTGGTAATTTGTTTTCTACATTCTTGACTTAATCCAATAATAATAAATATTTCTTTTAAAGGTTTTTAAGTAAATCTACCTTATGAATAAAATTGTGAATTAAAAAATATGTTAAAAGTAAATAACATATAACCTTGTAAAATTGAAAAATAATATTTGATTATTTCAAATGTACATTCAATCATTATCTTTAATTATGAATGTTTATAGTTGAAACTCTCTATTGTGTTTATTAAAAGTTTGTTGGTGTCATAGTCATTTAAGTGATATCTTACACCATGAAAATGAGTAATAAATTCTAGCCTATTGAAATAATTATCATTTATTAAGTAATATTTACTTGTAATTTATACAAAAGTTTTCAATATTATGTTAGAAAAATTAATTCAACAATTTTTACTATTCACAAGTATTTTTACTAGTATTAAATTTAATGTAACCTTGAATGTATTACATTGAGAAAATGCATCTTGAAGAATATGAGTATCAATAGTTGATCTTTTCCATTCACAAATGATATAAACAATTTCTATATTGAAATTACATGTTACTAATATATTTTGTAATAATTCATCTTTTTAATTTTTCCAATATGTAGTTTCTTTATTATAAATTATAGTTTTTACATAGATACCATCAACTACTCTAATGCAATCCTAAAAGAAAAAGAGTATGCACAATGATATATTTTAATTTAAAAATATATTAATAAATAATATTCTCTTACCTTGAAGTAAGGATAAATGTGACGATCATTTTGAATCTTAAATAAAATTAATGATTTTTGTTTGATTAGTAGTTTATATCTTACTTTCAATATTGTATTTAACATTTCATTAAAGTATGTACTAATTGTCTAATTAAATTGATGAAAGTGCTTAGTAGTTATATTATATATTTGATTTTGTTTAATTGTAACTAAAAATATTGTAAGTTTTTTTCTATATTTATACTTCTACCATTTTGCATTACTATACTTCTTAAAAAATCACATAAATGAAAGAAAACATGCTGACTCATTTGGTAGATTTTCCTGCAATTGTATACCTGATTGAGTAAAGATGGATCTAATAACATGGTTATATATTATTGTCCTTTTTTACTATCTATTTTTAATGTATTTCTTACAACATGATTCATACTACTTATCAATGTAGACATCAATTTCTATACTTTCATTATGTACATGAGTATTTGTTTTTGTTTTGCCTTTTCCTCTTCCTTAAGTTCTATCAAAATCTTCATATGTTCATTTGGATCCATTTATAGTAGTAAAAAAATATATAAAAAAGGAAATAAATAGAGAATAAACAAGTAAATATGTAAAAGAGTAAAATGTAATAATCCATTTATTACATCATCATATCAACAATACACATGACAAGAACAATAATGGTTATAAAATTATCACATCAATAATAAAATGTACTATATCATCACATCAACAACACATATAACAACAATGTTTACTACATCACATAAACAATAAAATGTGCTACATTATCACATCAACACACATAACAACAACAATAATATCTATTACATAACAAAAGAATAATGTATGGCACTAATGCCTACTACATCATTACATCAATAATACACATAACAATAATGTCTACTACATCAATAACACACATAACAACTATACTAAAACAATGCACAATCATCAAAACAATCCATCATGAAAAATGACAAAGTTTAGTACATCCCTACAATGTTTATAAAAGATTGTGTTTCAGCTAATTGAGTCTTATCTCTTTCGATAGACCTAAAAATAATCTTTGTTTCTAATGATTTTCTAATAATGTCATTGCATTATATACTTTGTATTCATCTAGACTATGAAGTTCAAATAATAAAGGAATAATGCCTAATTCATTGTGTTGTATTCTTAAGAATTCATTTCTTTCTTTCCCGACTTTGGCAATATGCTCCATGATTTACATTTTATTTCTATTATATTCTTTATATTTTTGTAAAAATTTCCTCATGTCTACTTCTATCTCTTGAACTAAGGTTGCCATCTTTTCAAATGATTCTACATGAGTATGTATTCACTTGTTCTTCTTCTTAGAATCTTTAGATTGTGAAGGTGGTGTTGGATCTCCATATTATCATTGAATGGTATTAGACAAATAATGTTATTGAAGTTATTCAAGAGAGATATATTATTATTTAAATTAAAAGTTTCAATGTGATGAAAATCTATAGGTATTGTGTTTATTCCTCATTTAGCAACACTAGTCTCAAAAATCATCTTTAGTTGCTTGTATGTTGAATAATACTTTCTTTTAAAGGTATTACATACAAGATGACTTTACAAAAAGAAAAGAAATATAATTAAGTATTATATCAACTACACATAAACTAAGAGAAAGATATATGTTTCATAATAATTAATGTAACCTTTACAAATTCTTCTTAGATTTCATTAGAAACACTTATTTGATTATGTATGTAGTCTCATCCCTAACCACTTTAATTGACAATTTTTATACATTTGTCGTCATGTCTTTAGGTGTCATGGTGTTTTCATTAGAAACACTTATACACTTGATTTCATGTGTTCACCTTAATCTTGTCATCAAGTGTCATGGTGTTTTCTTGACTGATAGCATCAAAAAGGAGAGTTGAGATCATCTCATTATCTTTTTGACTTCATGTAATTTTTTTTTTGGTTAAAACATTCTTTCTGTTTGCATTGATTTTTACCATTGTTTACAATTATATTTTTTATAGTCAAAATAAAGCTAATATATATCTAATGTTCAACATAGTACAAAATACACCACAAATGATTAAAATTCAAGATGCTATTTCAAATTGCATCTTATGCATGAAATAGAACAAAAATATCACACAATTTCACAAATAACATATTGAAAAAACCAACTTAAATTTGGAAGCAATTCAACCTTACTAAGGTCGTATTTATTGATTGCATGTGTTTAGAAAAAGGATACCCATTTTCTAGAGTTGTTTAGTTCATTAAACTTTTCATATTTTCTTTTCTATTGTTGTTCAAGTACACAACTATCCCTTAAACTTACTCGCTTTATTGTCTTTGTGCAAGAAAATGTTAAATAACCATGTATTATCCCAAGCAAGAATAACAATATTTGATTTGTCTTTGTTATTAACTTTCATATTTAATAGGTAAAGGACCATGTATAACTTGAAGGTTAGTGTAAAAAAGATGCCATTGCAAAAGAGGAGAGGAAGAATATGGTTGTTATAAATAAATTAAGTCTTTGTGATAATCTCGATCTAAAATACTGATTTAACGCTTTGAAGGAAAAGATGGTTGAAAAACTAAAATAACATGGTTAACCCATTGAAATGCATAGATGAGGTCTTGGACCAATGGACACAAAATCCAAGAAAAAGTACACAAGCTGAAATAATATCTTATAATGTCTTGGTATCTATGCTTAAGCATGCATTCGAAAATCCCACAAATAGAATATTCTTGGATTGTCATGCTTGTTAAAGATTGTATTAGGTTTGTGATCACATAGCAATGTCAACAAGCCTTCTCCCTTTACTTACCACTTGATCTATGACAACTAGATGCCCCCATGAACTCCACCAACCAACACTAACCAGTGGCATCTACCATTTTAGTCATCAAGTTTGTTGGTGAATGAGTGCTGAAAGGATTTATATGAGGAAAAAGACAAGAAACAAAATGTGGTGTAGGAAGAACTCCTCTTATCTTATGTTAGCCACATGGAAAGTGGTAGGTACCCCATGGAGGAGAATTGATCATGACAAGTGGAGGAATTAGACATTAACAAGCATAAACCACATTCTATTGTTATGAGAAGAATAACTAAAACTTCTTCAATCAAGAGTTGTTCCATGTGAGTTTCTGTAGTGGCAATATGACATGAACTACTCTCTTCTAGATATATAGAACAATTATCTATTTTGTATGATTGAATCAATAGAAGCATTGTTTGTTACAAGAATCAAAAACATAATTTTTTTTGTCATAGAAAATTTGATTATTTTGAAAAGGACAAATCTCATGCCACAAATAGATAAATACTTCAAGAATATCTTACATTCTAGTGATGGATTTGACATTAAATAAGTCATCCTATTGCCCCTTTGGTAGGTAATTAGCTTGAAAACATTCATGATGGGAGAATATTAGGACATGTTCACATGGGAATGGAATAATCCAAAGTTGAGGCTAAGGATCAAAACCACAAAAAGTGTGGGTCCTTAGAATATCTATCAACTAGAAATGATTGTTAGAGCTCTTGTGTTTTGATAATGTAAAAATCTATATGAGGAATTAAGATGTATTTCATAGGTATAGTTGAAGAGTCAAAGTTAGACTGAAAATAACCAAGCTAGCCTAGGGATCATGATAACTAAAGAATAGTCGCAAACAGAAGGAAAATGTCGAATAGTTATTCGATGAGTAAAGCAGAAAAAGTCGAATAGTTATTTCGTGAGTAAAGTAGGAGAAGTCGAATAGTTATGAGATAATTGTTCAAGTTTCTCAAAAGGTTATAAGTTAATTGTTTGTATTTAAGTGACTTCACGTGCATAACTTATAATATCACGTGATTGAGGAAAGAAGGCAAAACTCGTATAGTTATGAGTTAACTGTTCAAGTTTCTTGAATAGTTAAGATAACTCTACGACTTTACAGGGTTGTCATGTGCACAACTCATAATATTATGTGACTAAGGAAAAAAGGCAAAACTCGTATAATTATGAGTTAATTGTTTGAGTTTTTTGAATAGTTAAAATAACTCTACAACTTTACAGAGTTCTCACATGCAAAACCTAAGTTATCACGTGACAAGTATAAGAAAACAATAGCAGTAAAAACTCGTATAGTTGAGTCAGAATCTTTGATAATTAGATAAATGGTAACTTTCCATTATTAGGACTGATAGATTAGTAAGTACAAGTTGAATAACATTGAAGAACAAGTACAACAAATTGATACTGTTGAAGATAATATGATCATTGGAATTATAGATATAAATATAACTAGATCATTCAATAAAAGGTAGAGCGTGAGACATAGAAAATATTGTAGATCATTTATCATTACAAAAGAAATCATAATTTAGATTCTATATAGTAGAGAACAAATTGAAAGCTGAAAATACAAGAAGATTCTCAAAGCTCTCCATACATTGAAAGTCTGATCTAAGAAGGACCATTGGTTCGTGGCTTCAACTAGAAAGCTACACACTATGTTGGTCGCAGAGTTTCGACTTGAAAGCTCAAGTTTTTGGTTTGTGGCTTCGATCTAAAAGCCTCAAGGTTGGTTAAGAGCTTCGATCTAAAAGCTAAAGAGGTTGATTAAGAGCTTTGACTTAAAAGCTCAAGAGGTTGGTTCTTGCTTCGAGCTGAAAGCAAATATATGTAAGTGTTTGAACACTTAGTGAAGCCTAAGTGATCCTTAAGGGTAAACTAGTCGAGTTGGTGAATGTTCAGGGTTTATTAACTTCTTAAACTTGTTTAATTCGTCTTTATGCTTATATCAATAATTACTTTTAGAAGTAAACAAACAACCTTTCACATAAATTAGATATTAATTCCAATTTGTGTTTTAACTGCAAGTGCACAGTGTATATTGTATTTATGTGCAAGTATAGGTTGATCCCACAGAGATTGAGTAAAAATTGTGTCATGTTTCAATTTTTATATTGGAGTTTATGTGTTCAGTTAAGCACTCTGTTGAGTTACAGTTAACACAACGGACTTAGTTCGTTGAGTTATGGCTAACTTAACGGACTAATCTCGTGGACTTAAGTTAACTCTACGAGTCTAATTTTTCCAGGTGAATATTGTTAATTATAGATGAATTTGACCAACCATTGGGCGGTTTCACAGAGTGTAAATAACATCAATTAAGCTCTTTAATGTTAGTTAACATTAGATTTATCATTAAGTAACACTAACATTCAGATATTTCAAATAGTAACCATTAAAATTTTTAAGTATCTAGAACGAATCAATTTCAGTAAACTGTAAAACTATTTTCTATTTTCTGAATCAAACAAACATAAAACATTCACAATATTGACAATGATAACATTAATCACGATACAAAACAAACAATACAACACTTTAATACTAAACGTAAACACAAATAATTTGTTGTTTTTGGTATTTTTGTTTTGATATGTTCCTGCAGATGAATGAAAAGTAAAATGTAAAAATCTCTGTTGATAGTAAAAACTTCCGTCACTACATGCGATGCGATTATACCATTGAAAACTTAATCACTTACAATCTTGTCTCCTCTCCCTATAGAATCGCAAGTCTAAAATTGCAAGATGATCTCATCTTCAACATACTGGCATCAACCCGAAACTAAGGCTAGAAGCTTTACGATCTCCTGAGATATGAGTCGGTGTTTGGTGAAAATGGCTTCCCTTCCTGCGACGCGATTACTTCTCATAGTGGTTGTCAGACACCGTGTTTGGCTCGGAATCAACTTGACATCAAGAAAGTATTCTCACAGACCTTTGATGGTTGGTGATTATGGTGGTGGTGTGGAGTTTCAAGGAACTTCCGACACTTCCTGTAGTTAGTGCGGTCCTCCACCCTCCTTCACACACTATTTTTCTTCGTCTTTTATATTTCTTACAGTAGTAACTGCTCTTGCTTAGATGATCGGTTGGATTTCTTTCATTCATATCAACAATGGTGATTTCCTCTTCATTCCACGAGTGAATTCCTGCGTGATACGTGCAGTCGTGGTTTTACTTCAAATGTCTTGTTTCTTTAACTGCTATAGTGGCATATTAGTAAATATATGGTCTGTGGAGTTACAGATAACTCAACGGACTTACTTCGTTGATTTAATTATAAAACACGTGTAATAAAGAAATAAGCTGCTAACATAATGTGTTACCTTAGTGTGTATTCATGTAACTCAATGTGTATAGTTATGCTAACTTAACGAGTTATACATGTGCATCTCACATGATATACTAAAACATTTAAATTCAACACGTGCATAAATCTAACTTAACGAGTTTAGATATTTCGGATACTTATGGTTTTTACTCACTAACTCAACAAGCTGTCACGCGATATTTTTATACCTTTAAACCTATAACTCAACGAGTTGACACGTGATCTTTCAACAAAAAGAACACTAACTCAACGAGTTGTTACTGTGTACCTGTACATGATATAAATATATGTAAAATAAAATGGATCATGCTTAATATTATAAAATCACGCTTAAATCAGGTTTTCAGATCACGACACGTGTCCTTAGTAAGTTTTATGAATAAAATATTTTAGATACTTACAAATCTAACTATCCGATGCCTAGATGCATTTCAGATAGTTAGTAGATAACTTACCGAACATCTACTAAGTCATGTATTAAAGTTTCAACACGTGTATTTCAGGAAATAATAAAATATTCTTTAAGCATTTAAAACATAACTGTCCGGTACATTCAACATAACTCTCTGAAATAACAGAAAATTCAGATACTTAAGAATTTCAAAGCTTGTAATTCATCGACAGTTCAGAAATGTACTAAATTAACGTTAATTCCTTGCAATTATGCAGATTCCTTCATTAAAGCATAAAACAATGCAATTATAATATAATGACTTAATTCTCATATGATAAGTTAAATATTATGCAATTAACTATCATTTAACCGTTAATATTATACACTTTTTCATTCTAAATAGTGAACTACCTAAAAACTTTGTATGTTCTTATCTTTCTTTTCTACTGTGCATGTTTTACTTATTAGTTTATTACTTGTGCATATTGAACACTCAAATAAGTAAGAAATATTTTAAATTAGCATAGATCTCCATTCACCCCCCTCTAGTAATCCATTTGATCTTAACAATGGTTAGATACTTAAACCATACAATTTTTGATGCATAGATGAAGCATCCTCCTAACCTCCACCAAAAGCCTCCTTTCATCTTAGTGGAGCTATTTTTGTTGTTCTTATTTTAAGAGTATTTCTTTTCAAAATTAAGACCTCACGGTGCAAGTTAGTAGCAAACGATGAGTTAGTGGCATCTACCTTTTTGCTATAAAGTTATGTCTAAGTTAAGTTAGATCAAAGATGACCACTAACTGAATGGAAGAAGAAAACATACATAATGACATAATCGTCCATCACCAATAGAGAAAATAATGTGCTAAAAGGGTGATGTTGAAAAGAACCATAACAAGAACTACCATTGACTTAATAGTTGAAAATTCAAATAAAAGGTCATGCAAAGAAGACATGCAAAAAACTTGGAGTAATGATATATTTTACTATTACTTGGAAAGCTTAGAGTAATAGGGGGTGTTTGTGCTTCCAGTAAATTCAAAAAAGTTCAAAAAGTGTGAGAAACAAAAAGACATTTGTATGTTAGAATCAAATAACACATTAGAAGGGGGGTGAATGGTGTTATATGATTGATTTTTAAGATCTTTGACAATATTTGAACTTGTAGTGGTATAAGTTTAACTATGAAAATGATGTGCATGATATGAGTCAAATAATCACAACAAGAATAAGAATGGTAAGATGAAAATACAGAAGATTTTTAAGTGGTTCACCTAATTGACTAGTCTACCCCTAAGGGAACACCTTGAGCTTTACTATCAATGACACTTAAAAACTCTTATTTTGAGATTGAAATAAGAACCAACATCAATTAGAACTTTATGGTCACAACTCTAACCCACTATAGTACAGTTTTCAAGTGGAAACTTCAAACTTACAAACGTTGCAATCTTTGAAATGTGAGTTGCATAGTGAGAGCTTTCTACTTTGCTTTAATGTGCACGATTGAGCTTGAAATAGAGGATTGACTAATAATGTTTTGCGTTTGATGCACACTTGCTTTCTTGCTAGATGTATATAATCAAAATGTTCTCTCTATATGTATGTATATCTTTTTTTTTTCTATATATTGTTACTGTTCTTAATTTCTTCTTATATCAGAGTGTACTGATCGAATTTTTTTCAATGTATAGAATCTATTGTACTACTGATTTGCTAGTCTCAAAAATAGAAAATTACTATTTAACTAACTATCGAAGATTCTAACTATTATTCTACCAAACTTGGATAGTTATCTCATGACTCTATGAGAAACTCGAATAGATAGATCATAACTATACAAGTTTTCCTTTTGATGTTCTCTTATCTCCGTCATGTGATGACTTAAATTATCTGCATGAGAGTTCATAAAAAGTCGTAAAGTTATTATAACTTTTCGAAAAACTTGAATAGTTATTATATAACCATACAAATTTTCTTTCTTTTATTCCCCTTTTCTTCGTCGCATGAAAGCTTAAGTTACTTGCATGTGAGTTCATAAAAGTCATAAAGTTACTATATCTTTTCAAAAAACTCGAATAGTTATCACATAACTATACAAGTTTTCCTTCTTTTATTTCCCTCTTCTTCGTCACATGAAAATTCTTTTGTTTGATGGTTTATTGTAACTCTTTGAGTTTTTCAGGTAACTACTATAGAAACTGGCATACTTAACCTAATAGTTTGAGTTTCTACTTCTTTAATTTTCATTGTGAATCTACCTAGATTCCTGTACAGTCTTCTATACACTTCGGTAACTTCTATCTATACTTGTGAAATACATTATATGTCCTTACATAGATTTTTATATTATTAAAATACAAATGTCATTTCATTCATTGTGCATATTTAGAAATTAAAAGAAAGTAAAAGAATGCATTATATAGGTTGTAAATAAAAACAAAGGTTTGGTCGAATCAAGTACGTGACTGGTTTGATTGTAATCCAAAAAAAAAAAAGTTTCAATCGAACCGAAACTTACCTTTGGTTTGACTGTGACTTCTAAAATAAAACAAAAATAAAACGAAGGTTCGATTGAACCGAGCATATGATCGGTTCGATCGTAGCCCAAAAGAATAATAAAAAAAAAGTTTCGGTCGAACTGAAACTCAAATTTGGCTCGACCAAGACATAAAAATAAAACAAATGTTCGGTCGAATTGAACTTAGCTGGATCGAAATCAAAAAAAATAAAATAAGAAAAGAAAAGAAAAAAAAAAGGATAAACAAAAGTTTCGGTCAAATCGAAATAAGTAAATAAAGAAACAAAAAAAATATAATAAACAAATATAAACCAAATCAGTTAAAACTAAAATAAAATAGCTAAAACAAGACAAAAAATGTGGAAATATCTAAGAATTTGAAAATCAAAATGTTTTAGATGCAAAATAAGAAAAATGTAGCATCTAAAATGAAATTAAATATCTTAGATATAAAGATGTAAAAATATCTAAGTGTTAAAAATAAATTATTAAAATTAAAAATGTTTTAGATACGAAATAAAATCAAATATCTTAGATATAAGGATATAAAAATATCTGAGTGTTAAAAAAGAAGAAGTTATTCTAGATATTAGATAAAAAAATATCTAAAATGAAATCAAACATCTCATAATATATATATATGTTTATATATGAGAACATTTAAGTCAAAAAATTAGATCAAACTATAACTTAGATATATAAAAATATACATATATATTTGAGTTAAAACAAACTAAATCAAATCATAACTTAGATATAATAGGCAACATCTAAGTTAAACAATCAAATCAAATTACAACTTGAGTAAAAAAAAGAGAGAGCAAACCCTATGGCTTTGATGTTAAACACAAATGTCTAAGTTTAAAATCAAATTGACCCTATAACTTGGATATTAAGAAAATACAAATATCTAAGCAAACCCCATAGCTTAGACACAAAGTATAATCATATAAGCTCAAAGTTAGTCAAAACTTAGAACTTAAAGAAGAGATAAGTTTTTAAGTTTAAAATCAAACAAATCTAAACCTTAAAATATAAAATACAAACATATCTAAAAATCAAATACTCCTAGACATGAGTCTAAACTATCTTGTTCTTCATTTAAGTGCTAGAAAGAGTTGTTGAAGTAAAACTTAAATGTTCCTAAATATGAACATAAACTATCTAGGTTCTTTATTTAAGGTATGTATAGGCTTCAAGGTATTTGCGATAAGCATATTATAAAAACTTAGTCTTAAAATTTAAAACTGTAAGTGGACGGTACTTATCATAGATAGCAGACGAGTACAAGTCAATTCACATGGAACTCAAAATCTTATAAAGTCAAATGCTCCTAAGTCTTTAACATTTTCCAAGAGAAATTCAAAAAAATACGAAGTAAAACTCAATGTTATCTAAATATGTATTCTAATAATTTTAGTAATGTAACATATCCTTATCAAGTGAAAGTCATCAATAGAAGTAAGGCAAACTTGAATCATTTAACTAGTGGAAGAAGAGATTAAAGAAAATACAAGAATCATTAGAACTATCTTGCCTAAAATCACTGAAACTAAGCTTAACTCTACCTCCTTTTTCTTTCATCCCACTAGATAATAAATTCACTAAAAATACAAGGATGAAAGGATCATCAGGGTACAAAATAATAAAAGTGATTTCAAGAAAAAACTCTTTTTGAATTGTTGCTAGTAATTATCTTATCAAGAGAGTGCAAAATAATCTAGGTGATTATTAAATTGCACACTTCTAGAAGAAAGATCATATCTCCTTGTATTCTTCATGAAAACCAACGAAATCAGAATATTAGAAAGATAAGTAAATAATCTAACTCTTGCCTTTTATAAAACTGGATTTCATTAAGTATAGTTCATGAAACACATTATTCTTTAAAGCACAAAATCCAATGTCTAGAACAGAAAATAGGGTAATTACGTCTCTGATTTCAAAATTCAAAAACTATAATCAAATAATTTCAAAAAATTCCAAAAATACCAGAAAATGAATCTACATGAAAAACCATTCAAAATAGCATCAAGAAACTCTCAAAATCTCTACTGAAAATTTGACTTTCGAATAAGTTAATTTTCACTTAGTTAACTCAATGGACCTAGTTCGTTGAGTTATGAGATAACTCTACGAACCTAGACTTAATTTCATGGACTTGGTCCGTTGAGTTATGAGATAACTTTATGGATCTGGGCTTTACTAAACGAACCTAGTAATGGGTCACCAAAGAAACTTCTACCCGATCTTGCATTGAATTATGACACTTCTTTATCATAAATTTACATCTAAAACACATTTAATACATCTATTCACCATTATGTACATGGTCAAAATTCATTTCTATACATTTCTATGAATAAATGAAATGAAAATAAAATGGTTAATTGAGTTAGTCATGTACACTAACAACCTATATGCAATTATTCACAATATTAACAAAGCTCATCCATTTTAAAATATAAATTTCATTAGACTTGAAAGGTAAAGTATCAACATTAAAATAAAGATATTAACATTGACAATTAACCTATTAATGCAAAAACATACACAAACATGAGATACAAAGTCATACATACAAATATATAACATCACAACATGCAAACACAACAAGAATGTATGCAAACATAAATGACATTCTAAATATTGGTACTTGAAACTCAACCAACAAACACCTAAAATTCATTGAAGATGTTGTTCAAGCCTTCTTCACATGCTATTCTTGGGTTGTCACCACCAAAAATCGTCACCAAAGTAGGGAAGCTTCACATGAACCTAGAAATGTAATGTTGGCACCTACCAGATGACTTTCAACTATAGTCCATTTCTTGCAAGAAAGGAGTAACTACAACATTGCTCTTCTTTTCCCACGAGTGTACAAGCTTTCTTCATGTCGTTGCCTTGCACCAAAGACGCCACTGGAGATGGGAGCTCTTCAAGGGAGAGGTGAAAGCTCAGGTGAAATTAGTGCTCTGTGAATTTACAACAAGGGTGTTTTCTTCACACCGTTGCTTTGCACCAATGATTCACTGGAGATGGGAGGACAATGGGGAACTCAAGCTGAAGCCATGGAGGTATTCTTTTTTGTGCTAAGGGTTGGGAGGAGTAGAAGAGAGCGAGAGAGAGTTTTGGCTATTGTAGGTTGTGCTTTTTAGGAGGGAGAGATGATCGACGATTGCTTGATATGAGTGGTCAGAGAGCATAGCTAGGGTGGAAAAGAGGAGGCTAACAATGTTGGAGTTGGTAGTTGATTATTTCCTCAATTCCTAAAATACTCATGCCATCCCTTTTGATTTTACTTTACAACCAAATAACTTAAATCACATTAATAATCAAACATTAGATATAATAAAAATTATCTAAATAAACTAAAGCAATAAACATGTAATGCCTAACCAAAATATGTTTTCAAACATTAAGTATAAAGCATGTGGTTCAATTTGTGTATTTAAAGATATTTGAACTTAAATAACATGCATAAGCATTTAAAAGTGCATTACATGTAATTTCTCATAATATCTTCAATATTTTCACATTATAATCATAATATGTATGAATAATGACATATAGAATAACATAAATTGACATTGTACAAGGTGTAAGAAATAGTCACTGAAATGAAGTAAAAATCAAGTGCTCTTGGATATGAGCCTAAACTATCTAGGTTATTCGTTTAAAATGTAAAAAATATCTGCTAAATTGAATTGAATTGCCAAATGCTCCTAGATATGAGCTTAAATTATCTAGGTTCTTCATTTAAAGTGTAGAAAATATCTACTAAATTGAATTAAACCACCAAATGCTCCTAGATATGAGTTTATACTATTTAGGTTCTTTATTTAAAGCATTAGAAATAGTCGTTAGAATGAAATAAAACCAAATGCTCTTGGATATGAACCTAAACTATCTAGGTTCTTCATTTAAAGCATTAGAAATAGTCATTGGAATGAAGTAAAACCAAATGCTCCTAGATATGAGCCTAAACTATCTAGGTTCTTCGTTTAAAGCATAGGAAATATCTAATAAATTGAATTGAATCACTGAATGTTCCTAAATATGAGCCTAAACTATTAGTCAATCGCTTTGACATCAACAAAACTATCTTATGAGTTGTGATTGAGAGCTCAAACATATTCTTTGTCTTAATTTGTTCTTATATGAATTGTACTCTAAATTCTATACTTTGATAGTCATTAATGAAATACAATTTTAAATTGCTTGTTTCTTTGTACATTTGATCACATCAGACATGACGTAAATGAAACTTTCTTTCTAAAAGAAGGTGTAAGGTGCAAAGTTACTTGTCAACTCTTGAGAGGTCCCTTAAATAATAAATGAAATCTAATACAAAATTAACATTTGTGATGTTGAGCAAAAAACCCACGTAAATATATAAGTATTTGCAACAATAAAAATGTTATTTTAAATAGAAGAAAGAAATTTTTGTCTCATTTCTCCTTTTTCCTCCTTCTTAATTGCTATCTTGAAAAAAAACATTCTACAAGTATATTATATCTAACAACAAGATTGTTAACAAATCAAAAGGTTAGAATTTTAAGTTAAAATACATGAATAAGATGTTTCATTCATTTCAATAAGATTATACAAGTACTACAACATATCCAAAAAAAAAACTACAATATAATATTAATTCAACAACATATAAATTCAACATATTATAACATAAATTCAAACATTCAACAACATATATTGAACATACTACAACATAAATTCAAACAGTCAAACATATAAGTTTAACATACCATTTAACATAATACAATATATCATAGAATATTCTACAACATATAAGTTCAACATATTACTAACATATCATAAAACATTCTACAACATATAAGTTCAACATGCATTAAGCATACTACAACATATCATAAAACATTCAACAACAAAAGTCGAACATACTACAACATATAATAAGATCACACAAACATAAGTTCATTGTTTGCTATAACATGTAAGTTCAATTAAATATGTTAAATTATTGCCACATTATGTGCATATAGTTTGGAATTGAAAGAAATTAATCTCGCATATTTGAATTTTATTATAACTTCATGGATTGAAATACTTCACTATTACTCAAATTAGGTAAATTAAGTAACGCTTGAACAACTTCTTCTGCTTATTCTATTGTATCTTCATTTCCTTCACATTACTTTAGCAATGCAATATTTGAAGTCATTCAACTCTACTAATATTTTCTTTTTCATGATATAACTTGAAAGTCTTTGTTATGTCTTTAATTGTTGATGCAATTATTTCTTAAGATTCTATATGAAGTCTTACACACTTATCCTTCTTTCTTTGAATGCCACCTACATTTGTCATTGAAGGGTTACCTGTTTTGTATCAAATTTAGAATTTTGTTGAACTTGTGTAGACTTGGGGATGTCATCATGCAAAGTTTCATCATGGGAAATCCTAATATCATCTTCGAAATACATGTTGTCTACTGATTGTCTATTATAACTTTCAATTACCATATTTGTTCTAAAGAGTACTTATAGTTGCTCATAAATTAGACAAAATTTTCCTTTACATTATTTACATTCTAGATGTGCTTACAAAAATGTTATATTAAGATAAAAACAAAAATAAATATGTCATAATGATATTCTTAATTTCATAAATAAATATTACCTTCATAAATTCATTCCAAATTTCATTAGAAATATCTGTGTTCATGAATAAAATCTTAACTTCAATCACTTTGAGTGATTTTTTTTGGTAAATTTTTGCATTTGCATTGTCATTGTGTCTTCTTATTATCTAATTGTATGCTTCCATTTGAATCTTACCATGGTGTGTTCTTGCATTTCTTTTGTTAATTATTTCAATCAAAATGTTGTTCAATATTTCTTTTGTTAATCCACGCTTGTGAAATATAAACGCTCGAAAAATATTGAAATTTTTTTTGACATTTTCCATTTTATCATTTTCCTTTCACTTTCAAAACGTACAAACACCTCCTTCAATTCTAATAAAAAATGAAGAGAAGGTCAATTTGGACCAGCGGGCAAGTTTCATTCTATTTCATGTGTATGCAGAAATTGTACATATTGACATGAAATATAACTGGTTTTTTGTTGTTGTAATAAGCTAGTTATTGTAAAGCCGCTTGTGATTTATGTACGAGCCAGTTGACCGAACAGTTTGATCGGGCTATATTGTATGTATTTGAAGTGAAAACAAGTAGAATGGAACAAATGTCTCCAATGCATATGTAATAAAATTTTGCAAAAACAACAAAATTTAGGATAAGGCATCCGATGGGAGTGCTGTAAAACCACACTCTTTTAAGATCACACCAAGGGAAAGGAAAGCTCACGGTTTCTAAAAAAGAGATCGGTGGTACCATTGGCAAAGCAAACTAACATACCTGGTGGTGGCTACAACTGTGTTTGTATAAAGAGATCGAAATGCTCCTCCTCCTAGTGAACGACGACAACGCCTAGCGGAGTAATATCCAACCATCCACGCTTCCGCATCTGAAGAACTGCCACTCATCGTCGATCTTCTCTGATTGAAAGAATCGTTGGTCCCACATCTGCTTTGTTCTTCCGCTATTATAGTTAATACTGAGCGGGAGCGTTACCGTCGTAAGAAGCATTGGAAGCCTGTCGCTTGACTGCCCTTTGTTCATTTACCTCCTTTGATCGTATACCTTCCATCTTTATTTAAGCATATGCTTTCTTGAATAGATTCTTACGGCTGATTATTCTGTGCATTTTTTATTTCATGTTCGTCCAATTTTGAGAAATCTACCTTAAAGTGGAGATTTTTTGGTCTGATATGGAACATTTGAACTGGCAATAATCCCATCACTATATGATATACGTGCTCTTTTTAATTAATCTTTATGACGTGATTTTTCCCAAATTAGTGTGTGATGAAGCTCCCGTCGTTCACGTTCATCTGGTTGGTAGAATCATGAACACACTTTGGATGAATGAATTTATATCAAATATATGTGGGATTCCTACCATCATGGCCTGCTAAGATTGAGTCTGATCTTTTCTTTGGATGAATATGTATGTACCTTTTCTCCGTTGTTTCGTTGACATGCCTGTGGAGATTTTATGTTAAAGGTCGTTCCAATTGAAAAAAGGTATGTATTAGCGGTTAAACACTATTTTCTTGCATGATTGATAGAGCTAAAAAGTGTCGTTCTCTACTTCCTCAAGCTTTCCTGAACAAATAATTTTGCATCCTTGCCAAAAATGAGTATTAATACTTTGACGTATTAATATTAATTGTAATGTATTAATACTGATTACTATTATATATATTAAAAACATATTACATTTGACTATTATAGTAGAACAAAGAACAATCAAAGGACGAGAGGTTGAAGTTGTTAGAAGATAAAAGGCTGAACATGCGACATAATGACTTGACCTCATAAAGACTATCATTCTATTATGGTCGTTTAATTAACATATTTAGTTGCGTCAATTGAGAGAGGTGTGTAACCCTAAGCATAGTTACAAACAATGAACAAAAGGTAGATCATGGAATAAGGCAAATCATAAAGTTTCATCATCAAAACCAAGATTGGATAATTCAAAGTTCCCTAGAAAGTGCAATGTTATTGTTTCAACATTTTTAAGATAATTTAGAAAATTGGTGAAGTTACATATCACCTGGAGCTACCAACCATCGCTAAGATTCAACTCAAGCTACATTATTGGGAGCCCTCCACGCCAAACATGCAAGAACTTCCAGACCTCTTCCAAGAATGGGTGTGAGAGACGACCAATCACCTAACACAACAGATGATGAACCATCACAGCCATGCAATTCTTCAATTGCTAATTAAGTGGAGTGATGCCAATAAGAATAAGGATACTTGAGAAGATTATCAAGAATTTGTTTGTTTTGTAAATTTCCTTATTTTCAACTTGAAGACAAATTTTATTTGTCTAAGAAGGAAGTTGTTATGGTACAATCTAAATAGTTATAAGATACAGAATTATAGATTAGTACAAACAAAAGAAGAGAGATCAGAATCATTAAGTATCTGTTTGTACATCTAAAAAATAATAGAAAAGAAAGTGTTAAAAAATTTAGAAAGTGATAGAAAAAAAAAAGATACAAAAAGTTATAAAAAAGCACTAGAAAATTATAACATTTGTACACCAACTAGAAAGTAACAAAAATGTTCAAAAAGTGAAAAGTAACAAAATATAAATGAATAACATAAAAATATTTGTAAACATCTCAAATTTATGGAAAAATTAAAAATATTTGCATGATAGTACATTATACATTACAAGGTTAAATTTATAATATATAAATTTAACATATTATAAAAATTTATTATTATTATAATTAATTGTTATTATTATATTTCATTTTTTTTAACATACGAATTTAATAAATTTCATTTCATTTTTATTCATCTTCTTCCTTTTTTTCCTCACTTTCAAATCCTCTTACTTGAGAAAGAAGATACTTTTTCTTACAAAACTTTCAGACATTTTTCATTAGACATAAATACATAATATTTTTTCGTCATTTTTACTACTTTCCCTTAATTTCCTTTGTGTACAAACCTCCTTTAAAAGATGAGAGGTCTATTGTCTAGTCAAAAGAAATTATAAATAGACATAAGGCGGTGTTGGTATATATTAGAAAGTTCATAAATAGAAAAAATGGAAAGTTGAAATTCTTGTGAATTAGAAAATCGAGATTTTTAAGAATTCTAGAGTGTTTGTGCATGTCTCAGAAAGTGACTTAGAAATTAATAGAAAAGAAAGTATTGGAAAACTCAAAAAGTAACGAAAAAGAAAGTTACAGAAAGTCGCTAGAAAATTATAGTATCTGTGCATTAGTTAAAAAGTGACAAAAATGTTCTGAAAGTAAAAAAGTAACAAAATGTAATAAAATATTAATGAATAACATAAAAATATTTGTAGATATCCCAAGTTTACAAAAAAATTAAAAATGTTTACATTCTTCATAATAGTATATTATACATTACAATGTTAAATTTATAATATATTAATTTAACATATTATAAAAATTTATTATTATTATTATTTTATCTATTTTTAATGTACGAATTTAACAAATTACATTTTTCTTTTTTCCCTCACTTTTCGTCACTTTTAAACCTTCTAGTTCAAGAAAAAAGATGACTTTAATTATTTTTTTAAAAATTAAAAAAAAAGATAAAAAGTGACAAATAATTTCCACCACTTTTATCAAACATATAATATTTTTTTATCATTTTACTTTCCTTTCCTTTCTACTACTTTCTTTCACTTTTTTTCGTTCACAAATCTTCCTTAGTCTTACAAAGAATATCACTTAATTATGAATGTTTAATTAACATATTTAATTTTATTAATTTGAAAAGGTATATAACCTTTAAACATAATTATAATTTCCTAAATGATGAATAAAAAATATATTAGAAAATAGGATAAATTTTTCTTTTGTTTCTCATATCCCTATGTTTTATCAAGACTCGAAAAATAAATTATTTTTTTATTTTACTAAACCCAAAACGCTAATACTTCATAATCTCTCTGCCTGAACCTCCTTCCTTCCTCGATCCACACTGCTGCCGCGATCTCCGACGGGAAGGGCTCTCCGAGAGATTGCAACGTTGACAGTGTTGCTTTGTTGTTTCTTTTGCATCGTGAACTCAACAAACGAAGCTATGTCTACTCCCGCCATCGCGGAAATGATTGCTGCTAATGATCCATTGGTTTCTGCTGAGTGGTTGCACAAACATCTCAAAGAGCCCGGTATCAAGGTGCCAATGGCTGCGCGTTTTGATTGTGTTTGCGTGTCGTACATAAGCATGTCTATAAACTTGAGAGTCTGCAGTATTTAGTGAAGGGGAGGAGCAGTTTATGGCGTTTTCTGTTTTAGACATCATTGTCCGACGCTATTGCACATGTTGGCTAGTTACCGTCGTAGACTTATGGAATACAACGGAAATTTATTAGGATTTGTCAACTTGAGCAAAATAAGTGCTTCACTGCTCGTCTTCGGTTTTCCTTCTGAGGGTTTTCACTTCTACCGCTTGCTTTTAGGTGCTGGACGGTTCTTGGTACATGCCCCATGAAAAGCGGGATCCATTTGAAGAATATCAGGTTTGTATCATTCATAAACTAAATTTGGAATGAAATATTCAAGTTTTGATTCTCTTGTATAAACAATGGAGAATCCAAGAAACATGATAAAATTGGTCATTATTTATCTTGTGAACTTGATTCATTTAATTTATTATTTATGTCTGTGTCATTAGCTGGACAGGAACCCTAATTCATTTGCTTCATCTGAAAGTAGTGAAAAACACATGCATAAAAGAAATGAAAACTTGTCCTTTTTTCACCATCTTCGTTATTTATGTTGCACCCATCTTTTTTAATCAGTATTTCCTTGAGCAAATGGTTAAGACATGCCTGCTAGGTACTTTCTCTTAAAAAAAGGTCCGTTTGCAGTTTGCGCATTTCCCTATCCAGTTTGACTGTTCTGCGTGATTGCATTAGTTCCTACTTATGTTGATATTTGCAAGTTATACTGCTTATTGTTTGTTCTATGACCAATTTACTAAACAAATATAAACTTGCAGACTGCCCATGTGCCTGGTGCCTTTTTCTTTGACATTGAAAGGATCTCAGATCGGAATAGTAATGTGAGATGTTTATTTTAGAATTTCTTATTTTCCTTGTCTATTTTTGTTGTAGAATTTCTTATTGCTTTGTCGAGTTTTTTTCCTGAAAGAGCAAGTTTTTGTTATCTTGCTGCCATTGTCTTTTTATTTTTCCATATCTCTTCCTGCTCAAAGTTTAGTATTTGTGCCTATATTAGTGCATCGTTTCTACCCCATTCTGTATTAAATATTACATTTTTTGTTAGTGTATTACACATTACTGTATTTTAATGCAAAATGAGTTTGTGTTAGGAATATGATTTTTATTATCATATGTATGCTTAATAATGGTTCTATTTGTAGAGGAGGTTTGTTTATGTTTGCTATTTGGTCTTCTGTCTGTTTGCTGCCCCTTGCTATCCTAGAGCTTGAATTATATTGCCATGGTTGATCCACCGTGTTACTTTGAATTGTGTGAAAGTAGTGCATGTGAATGTTCTTTCTCAAGTGTTGACAAATGAAATTAGTATTTGAGCATGTGTCTACCAAGGAATTCAACTTCAATTTCATGTGAGACTTTGGTGAGGTTAAAAACGACACATGTTGGCAAAATTTTGACATATCTATGACATGTTGATGGAAACATGGGAAAGAAAAATGTCATCGGTTTCTATGTTGTGTTGACATCAGTGAAATTTCACTGACGTGTTGACATTTGATTCCATGGTGTCTACCATGAACATGTTTCATCTCCTATTGTGGGATACTTACCTATATTTATGTGCAGTAGGAAACTGTTTTATTCAGAACATGTAATGTCCTGTTTGAAGTTTCCCCACAGAACATGCTTGGGTTGGAACATTGGATTCCTTTTTGGTGCAAATTTATACAAATTCCAGTTGCTTTGGTGCATATCATCAAGTGACTACTCTCATTTTTTTAACTAAACCTATCTGGTCACTCTCTTATTTTTCTTATTTTTGTTAATTTTAGATTAATACAGCATATTTTTGTTTTGGAATTAAACATT
The DNA here is from genome assembly GCA_036874045.1 of Cymodocea nodosa. NCBI lineage: Eukaryota > Viridiplantae > Streptophyta > Magnoliopsida > Alismatales > Cymodoceaceae > Cymodocea > Cymodocea nodosa. The sequence continues at coordinate 11,003,925 of CM072347.1, read as the reverse complement.
CAACTCATTTTGTATCTGACACTGCTTAATATGTAGTGCTCACTACCAGCTGAAATTAGCCACTTTATGAGATTTTTTTGAGGCTTGATGCCACATGTGATGCTTTTGCTATAACAAATTCTTGTGACAAACAATTGTGGATTGGTTTTGGTTGGTTAAATTTTTCAAAATGATTGGTTTTACTTTGATTGACTACTGATTTTGAACCATACCATCATAATCTAGGTAATTAAAAATGTTATCCTAGGACATTTTTTTCACAAGCTTTCATATTGCACAGTTATATATTCATGTGACATGTCAACTTATTGGTTGAGGATTTTATACTACAATAACTCTCTGCACCCAGCTTCCACACATGCTTCCATCTGAAGTAGCATTTTCAGCTGCTGTTTCTGCTCTTGGAATCACAAACAAAGATGCATTGATTGTCTATGATGGGAAGGGGCTTTACAGTGCAGCTCGTGTTTGGTGGTAAATATCTGGCAAAATTTCTTGAGCATGACTTAGTTCTGTGAGTAAAGCTGAAACCGAAGGAACTCATGTAAATGCACAAGTTGATCTTCCATGTGGATTTTTTGGCCATTTTTATCGTCAGCTTCTCAAACTATTGTTTTGTAGATGTTCAATGAAGAAATATTGCTTTACAAATTATCATTCTTGTTTTTCCATTTATATAATTCTCAAAAAATGCTTATCACTCCTGCTTCCTGGTTCAAAATATTAAATTTTCTCGGTTGATCTTTCCTCTAACATCTACCTTGATCATTTTCTTGGATCCATGTCCTTTTCAAATGTTTAAATTTCCTCAATCATGATAAGTGGCATTCTTTGTGCATTTCCCATAAAATTCTGAAATGTACACCAACTTAGTTGCTATATTATCCAGATAGGACAGGTAATATTTCAAAGTATACAATTGAGATTTTACATTGAAGTTAATAGAAGTATGCAAAATGAAATGATGTCCAGTTTTGGGTTATATTTTTTATTTGGCAATGCCATCCTAAGTGAACATCTCATGTTTTCTTGGCTACTGCTGAAAAGACTCGCTAATAAGATGGTTAATTATAAGTAAACATTATCTTGGACATGGTAAGACATGTATGTGGACCAGCCTGTGATTCCTTTTTGTTATCCTCTGGTTAGTTGGAGATGAAATATCATGAGAATACATATCAAATGGAGTTTTAGGGAGAAAATTTTCCTCAAAGGAAATTTTATTTCATCCCTCCAATTATGATTTTTTTGTGATCCCATTCTTTTCTAAATAGCAATTTGTAGAAGAGGCTTGGAATCGTTTGCAATTTAAGTTTGTTCAGATCCCATAAATCAGGGAAAAGATGGTCATGTAATAAGGACAAGGAATGTAATCCAACTACAAAGAAACAAAAATTAATTTTATAAATAACAAACACAAACTCAAGTGATGTTTCTTTGCTTAATGATACAGTTTCTTGCAAGGCCTTGTTGATTCTGAACTTGCATTTGGATTAGTCGACTATGGATGAGAGGGTAATGGTGTAATTTTAAAATTGCTCCATTTCAACCTAGAGGTAGATGGGTTTAAGATTGCATGAGTAGGCTCTCGTAACTTCATTGGCAGAGTCTTGTGTACTTTCCCTTGGATAAATGAGATGCTCATCTATTCTTATTTTAGTGATGATTTCCTTTCCTAGTGAATGATATCCTAACTTCTTGAGACATTCTTATGATTTCTTTGTTTTAGGTTAGTGGTTAGGAGAAGTTAATCTTTGGAGAATAAATTTAAAAATAATTGCCCGTAACAAATTTATGTTGCATAATATGCCATGAAGAAAGGTAAGTCTTAGTACAATGGTAAAATTACTCCATTGTGACCTAGATCTCATAGGTTCGAATTCTATAAAACAATTTCTCCATTTATGGGAGTAAGGTTGCAAGCAATTCAACTCTTCCTAGAAATTATATGTTTAGAGCCTTGTGTACTAAGTTTACCCATTTTATATGCCATGAAGCCTATCTTAACCATTTTTATATGTGATCTTTGTAATTGTGAGTGTTCAGCTAAGATGCTGTAATACAAAACACTTTCTTCTTTCATTGGTTCGTTCTGCAAATTCTTATAACTTATTTTTTTTGATAAGAAGGATGTTCCGAATATTTGGGCATGATAAAGTTTGGGTTTTGGATGGAGGATTCCCTCGATGGCTTGCTTCTGGTTTTGATGTTGAATCTGCTTCCGAAGATATTATTAATAAGATTAATTCTGCAAATGAAGCTGTTGAAAATATTTACCATGGAAAGGTAATGATTTCTGATTGTTACTTCTTAGACCTGTATATCTTTTCATTAGGAATTTCTAGCTTCTCTTGATTGCCAAAACCCTGGTCATTTTGGTATAATTATATATTAAGTGCAACTTGCATGCATCTACCGGACAAATACAATTATACAAGGTCTAAGACCATTGTATGCCACTTGGCTTTTCCCCATCTGTGGTAATTTTCCCCAGCTGATAAACTTGTCCAATTGACTTTGTAGTTCATAGAAAATTGAGTTGTCAAAGAGCCCTTTGAAATGACTAAGGTTGCCTAATAAGTGGAAATATCCCTGATATAGAATAGCTTGCGCAAACATATCCTTTCTTCAGTTTGTAACATACACATTTTATGTCTTTGAAGTGAAAACACAAATAGTCCTAGAAGTTGTTAATTGTGCTTACAATAGGGACGAAGAAGAGTGATCATTGGGAGTGACTCTTGCAAGCTTATTTGAACCCTATAGGGCAAATTAAATACAAGCAGAATGGAAGGCATTTTGCTGGACTGAAGATTGCAAAATAATGTGTAGAGAAAGGGGTTTCCTCTTTATGCATAATTGTAATTCCAACCAAGAGGGTCATGTGCTGACCAAGAAGCAAATGCATAAAAATAATTTTTCTCTACTTTTCCATTATTGGCTTGTTTCCGATCCTTTTAACAGAATATTTACGTGTCACTTAGCAGTTATCATTTTTGACACTTGACAGGCCAGTCCATCCATCTTTCAATCAAACTTTCTTCGGGACTTTGTTTGGAACATTGAGCAGGTAGCATTCATATATTGTTATCCTATGTATGACTGGGCAGGTGGAACACTGGGCGAACATTTTATTCAGGATCTTGTTTTAATGGCTAAGAAGATTTATTTTTGTTTTCCATTGTGGTTCTTATTGCTTTTGAAAAAATAGGGTTCATCAGATATATTATATTTTAGATGTTTAATGACTAAGATGTTTATATTGTGCGGGGATCTCAAGAAATGCAAGTAATGTGATTGGTGATAGAAGACAGAGGGAGAAAACTGTTACCAGTGAAGCAGCACTAAGATCCTGGTCTTCTTGGCCATTTAAACTGCACAGTGTTCTTGATTCAAATGGAATAACGACATGCATGTCATATAAAACATCTCTCTCCCACACATGGCACTTGTACTCAGTTATTTGTGTTAGATGTGCCGTTATCGGCATCTGTAGTTTTACAATCAGATATTAATAATCACAGTTATATTTGTTTGTTCAGGTTCAGCAAAACATTGAGTGCCAAAAATACCAACATGTGGATGCTCGTCCCAGGAGCAGGTTATATATCAATCTATATGTTTTAATATCATTGTGTGATCTGTATTCTTGCATTTTGTGCACACCATAAAATTTGGAGTATGATTTTTTTGAGTATAGGAACGTTAATAGGTAATTATGTGAAAATAGAGTTAAGGGAAGAAGATCTCTTCTCAGTAGATTAGGTTAAACACAATTACAAGAGAGTATTGAAGTATCCACCAACATAAATGGATATCCATTTAGAATCTAAATGGATCTAAGAGACTTAACACCAACATTACATTAACACTCCCCCTTAAACTGAGCTATATATATCAATTAAGTTCAGCTTGTTACACAAAATTTCATAAACTTCAATACCTAAACCTTTAATGAGAATATTGGTGTGTTGATCTTCAAACTAGATATAAGGAGTGAAAACAACTCTCTTTAACACATTATCTCTAATAAAGTGACAATCAACTTTAATGTACTTGGCCTGCACATGGAAAGTTAGATTATTCACAATGTAAATAGCTACTTGGTTGTTACAACACATAGGCATGAACTCATTAATATCAACTCCGAGTTCCTATAACAATACTTTCAACCAAATCATTTCTGAAGTAGCTTGAGATATACTTCAATATTTAGCTTCAATAGTAGTTTTTGAAACAATATTTTATTTTTTACTACGTCACGTAACAAGATTGCCATCAAGATACATTAGGTATCTAGATGTTGACTTCCTATCAACCTTGTTTCTAGCATAACTTGCATCAGAGTATCTTTTAACTTTCAAATGTTTATGCTCCTCATATAAAAGTCATTTTCCAAGAACTTTCTTAATGTATGACAAGATGCAAATCCTTTGCCAATGTACCTCTCTTGTTATGTGTATGAATTGATTAAGTAAATTCACAACAAATACTTTGTGATAGTCAAGCAGATAAGCTTTCCAACCAGTCACCTATATTGTATTGTATCTTCAAAAAGTGGAGAATTCTCGTTATAAAAGGATTGATTCTATTCAATTGGAGTCCACTTAGGTTTGTACCCCTCAAGTCTAGTTTCTTTCAATAGATCTAAGACATATTTCATATGTAACAGATTTCCGTCCCTTGGAATAAGTAAACTCAATACTTAAGAAATATCTTAGTTTTCCCATGTCCTTTAATGAATATAAAAAATGAACGTTATTTTAATATTTTATGAATGTTGAAATAACGTTTGTAAAAACAAATGTTATTTCAATGTTTGTTCAAAAGAACATATGCCTACGACCATGGGCTAACTCACAGACCGTTATTTCACCAAACTACAGAAAAAATCAAGATGGGCCAAACTAGCCCATTATGGGTTGGGTTAGGTCTGCTCGTAGTGGCCCAACCCATTTGGCACCTCTAGTCTAGTGGTAGATTTCAACCAATCACACAACTTCAACCACACTTTGTCAACCACACATTCTTAGTAGAAACTATTGGTTGACATCGACCACAAAGGGAGAGAAGAAGCTTAATGAGTTATAGACTAGATAAAAAAGAAGAAAAAACACTGATAATCTTGAGCTGAGGAGGATGGGGAAGAATGAGCATGTTGGAGAGAAAAAAAAAAAGTTTGAGTTAGGTTAATCTAAGCTCTAATACCAATTTAAGGGAAGAAGATCACTTCTCATTAGATTAGGTTAAACACTATTACAAGAGAGTATTTAAGTATCCACCAACATAAATGGGATATTCATTTAGAATCTAAATAGATCCAAGAGACTTAACACCAACATTACATTAACAAGTTGCCATAGTCATAAAAAAATATCATAATTTGTTTACAAGAGACTAAATGAGCATGAGAAAATCTAAGTTAATTGAAAGTAATGGTCATAATTTATGGTGCTTAAGTAAGGATGAACGTAGAAATGAGATTGGAAAAAATAGTTTATTGAAGCTTAGAGGATGAAATTATTAAGGTAAAGGGTAGAAAGTAGAATTATAATGATTAAATTTTTAATAGATAAGGGAATAGTTAATATTATTAACGTATATGCACTATAAGAAGGTTTAAAGGAAGTTGTCAAACAAAAATTTTAGAAGATATTGATAATTTAATTCAAAGTTTACTAGTCAACGAAACATCCTTTATAGGAGATCTAATTGACATGATGGGAAACACAATTCAGCGTATAAAAGGAATTATAGTGGTAGTGGATATGGTAATAGAAGCAAAGAACAAAACTCAATTTTAGATTTACTTTAGCTTGTGACTTTTTAATAGCAAATACATATTTTAGAAGAACTACATTTATTTACATTTAAAAGTAATTTAAATTCTAATCAGATAGATTTTTTTCCTTACTAGAAAAATAAACCAAAGAATTTGCAAGAATTGTAAGATTATACAAGGAGAAATTTTAACTATGTAACATAGGATATTGTTATTGATATTAGAAATAAAATAAAATATACAAAGATCCAAGAATTAAGTGGTGAAATCTGAACAGTAAAAACAAATTATTTTTAAGGATATGATATTAAAAGAAGGAAAATAAGATTTTGATGAAAAAATAAATCAACTTTTGAACAAAATGAGCACTTGTATTAAATAGATTACTATGGAAATTTTAAGAGTTTAGAAGAATAGGTTCGCTAAATAAAGAAACAAGGTGATAGAATGAAGATGTGTGAAAAATAATAAAAGAAAAAAAAAGCTAAAATACAATAACAACAATCAATACTTTAATTCCACTATTTGGGGTCAATCACATGATTTCTTTTTCTACCATTTGTTTCTTTCTGCAGCTAACTCTTTTGTTAAATTACAAAAATTTTAAATCTTTTTTTAATATTTCTAACCAAGAACTTTTTAATCTTCCTCTATCTTTTTTAATTTCATGGCATTAGTTAATTCTTTGTTTGAGTGGCAATGATATAATAATAAAATTAATCTACATTAATTAATTTTCATTTTCTTACTAAAAGAATGTTATAATATCTATAATGAAATTTTAAAAAATTTTGAAAATTTTGAAAAGTATAAGTTAACAAGATGAAAAGCCCATATTATAAAGTTAAACACCAAGTCTATAATGAATTAGATTTTAGTTTAAACATAAAAAATTGGTATTTATAAACTAGCTAGGGTAAGAGAACTATAGATTAAAGTGAAGTATATTAATGATGAATATAATTTAGTAAAGTATATTAAAATTAAAGGTACGTGGAACAAAGAAAATAGTGGAAGAGTGAATTGATTTTATTTACTAATGGGAGACCTCTCTATATAAAGATTACATAATAACAACCTAAACCTGATAAGCAATGTAGGATTATGGATTATAGCTACATACATAACACATTGTTGATGACAATATTTTTTATGGTTCGAACATAGAGGATAACTGTCATAGAAATAATCATATTAAAGTATTAATGCTATGGAAGATATATGTATGTGTTATAATCGTTTAAAATATAAGTTACGTAAATACTTTATAAAAATATAAAGTTTAAAGATATATATATAATGATCAGAGGGGTCTTCCATGAGTCAATGCATCTTGTTATCGCGAAGGGGTGCACTGGTAGAAGGGTGGCATTGGTTTGCATATAAATAGGAAGTCTAACTTCAATGTTTTTTTCTTCTTCGCCCAGTTTCATTGACAGCATTCTATTTTCTCTCAGTTTAACTTTCACCTAAACTAAAAAAATACTGCTGATTGACGAACAATGTAAAGAATCTAGAGAAGGAGGTTTTACAATAAAAGGAAGGCATACAAAGGGCATTCTTCTCTTCTTTTCTTTTTTTGTTTTCCTTCTTGTTTGTGCGGATAAAAGAGGGAAGATGGACACTGACAGAGTTGTTATTTCCCAATCTTTTATCTGTCTTCTATAATTCTTCTTTTGTAAAATATAAGGAAGATGAATATCATTTGAATTACTATCTTCCGATATTTTGTATGTCTTCTATAACATTGCTTTCGTAAAATATAGGGAAGATAAACATCGATCGAGTTGCTATTTCCTAATATTTTGTATATTTTCTATAACCTTTTTTCTGTAAAATATAAGGAAGATGAACACTAATCGAGTTGTTATCTCTTAATATGTTACATTTCTTTATAAAATATTGGGAAGATGAGTACCATTCAAGTTATTATCTCCCAATATTTGACTTATTTTTTATAATTTTTATTCTGTAAAATATAGAGAAGATTGATACTGTTTGAGTTGCAATCTCCTAATATTTTACATGTCTTCCATCACTCTTCTTTTATAAAATATAGGGAAGATGAACACTGTTCGAGTTGCTATCTTCTAATATTTTACCTTTCCTACATACAATATAGGAAAAAGGACACCGATTGTGTTGTTATCTCCCGTAATTTTTAAAAGAAATCTTGCAAGAAATATAGACACTGATTGAGTCATCATTTTCCCTTTATTTTCTTAAATTTTGGAAAGAATTACGAAATAGGAAAATAATTTGGGAAAGGTGGGCATCGACAGAGTTGTCATCTTTCAAATATTTAGTTGCCTCCATGAATCATTAAAGAGCAGAAACTAATGAAGTTGTCTTTATCTTAGTATTTGACGATAACAAGAGAATACTAAAATGTAAAAAAAGAAGAGAAAAATGTCTAAGTGACATTCAATGTAAACTTACAGAATAGATATACTAAAATAAATAAATATTTATAAAGAATAGAGATAATCACTCGATATTTACAAAACGTCAGGTGACATTTAACATAAAAACATAGGAATATATATACTAAAATATAAATTTTTTTTATAAATTACCTGACATTTATAAAACATTAGGTGACATTCAACATAAATGCACAAGAAATGTATATGTTAAAATATAAAAAAAGAGAGAAAGTGTTTTAAAAAGGGGGGAGAAAGAAAAAAAAATCTTAAGTTTAAATTGAAGGTAGGCGTAAATCCACAAGTTATAGAAATTTTTTGATAAGTAATAGTGTATATATGTTTACATTTTGGTTGAGCCAAAAAGTTCGATCGAAGGATATATTCTTTTCGATTTGAGTGAAGGTGTAAATAATAATTTTGATTTGATCGAAGGATCTTTGATAAAAATAAATGAATAATTAATAAAGAAATATAAAATTTGATCAAATCGAAATGTTTCTTCGATTTGGCTGAAGTTTTAAAAATATATTTATAAAAAAAGGGAAACTTGGTTGGGCTGAAATATCTCTTTAGTCACTGAAGGTTTTAAAAAAGTATATTTATAGAAGAGGGAAGGTTAGGTTGAATTGAAATGCCCTTTCGATTCGATTGATAAAAAAAGTAATAAATATTTATTAAAAAATTTGGTTGAACTAAAATGCATCTTTGATTCAATTAAAGATTTAAAAATATATTTATTAAAAAATAATTAATTCGTTAACTTTACCTAAACACAAAGAACTTAGTATGTTGTATTTAGTTGATATAATCTGTAAAGTCACCTAAACCTGATGGATTTAATTTGTAAAGTTTTAAAAACATATTTATGATGAAACACAAGTACTTAAAAATATAATTACATACCTTAGATATAAATATAAAAGTATCTAAGAAATTAAAATCAAGATATTTTGGATGTAGAATATAAATGTTTAAAATAAAAAAATGATTAAATATCTTAGATATAAAATGTAAAGATCTAAGAAATTAAACCAAATATTTTAGATACGAAATATAAGTATCTAAGATAAAAGTAAAAATCAAAATGTTTTAGGTATGAAATATTAGTATCTAAAATAAAGTTAAATATCTTAGATATGGAAATGTGAATATCTAAGAAATAAAAAAATTTAAATTATTTTGGATATAAAAGAAAAATATATTAATAATAAATCAGACATCTTAGATATAGAAATATAAAGATCCAATGACTTAAAATTAAAATTATCTAAAATGAAATCCATCTTAAAAATGAAGATATAAGTATTTAAGAAATTATCAAGATGTTTTAGATACGAATCATGGGCATTAAAAAAAAAAAAGTAATATGAAGCATTGTAGCAAATCAAATATTTTTTAAAAAAATTGTTTGATATTGCATATAAGCTGACAAACCTTTTTATAGAAGGAGCTTGTCAACAAGCATGCATTGTTTAGATAATATATTGGTGGAAATACTTTTCTAATTGTCGGTGAAGGAGGCATACCGGCTCCGTTGCCTTTATAAATCAAGAAATGTTTTCGTTAGTGATGTCTTTTTCAATACTTTGCAATTGTTCTAATTTGTCAACGATTGTGACATCTTGATCAAATACTGAAGTCAGCAATCTACTTTCTCGTGCTTTGACTTTTATTTCAGCATTTCATGAAACTCTTTGGACGGTGTGACAGTTAATATATTAGGTTGCAGTAAAGGTTTAGTTTTGTACGAGAAAAGGTTGGTCATTAATGGTTCTTCATTTTTGACAATATACATTTGAAATCTTGTAACTACGTAGAAGTTCCATATTCCCTGGCCAAGAAATGAGAAACATTGTCTCAGAAAGGTTAGTGCCATTATAACATTTTATTTAAAGGTTCACCAAAGTCAATTAAGTCATAAATTCTTTTGTTGGGAACCTAGGGAAGAGTGCGACGGTAAAGTTTCTTTTCGTATTTATTGCTTTGGAAATAGAATTGGGAAACCCGTGAAGGCAGTGATATTCAATTTTTGGGCAATTAAGGATGAAAGCCTAGTCATCATAGGCAACATAATCTATCTTGTATTGGATTGTGGTTCATACATCTATTTAGATCTATATATTGTCGCTATTGACATAGAAAAGGAGATTGCTAAAACACTTTTGTTACCATCTCTTGTTGAAGGGATAGGGGGTTCTATCTCTTTAGATGATATTATAGAAATTACAGTATGGAAGGGAAAAAGGAGGCTATTGTTGTCATCTTTGTGTTTAATTTGATGGTGCGTTGTCGATACAATGTTTTACATATGGACAATAGAAGATCATCATCGGCATTGGAGTAAGAATTATGTGAGAGTAAAAATGAGTCTTCAACCAATGACAACATCCATTAGAAGCTTTACATTAGTGAATGTCAATATTCTTTTGGTCACCATTCAAGATATCCTCCTGGTTTATAAGTTACTTTACGAGAAAGAAAGAAAGAAGTTGATCAAGAGTGAAAGATTAAAAGAGTTCTATCTTATATTTTTCCGTTATTTAAATATGTTATGTCTTTGTTGATTACTTGGAATAAGTTGTCACAAGATTTTTTTAAAATTGATATATACATATGGAAATCATTATTATTGTTATTAATACAATATATATATATGTATAATATAATGATATTGATAATAAATAGATAAATAATGTAATAATAACTGTAATATAATGAATATACATGCAATGGTCAAAATGACAAAGGATACATATATAATTATAATTATAATTATCATGTTAACATAAATAGGGATTTGCATACTTTACCTAAACTCAATGGAGTTAGTTCGTTGGGTTCATGCAAACTCAATGGAGTTATCCATCAAATTTATTTAAACTTGACAAACTTAGTCTGTAAAATTTAATTCAAAAACATTGCTAAAAGTGTTTTAAATACAAAATAGAAAGTGTTTTAAATAAAAATTAAAGAAATCTTAAATATAAAGAAAAAATATATAAACATATCTAAGAAGTTTTTAAAATGTAAAAGTGTTGGATATGAAATAAAAGTATCTAAAATCAAACTAAATAGATTAAATATGAAAATATAAGTATCCAAAAGTGAAGTATTTTAGATAGAAAATATAAATATGTAAAATGTATATGAAGATTAAATCAAATATCTTAGAAATGAAATATAAATATCTAAGATTTGGGAAAAAAATAAAAATATTTTTTGTTATAAAATATAGATACATAAAATGTGGGAAAATTGGATTAAATTAGATGTATTAGATATAGACTATAAATATCTAGATATTAAAAATATACATATATGAGAAATCAAAATTCAAATATGTTTGATATAAATAAAATGTTCAAAATAAAATCACCTATCTTAGGTATGAAATTATAGTATGAAACTATGAAAAAAATGCCCAAGAGATTAAAATATCAATACTTTAGATATAAAATGTAAATATCTAAAATGAAATCAAATATTTTATAAAGTATTTAAATTATAAAGTATCTAAGAAGTTAAAATAGTTTATGGACTTTGTATTAAATATATTGGGTTTAATTCATAAAAAAAGAGAGTATCTAAACCTTGCGAACTCGTCTAAACCCAATGGATTTAGTCTATTAGGTTTAGTTAAACCTAACAAAGTTAGTCCATTAGGTTTGGTTAAATTCAATGAACAGAGTTCGTTGGGTTTGCCAAACTTAACAGACTTATTTAAAAAATAAAAAATTAAAATGTTAGTGTTTAAAAATAAAATCAAATATTTTAGATAAAGTGTGAGAATATTTAAGAAATTAAAATCAAAATATTTTAGATGTAAAATATAAGTATTTGAAATAAAATATAATTTTTTTGAATATTTTGTGTATAGAAGTATAAATATAAAAAAATATTTTCAATACAAAATATAGATATTTGAATTAAATTCAGATATCTAAAATTTAGGAAAAAATTATAAAAAAAATAAAGGGAGAAATGCCACCTGACATTTATAAATGTTGTTGGATGTAAATTTATGTTTTATAAATGTCAGGTTAATGCAATCGACTTTGCAAATGTTGGGTGACATTTAAATGTATATATATTGTTTAAAAAAGAAAAAGATAAATAAATATATAATAAATATATACATATAAAATAAGTTTCAGTTGTGCCAAAGTTATCTTTCGATCTGACTATAAAATGTAATAATAATAATAATAATAAAATATAAAAAAAGTTGATTGAATTGAAACTATGCTTTGGTTAAAAAGAAAAGTAAAAAATAAAATAAAATAGAAATAATAAAAATCGGTTGAACTAAAGTCATTCTCTAGTTCAACCGAAAAATATAAAATATATATATTCAAGCTTTGGTTGAATCAAATTCATCTTTCGATCCAATCAAAGGGTAATATTTATATAGAATAATATATATATATATATATATTTTAGTTAAATCGAAACTACGTTGTAGTCTGACTTAGAGTTTAAATTAAAATAAATATTCATATATTAAATGTAAGTATTTAAAGAATAAAAATGAGGATAATAATGATAAACTAAATCCTCAAGATATAAATATAAGAGAAAGAGACTATGATTAATAAACAATATAAAATACTCTGAATACTATTTTTAAAAAAATATATAGAATATTAAATGCTCCTAAACAAGAGTATAAATTGTTTATATATAAAAATATATATACATAATATATTCAATACTCCTAAACAAGATTATAAATTATTCACATATAAAATATATATATATAATATATTAAACACTCCTAAACAAGAGTATAAATTGTTTACATATATAAAAATAATATAAAATAAATTGTTTATATATAGAAAAAAAATATATAAAATATATTAAATACTCCTAAACAAGAGTATAAATTATTTACATATATAAATATATATATATATATAATATATTAAACACTCCTAAACAAGAGTATAAACTGTTTATATATATAAACACATATATAATATATTAAATACTTTTAAACTTATAAAGAAAATATATTTATAAAATATATTAAATACTCCTAGATAAAAGGAAAAATTATCTATAAGATTAATATTTCAGTAAAAATATAGTATGATAATGCCAAAATACATAGAAGATGATATTAAATGATATTTTATAAATTATCTTATATATGAATGTAAACCATCTAAGTTATTTTGAAGAAATTATCTTGAATCTGGAAAGACCCAAGATGTATATGTTGGCTGACATTTGATGTTATATGTCATTTACTTTATAAGTTATACAACAATATTTTTGTAATTTTCTCTCATGAATAATAAAATTATGTTTGATATATATCTTTTGGTGTATATTATGTTGTATTGTATGCGATGTATATGAGATATTCTTTGAAGAGAAGATGTAAGGTATAGCAGAGTTTGTTTATTAATTCTTGAAGAGTCTCTTAATTAATCAATTTATCAATAAATAATTGTTAAGGTAAAAAATCTACGTTAACACATAATATTCTAATACCTACTCTCTCTCAAACTAAAACATCTAAGATGCTTAGCTTGCAACAGACTCATATATTACTAAAAAAACTTGTGACACTCAATGACTAAACAAGAAGATACATAACAATTAAACAAACAAATTTGCTATAACAGATGATATAGTAGTAGCAGCAGCATTGATAGGTAACAATATTGTGCAAGCATGAAAAATTGTCAAACATTGACTTCATTTCAACTAGTGCAAATATTAATCTAGTGTTAATATTGTTAGACTTAGTAACATATAAAGTACATATGAAGAAACTTATACACGTTTTTGCAAATACTAATACAGCCATCCAATAAAGATAATAACACTACCAACATTAAGATTGATCTTGTGGAGAACAAATAGGTTTTAGGTGATTCCATGATTAACTAAATTTTTAATATAATTTAAAAACTAAAAATATGCCAAATAAATTGAGAAAGAGTACCTTGATACTTATAGTTAAGAATAAAAGTGACATCTAAAATTATATTAATTATCTATGTATGAAATTAATGAATCATACAATAAAACTTCAGAAAAAATAATAGTTCAGAGATTGAAACATACATTGAATAACATCTTTTATAATTTCACCATTGTTACTTGCTATAGATCTTTAAGTATTTAAAAGTCTAATAAGATATTTTATCTTGAAAGGTTTTGAATATATATATAAGACAAATCATATATAAGTTTTCATAACATGAAAGCAAATGTTATCCATCACTTTTTATGTTGCCATTTGCCGAATCTCAATCTTCATGTTATGAGGATTTTATATCAAATTTCAGCAAGATTCCACACATCGTCATATTATTGTTCTCCTTGATGCATCAATTGACTGTGTTTTGATTATTGATATCAGTGATCTTCGAACAAAAGTGTTTATCTTAAGTTGTAGCATTTGCAATAAATGCCATTACACCTAAAAAGTTAAATTTGGATCGATCATAAATGCAATGTAGGTTTTTTTCTTCATTTTAATATTTTCTTATATTTCATTGCTAGGTTTGATGGTCTAGCTCCTGAACCACGAAGGGGAATAAAAAGTGGTCATATACCTGGTAGCAAATGCATTCCTTACCATGAGGTAAACTATTTTATTATTTGGTGCTCTTGTCTAGACTAATTTGGGTTTCTGTATGAATTTGCTTAACTATTCACTGCTGATGTTAAATTGATTTAATATTTTCTGTAGTTGTTGGATGCTTTTCATATGCTACTGCCTTCGGAAGAGCTTGCCAAGAGATTTCAAGCAGAAGGTGAGAATCTCCTTAGGCATTTTAGAATCTTCACCTCTTAAAAGTTCGAAGCTTAAAAGTTAAAGGCATCAATTACCACCAAATTCTTCTACAGAGTAGCCCTTTTTGTCCTAAAGCATGTAAGAAGAAGTCCTGGAGTGTCGTGATGTTATTGTTAAGCTTGGCCTGCTTTGTTGGTTTTCTCATTAGAGTGTTGGAGTTCCCTGATGTATCCACCATGAGGTCTCTTTTTACTAAACTTATCTTTTTATAGAACTACTCTGTGTAATTCAAAACAAAGTCGCACTTTTGCTAGAAAATTATTCATAATCGTTTATACTAGCTCCACATGTGTAGATAGCTTCTAACACCAAAAGGAGTCCTGAACATCTGTCACTTACTATTTGATTGCGAAAATATTCGAAAAACTCTAGCACTTTGCAAATCCTATTGATGATGTTTTGCTTGTGTTGCAGGGGTCTCCCTTGATCATCCCATTGCCCTCTCTTGTGGAACTGGTGTCACAACTTGCATCATTAGCCTTGTAATATGATTCTTCTGCCTTAGAAATAACTTCTTCATAATTAGAATAGACTAACATATGAGTGCTCAAACTATTTTAGGGTCTTCATCGCCTTGGGAAGTATGATGCACCTGTATATGATGGTTCCTGGACAGAGTGGGCGATTCAAAATGGCTTGACGGAGTAGGCTTTCTGCTTTCACAATGGTTTTCAGTATTGGGAAGTTAGGATGAACATCCTTTATTTACATATGAAATTAATTGCTTTGTAGCTCCCACCACTCAGAATTTATTTGAAAATGGAATCTTTTATTACATATGAAATAAATTACTTTGTACCTGATCACAACTGAAATTTATTTGGACGTGGTGTAATCAGTTGACACATGGTCTTCAATAAAATATAAATGCAGTATGTGTAGGGTGGTAAACTTCAACCTCCCTCACTCGTGTGGTGTGAGTACTTTAGAAAAAGAAGGGGAGAAGAAAACTTCTTTGATTGCATGCAAAATCACATGCAATTATGTCTACTATTGTAGTCAAAGTTGTTATTGTGCTTGAAGCTTTTGTTAAAAACGTAAATCAAAGAAGTAAAGAACGAAATAAAATTATAAGAGAGACACTTGTACTTGAAACATGTAGAATGAATTTTGACAAGCAAGAAATAGAGGTAGTCATGAATGAACTTCTCTTTATTCTAGAAATTAATATAGAAGAGAGATTTAGAGTTCTCGAGATATTAAAAAATAGAGATAATAAACATCAATTTATGTGTACGCCAAAAGAAATGAAAGTAGAATAGATAAAGTATATACACTAATGCATCCACCATTGATATGTGTTATGAACTTTTATTTTGATTGAAACAATGATGGATGCTTTCATTATGATATTTTAACTGAAGTAATGATGGATATTATTGTTATGAAAATGTTGTATGTGATAATGTCAAATGTATTTTTGTTAAGATATTTTGATTGAAACAATTGATTGTTTGTACATATTACTCGTCAAAACTTATTATTGATGTATATCATAAAGGGATTATAACATTACAAGCATGTATTCATCCTCTAAATTAAAGTTTTTGAAGATGAAATGATGAAAAATATTATTGTCATGAAATTGAGTAGTTTGCTATTTGGAATGACAACATATTCAAGCACTATGTTAAGAAATACCAAAAGAATTTATAGTAGAGAAGGTGTAAAGTATATAATGAGATTATTAGATTCCTTGTTGCCTAATTAAGTTTACAATTATAAAAAATATATCAAATGAGTTAAAATATTTTCTTCAAATTTTTCACTTTGTTAAGATTGTATCAAATGGTTGATATATCACAATAAAAAAAGACTTACAATGTTTCTTATAATAGTTAGGCAAAATCAAAGATATAGAGTAATACAAGAGTATTTTCATTAATAATATTGTAAATATTGTTTCTTTGTTGCAATGTTTTCATCACTCTGCTTAGATTAGATTGTTAGTATTTATTTCAATGAAATTTTAAATGCTATACTATGATTAATTGACATATTTATAATAAAACTGTTTACATCAACTCTAAAAAAGATTTGTAATGATCTTACTATTTTTTCATACTTCAAGATAAAGTTGGTCTTTTGATAATATTATAGATGTATTTTTAATACAAAATTTCTTTTTAATATAATATTTATAAGATTGTATTAGAGTTATCGATGACATACATGTAAAAGCCACAATTATAAGAGAGAAAAATGTTATATTTAGAAATATAAAAAGTAAATTATCATAAAATGTTATGATAGCTTACAATTTTGATATAGAATTTATTTATTTTATAGGTAGATGAGAATCATCAGTATCTAATACTCAAATACTTCAAGATGTAATCATTTGACTAAATGATCTTCAAGTTCCACTAGGTACGGTACTTATGAATATTGACATTATTCTTACATAATAATCATGTTGCATAAAGATTGGTTTTTAATAGTTTTGGTATAAATTTAGATGTGGGGAAATTTTATTTAGTTGATGTTGGTTATCTAAATTGACTAAAAATTCTTGTTCCATTTTGAGATGCTCATTGTCACTTAAATGATTATGGTGTTGATTAACTTTTAAGTAATGCAATTGAAAATTTTAATCGTAAGGGTTCACAATTACAAAATGTCATAAAACACATTTAGAGTGGTAAAACATTATTTTTTAATATTATGAGGTTATATGTTATTTCCTTATAAAATACAAGTTAAGATTGTTTAAGTGTATTTCCTACTTCATAATTTTATTTGTAAAGTAGATAAAACAGATGAAGTAAAGGAATTGAAGATTATGATCAAGATATTTTGAAGATGATGAGTAATTACATATTACTAGTAATACTCAAGAACAAAAAAAATCAATAGCAGATCAAATGTATGAAACAATATCATAATTTATGTAGCATAATTGTCATTATTAAATCATGAATAATGTTTTGTACTATCTTGATTTAAGAGTTTGTTGTGATATATTTTAAATATTAGGACATATGAATTTGTATTTGAATAAATTTATTTAAATAATTTGTAAAAAAAATTCAAATATGTATTATAATTTAATTATTAAAAGTTCATGATTTATTATAACTTTAATGATATTCATATTATAGTTTAAGTTAATAATCAAAAACTTAAACTATATAATTTTCCATCAACATAAATACCTTCAAATTTTACTTTTTTAACTTTCAATTTCATCTAATTTCTATCTTTACTGTTTTTCTATTTCCTATCTTTCTACGCTTTTACATGGTGTGCAAACAAACTCTTAAAGAATTCAAATATCTTATCATAAAGATTGACTTACAAGGTAAAAAGCATAGGTAAGTAGAAATGTAAAAGATTGTTCTTTTAACATAATCATTTCCTAAAGAGATAGGAAATTAATAAAAATAAAAATAATCTAAAATTTAATAAAATTGATCTATTTTACGTAAAGAGAGAAAAAAAATCCCTTTTTGTTAGCCTACCTTCAACATTACTTTTGTTTTTACAAGAAAGAAACATTACTTTTGTTTCCATAAAACCACTAACTACCTAATCTAATCCAAATTATCAAACAAACTCACAACTTAATATCTTCCCTTTCCTTTAACACTTCGACCTAATTCATCCATCCCTTGTCATCTCTTATAAATATCTCTTACTTTGATTAATAAAGTAACTTTTTCCAAAGGGAAGAAATTGTTCATTAATGATTTGTTTGTGCATTTAGAAAGTGACAAAAAATAGTAGAAAAGAAAATATCAAAAAGTTTAGAAAGTAATAGAAAAGAAAGTTGCAAAAATTTACAAAAAATTATTAGAAAATTATGATATTTGTGCATCAGTCAAAAAATAATAGAAATGTTCAAAAAGTGAAAAAATAACAAAATATAAATAAATAATATATATTTGTAGACATCTTAAGTTTATGAAAAAATTAAAAGTATTTACATTCTTCGTAAGAATACATTATGAGGTTAATATAAATTTAATATATTGTAAAAAGTTTATTATTTTATCTTTTTTTTACATACAAATTTAACAAATTACATTTTTTTTTCTTTTTTTCCCTCACTTTCAAATCCTTTAACTAAAAAAAAAAGATAATTCTACTTATTTTTGTAAAATTTTCTTTAAAAAGTGATACTATTTTTGTTACTTTTTATTAGATACAAATATATTATATTTTATTATTATTTTTCTTTCTATCACTTCCCTTTATGTACAAACTTTCTGCAAATCATAAATACATCGTCATCAAATTGCTATCAAACTCCACTCAGAATTAACCTTCATTGAGCTCTAGCCCACCGACCGAATAATCTTCTCCTTCATGTCGAAAATCCTAAATCATCAACAAGTACAACTCACACATTAGTGATTCTATTGAGGCTCTCGTGCATGAGTGATTCCGTCTCATCTCTAGAAGAGTCCAAGAGTCGATCATCGGAATATCATTTTCGTGAAACTCTATCGTTACAAGTAGTCACCGCGAGTTCTTATCACTTGACGACGAAGTCCCGTATTCTTTTAAGTTAAGACATTTTTCATTCCGGTGAGTATTTTTTTTCCCCTTCTTACAGGACATCGTTGCGGTTACTATTTGATGTGCCACTGATCATTGGATTTTGCATTCTTGATAAGCATTTCTTCTATTTCCTCCAGCGGATGCTCCTCTGTTTGGATGATTTGTGTTTGTTTACTGTTAAAAAAGAATGTAAATAGATAATTGAAGGACGTATTGCCAAGTATTATTCATTGATTATCAACAGCACGAAAAGACATCAGTAGGGTCCGTTACGAGACTTAAGGTGGAGCAAAGTGGGAACCATCGTCACTGTCATAATCATCCCCATTGGAAGTGCTAGTTGAACAGCATGTGTTGATGTAACACTTGAATTGTGGGAGTTGAAGGTAGAATGACTCATCGTGGAAGATGGTGTGTCAAGTATCATCTGGAAGTTCAGAGAGGGGTCTCCTTTTGCAACTCCTTTCTGATCTACTACATTAATTAAAAAATGCATTATTCAACCAAATTGCGTCGGCGGCAATCAGCGAACACAGAGTGCATCGCACTCTAGGACCAAAACACCGCTGGAAGAAATCTTCCTTGAATTAATAACGAACCACATCAGCAACCTTTTGGTGATAAGTAAAGGGGAATCAACAATACAGCAACCACCCGTTGCAGACAGAATAAAGGAGAAACAATGAAAACTTAGCACACATAAGGTCACTCAAGCAAGCCGCCATAACCCCCAAAAAACAGAGTTTCTAATCAGCAATGCTAACAAAAGAACTGCCAATACAAAAGCTTAGACTGAAGTTTTAATTCAGCGATCGAGAAGAGAAATTAAGAAATAAACATGTATCTAAGGGAAAATCTTCAAACGCTAAGCAACGACAGAAGAAATAATGCTCAAATATGCAGAATGGAGTGAGTTGGAGCAAGATGAGGTAAACAGAGTGCCGAACAAAAGTGGAACAGAAATAATTGAACGCATAAGTATAAGTAAAACAAAAAAAAACCGCGGCAAGAAAAGGTAGTCATCGTCAACGACTCAAAATGGAATGATCGGAAGCAAATGGAACAGAAATTAAAGAAAAAAGAATGCAAGAACAGTAAGCAAACACAAAATCATCCAAATAGGGAAGCATCCGCTGGAGGAAATATCACTTACAGAAGAAATGCTTATCAAGAATGCAAAATCCAATGATCAGTGGCACATCATATGGTAATCGCAACGATGTCCTGCAAGAAGGGGTAAAAAAAAAAAAACACTCACTGGAATGAAGAATGTCTCGACTCAAAGGAGTGCGGAGCTCGGTCGTCAAGCGACAAGAACTCCTGGTGGCTACTTGCAACGACAGAGGCTCACGAGAATGATACTCCGATGAACGTCTCTCCGACTCCTCCGGAGATGAGATGGAACCGCTCGTGTGTGAAAGCTTCGATCGAATCACTAATGCGCCGGCTGTACTGGTGGACGATTCAGGATTTCCGACATGGAAGGGAAGGTCGTTCGATCGGTGGGCTGGATGGAGCTCAGTGAAGGCTGATTCTGGGTGGAGTTCGATAGCGGTTTGATGATGGTGTGTATGTGGTCTGGTCAGTAATTTCTTCCCTCCGGAAAAAGCTGCTTCAGTAATCAAAGGCAGAGGTATTTATAGGATATGAAAAGGGGTTGGTGAAGAAGGTAGAAATGTGAAAGGAGAGGGAAGATATTAAGGTGTGGGTTTGTTTGATAATTTGGATTAGATTAGGTAATTAATGTTTTTATATTTTTTTCTTGCAAAAACAAAAAGTAACAGGCGTTTTGTTTTCTTTTCCTTTTATTTTTTCTTTTTTTAAGTAAAATAGATGAGTTACAATATTCATAACAAACGTTATGACTAATACTCTTCAAGTAAAGTCTTCTTCTGCCATCTACAACGACGAGAACCATCAATTCACTGCATCTCTTATTAATGAACTAACGTACTGTGCGAAGGGAATTTATCTGTAAACAAACAAACATACCTAAGTAGAATGGTTTACCCTACGCATAACTTATAAGATAATATATATATATATATACTTTTTTCTAAATTACATTTTAGGACTTGGAAGAAAATCCATGCAAAAAATCGTTCCGGCAGGCCCCTCCGAAATCTATGCGAAATCTTTGGAATCGTTAGTTATCCGCCACTCCTCTCGATGGGCGATGGCTAATGCTCCCTGCAGGTACCTCATGGCAGGGCGCCCTACCATCCCCACGTTGCCCAACTCTGCCTACCGCCGGAGATTATTCCCGAGGGAACCTACCTCCAAAATAACTCGAGTTCGCCAGAACGTGCTCGGGATTCGGATCCAATGGGCTTCTGGGAGAGGTAGGTCATCGGAAGATCTTGTCTCCGCGGCACTGCAATTTGTTGCTTAGGATTTTTGCTGTCGAAGTTTGTGTTGGCCTTGCAGGTGGACTGGAGAAGGACAAGAGGGTGGATGGGGGAGTTCGCTGTGGTTCTGTTCGAATTGGATCCTCTGGAGGAATGCTTAACTCAAAGGTAGTTTTTATTTTTCTTTTCTTCTCATGTTATATAGCTTGGGATGCAGAAATTTGTTGCTAGACAAAGAAAGTTTTAATTATTTAAAAAATAAATCTAATTTTATGGTTAGTTTATATATATCATATAATCCACTATTCATTAAAATTTAAACTTAATCTGAATTATATTTCTTAAGATTTTTTATTTCAAAATCAATGGTTGAAATTAAATAACAATTGATAAATTTTAAGACCTTTACATTTAGGACCAATACTTGGTTAATTTAAGTGAAAATTTTACCATGAATTTATAGTGTTCAAGTCTCTAAAACTCATATAGTAGTACTTCTGCTTCTTATGTATTTATAGGAAGATATGAAGACACCTTTAAAAATGTTTCTCAGAAACACATATAGAAAAATGACCATTCCATCATATTACCTACCATACACAGGCAAAACCAAGGGACTAGAAATGATGGAACACAACAGATACTTGGGGTTGAAAAAAATTAACAATCATAGAAAATGAAATCAACAGTAACTTTTTTTGGTAGGCAACATCAATAGTAAATTAACATAAAATATAAATAGCACTGTGAATAATGTATCTTGAACTTCATCTTTTTATTTGATCGGTATAAACTATAAAGGAGCAGACCCCTTCATCTTGGGAAGATTCATTCATGCAACCTTACCTACACAAATGGATTTTTTCCTTGCCCACTCTTTGATATATTGGTATATTGTAGTCTAAAATTTTTTATAACTAGCTGCCTTGAAGTTGCTACATTATATACTACAATACACTTTTTGTCTAACCATTACAGAATATAATATAATGTAATGTCATTTAGATTGTCACCCTTTTGGCATTTCTACACTCTCTCATTGTTGTCCTCTCCTCTCTTTGTCGTCCTAGCCATCTCCTCTAAAAATTTATAGTTCATTGATAGAAGTAAATGATCATTGTATAGACACTTGAGTCAAAATGAGATCTCCCCAAACTGCTTAAGGAGTGTATTTTTTTGCTAATTTACCTAATTCTAATAATTGATCACAAGCATTTGGGCCTTTGGGAGTACCAGAGCATGAGGATGTTGAATATAAATAAAATCATGGAGTGCATGAGATAAAAGACAACCACAAGATTACTTCCACATAACATTCAAACCCAAATTTGGGTTTTGAAGAACAGAATAAAAGAACTATAGTTAAACATGTATTCCAACTAGGTGGAAAAGAAAAACAAATGAAGAACATCAAAATTACACATGCCAATCTATAGGTCTAGCTTCATGATGAGATGGTCAGAAAATGTAGAAGTAGGTTCCTATAACAGGCTGAGGCAATCTTCTGCTGGAGTACTGAAACCAACAGCACAGCAAAATTTCCCCCTTTTGGCATGAATATGGTATTCATAATCATCATGGACTTGTCTTCCAATTTTTCATATTGATTCCTAAACTTTGCACGGCAAACTGTTAGAGCAAATCATCAACAATGAATAACATAATTGCTCTTTTCTTCTTTTATAGTCTATAAAAGAAGCATTCTTAAGCTCAAACCTAAGTAAAAGCATTGCTAATATCTAGAAAGACTCAGAGAAAATCTATCTTCTCATTTACCTTCATGTTCAATACCTGTACTGGTATCAGAAGCATCGTAATCAACATGAAGCATTCTTAAGCTCAAACCTAAGTAAAAGCATTGCTAATATCTAGAAAGACTCAGAGAAAATCTATCTTCTCATTTACCTTCATGTTCAATACCTGTACTGGTATCAGAAGCATCGTAATCAACATTTATATAGTATATTCACCAAATCGTATGTATGATTAGTGAACAGCTGATTGTTTTACCTTATTGACATATACGATAAGATTCATTTGATTGTACTAAATTGGAAGATTGAACCATCTTTTCTGTTCCTGGGTAATTTAGGTACAACCAGTTGATACTGTCAATTTTTTAGTAGCTGGCACATATAATCTCCAAGGGATAATATATTTCAGAGTGGCATTCATAAATTATAGCAAAAGTTACTAAAAATTAATAAATATGTAAATTAATGAACATTCAAATAATCAATAACTTGTTAAGATTAATTTGTATGAAAATTTGGAGTTTTATTTTGGTCATACATTTAGTTTCTGAGCAGTTAAAAGATGTTAGTAATAATTAAAAGAAGATATAAAATTTATTTTTGTATTAAAATCACATGAAAGATAGGTAGCCTACTTGACGAAGGAAATTCATCAATTAGGATGGATAAAACCACCGGATATTTTTGGCTAAAAATATAAGACACCAATATAATGCATGAAGAAAATAGCATATAAGATACTTTTCTAATGTATCATGCAAAAAAATTACATCACAAATATTCCGGTGGAAACTCAACAGCATAGACAGAATTTATGATTTTGGTTATAAAGATCCATTTTAGAAAACAAAGTGATTTTACATTGACTTCCACAACCATGAAAAAGAAAATAATTGTCAAGTTGATTTCCTTCCTAGCAGCAAAATACTCGTTGATGCGGTTCTGATTCTTCAGCCTTTGCTAAAATATAAAGTATATAGGAAAAGTTCATTTGTAGGGGCGGTGCTGTTCATATAGCACTTGATCTTAATCTAATGGTTATTGATAAAATTACTCATACATTATTAATGGTTTTTGCTTTGGAGTAAAGAAATTTCAAAATTTTTAAAGAAATTTCAAAATTTGTAAGTTGCATTTAAATAGGGTAGTTAATGGTTGTAGTCCCTATTTGGCAAATTAAAAGGAAATTATATTTCTATTTTAATATTGTGTAATAATATTTTTATTCTTACGTACCTTATTTTTCCAAGGACATCGGAAATCACATTTTTTTAAATTTTATATATTTATGGTAATTCTTGTTGTAGGTAAATTTCCTTTAAGATTGATATAAATGTATTTATTTAAGCAATTGAATCAATATATTTTATTACTATTATTCACTTATGAATTTTGTGGTAATACAAAAACTATTGCTTGATTATTATTTTTATGCAGTTTCTGTTACAAAATTTCTTTCTTAAATTTTGCATGTAATTATGATTTTAATTGTTTATTTGATTTAAAAAATAAAATAATCATGACATAAATCATTGTTTTTGTATTATAAATATAGTCATTAAAAGAATGAAATTATAACAAAAGCCTATCCACAGTTAATATTACTATTTTGAATCACGAGACATTTGTAACTCCATTACATTTTTCAAAAAACTTCATAGAACACTAGATTTTACAGATGTTTTCTGATTTTTGCGATTATTTGATCAATGGCCAAGATTTAATCTATCAATGTATTTAGTTGAGATTGCCCCTATTGGAATTCTCTATTTTTCTTCCTCTCTATCTCTCTTTTTATATATGTCTGTGTAAGAAAATCTATTTCTTTCTTTTGGGTTGGACAACCTCACTCTCTTGTCATGAAATAGTCAGAAAAGACTTAAAAGATTGTAGTGTCTGAAGAGGATCGGTGATGGGTTTGGTTGGAGATATAGGGTTACAACCTTGATGACGACGGTGATGTGATTGAAGAAGAAATTTGATGGTTCAGCAGCTTAGGTTGGGGGTGTGGGAGATGAGTTATTTGGAAATTGGATGCGATATGAAAATGAATTAATTTTTGAGATATAGCTTTATTTAAACTAAACCTAAACCATTCGGGGTTTAAAAATGGTTCAAAAAGCATCACACAAATTTCATTATATTGGAATGAACCATGACTAAACCATATGTGTCCAGGGCTTTTCACGCGGTTTTGTGCCACACGGGATGTACAAGAATGGATATTTTAAAAAATAATGTTTGTCTGTTTATTCCATTTTAATGATGTACGAATGATAATGGAAGACAGACAGTTATTTTTTGACTGCACATCACCACCGGCTGGGCCATCACACTCCTATCAAATCTCGAGTAAAAAATGGAAGTAGAAAACTGTCAAATGGCAGGATGGTGCAGCTGCTTTTCTACTCCGTCGTGCGAAAATGAGTTCTAGGTGTGAATTAGAACAAAAAGTTTACCATTATCAGGAAATCTGATAACTTGTTATGAACGTGTGGCATATGGTGGCGAAAGATGAGGAAGAGGCATATTTTCTATTCGTTATGAATAATTATAAGACTGAATGACTAGAGTTCAAGGCCTTAAAATATTTTCTCTAATATATATTAAATAATATAATGTAATATGTATTAGGATTTACATAAAAAGGTAGAAACTAATTTAACAATAGAGAGTTGGAAAATAATAAATATATCAAAGAATGACACATGCTCTATGTTTCTTTTATGCCATGCAATAGACTAAAGGTTAAAATGCTTGTTAATAAAAAATGAAATGGTAATTGTATGTACAATAAGAGTTAGAAATTGAGTCTAAAAAGGATATCGAAAAATAGAGTTACTTTTTTGGATGACCAAGAGGGGGTAGACTTGATATGTACTTTCTGGTGCGTATTTATTTCTTATGATTTATGCATCTGTGAATGCTATTACCCGCATTAAATTTTGTTAACTTCTGCCATATAATGAAAGCAATCTTAGGTGTCATGACAGAGTATTAATAAAAGCTAATATCAAGTGCCAGTACCACATATATCACCCACCAAGTGGTACTCTTTATGGGTATCGACTTATAAAACTATTAATTTGAAAAATATATTAATAAGTAGATAGATTAATCGTAATTTGAGAAGAATCTAAATAGCAATCGTGGATTGAAGTACCTAGATTTGATAAAGCACCCAAAATAGAGAAGAGATTAATTAGTTACTCGTTAGGTTCACCTTGCATAATGAGATTTAATTTGTTATAATAGATGGGTACCACATCAATCACTTATTCATTAAACGGGACTGACCTAATTATTGGAGAATATGGGGATCCCATAGAATATTGATTAACCAACAGTATGTTATAATAAAAAAAGGAACTCAAACAAATGTATTTAATTATATATTGTCGAAACAAATACATCGCACATGGTGATGGCAAATAAAGAACGGGAGGAAATTCCAATCTCGTCAGGTCATCCACAGGTCATATCTTCTTCTTTTTCCCGGAGAAAAACAAGAAGAAGGGTTGTGATCGCTTTCGTGGCAAGATTTGGGCGGTTCGGATCCAAATCCGGGCGCTGCTTGTCGGCGGTCCATGGGAAAGGACGGAAGCGATAGAGCTTAATGTTGACCATTTTTTATTTATATATTCAAATCTTTACATTTATAATTCGAAAATATGTTCCTTCCTCCCTAATCAATAATATCTCCCATCTTTTCCTACGCGTTCGTCTTCTCTCTCCAACCCTCCCGTTCGGTCCAGATCTACGACTGCCACTGCTGCTACTCCTGCTACGCTGCTGTACTGCAACAGCAGCAACTCCTCCGCTTCTACTTGTTGTTGCAACAGGTGTGGCAGCTGGCCGCCGGCCGATCGGAGACGCACTGTTTCATCCACACGATACGAATAAGTGCGCAGCAGTGGCGGAGGCAGCTGTGTGAATTCGATCGAAATCAACATCCGATGGGGAAGGAGAAGATCATCTTTGGTTCCAGCCGCAGCAGTGGTGCATCGGCGTCCGCAACTAGCACGAAAAGAGACTGCATGCAGATCTACTCCATCTACGGCATGCCCGACGAGTCCCAGACCTTACTCTTCTTTCTCCTCTTCTACGCCGCCCTCTTCGCCTTGCTTTCCGTCCTCCTCCTCCTCTACTTCTCATCCATCCTGTCTTTCATCGGGAACTCCGCTGCTCTTCGCTTCCTCCTCGGTTCCTCTGGTTCCGTTGTTGCCGTTTCCTCCCTTTTCCTTCTCTTCGCTGCTGCTAACGTCCTTCATTCCTCACTCTCCCTCCACTGGGACATGTGCCAGCGTGTTGTCGCCACTGTCCCTGATTGGTCCCTTGTCCGCACCGCTCTTGACGTCCGTTGCGATAGGGGCATCCTCCTCAACTCTGTAGCCATGCAGCTCAAGAAGCACGGTGGCCAAGGCAGGGTAATCGGCCTCGACAATCGCAAGACTACCGCCGTTGCCGCCCTGCGAACCGCCTGCCTCGAAGGGGTGCAGGATTATGTCACCTGTAGGGAGGGTGACGCCGGGAGCATCCCCTTCGCCGACAGCTACTTCGATGCGGTTGTGTCGGCTGTGCATCTCAGCCACTTGAGTAAGGGCTTGGCCACTGGGGGAGCGGCAGAAAGGAGCAAGGAGATCGGTGAGGTGGTGAGGGTGTTGAAACCCGGAGGCGTCGGCGTAATGTGGGACGTGGGATGTGTCGTCCCAGAGTATGTGCAGAGGCTACGGGAGATGAGGATGGAGAACATCACTGTGTCCAAGAGGATCACGGTCTACATGCTCGGCAGCCACATCCTGTCCTTCCGGAAACCAATGGTGGAGGTGGAGGACCAATACCACCAATATCATCCACTCGATTGGAGAGCCAACATCCACTGCTAGTACCCAATACCGACTTGCCTTTCTCTATTTTATCCTTCTTTAGTTGAAGTTATAATAATATAATAGATAGGGAGATGATTGTAGTGGGTGGGCTTTGGAATGTAAGCTCAACACCAGCCAATGCATCCTTAATATGTTATTTATTATCATGTACCGTCCAACTGCATACTGAAGACAGAATGTAGCTGTTCTGCTATTTATATATCCTTGTTGAATGTAAAAAGAACAACCCGATGAAGATAATCTCCTTTCTACTGGATAAACATTAATGTTGCATCTGGTAACTGGAATGAAATTGCAATGAGAATGGAATGGAATGAAATAATTATTTTCCATTCTTGTATACAATGTATGGAGCAAATTTGATATTACATTCTATTCTGTCCACTTATCCACTGTAACAGAGCTAACTGCTCCATGTGTTTATTAAATTTCTACTTTGTTATTTGTCTTTGATACCATAATTCTATCATAACTAACAAGGTCATTTTGGATTAACTCTAATGCATTGTTGATTATTGCAGTATTCAGAACAGAGTTTTTTTCTTGTTTATAGAGCTGATTAACCCTAAGTTATAATTTTTATTAGCTACATCAATTTTTAGAAGATGGATTGCTGCTGTTTCAGTTTTTATTCATCTTGCTAGCTGTTAAAGGAACAAAAAATTCAAGATTTTCCCCTTCTCTGCTGGTAAACATCAACAGAATTACTGGTCCAAGATTGTTTAATCTCTGTTTGTTGTTTGTCTCCAGTACCATAATTCCATTGTAACTAACAAGTCATGGGAATAAACTTTAGTGCTTTGTTGATAATTACAAATTCCAAACAGAGTATCATTCCTATGGGCAGAGTGAATTCATCTTTAATTGTGATATTAATAGCACTGAAGACATAGTGCAATTGTTTCGCTATTTATCCATCATTGCTAGCTCTAAATGGAACAACATAATGTAGATAATCTGCCTTGCTAGTTAAACTTTTAAAATATCAATGTAACTTACCGTTTCAAAGTTTTTTTAAATATCTTGCTTGTTGTTCATCACTTGTACCATAATTGTATTGTAGCTAAAAATGTCATGCGTGACTGATCACTAGTGCTTTGTTTTTGTAAAGAGAATTTCATTCTCATTTACAGAGTGAATTGATCCTTCATTGTGGTTTTTATTATTAGTTGCTGTTGGCTTCATGTTGAAGACAGAGTACCCCTATTTTGCTAACTGGGCATCATAGCTGTAAACAGAACAAAATAATTAAGATAACCTCCTTTTCTGCTAGTTAAACATTAACAGAACTAATTGTTTGTCTCTGGTATCATATCTCTGTTGTAACTAGCAAGGTCATGTGGTACTAATGCCTAGCACCTTGTTGATGGTTTTAGTATTCCAAATAGAGTTTCTTTCTCATCTATATAGTCATCTTGTTCCTTCATACTGATGTGCTGGCCAAATAGCATAGAGTGGTGCAGCCAATGGAAAGGGTTATTTCTCTTGCCATCAATGGTGTCAAGTGACTTTGTTTCTTATACAAGTGATTTGGTAATCACTTGCCTCCTTGCTCAATTCCTTTGATCTGAATTAAAACTTATGGTTTGAACTATGATAGTTTCAAATCTGTAGGGAACTTAGAGGTGTCAATTGGGTTGGGCCATTGCAGGCCAGCCCGACCTAGCTCATTATGGGCTAGCTTGGTCCGACCCAATTTAAAATTGGGTCGGGTTAGGCTATAATATATTAGAAAATCGGCCTATGGGCCAATTCGGGCTCAGCCCATATTAGGTTAAAACTTAAAAATGAAACAACGATAAAAAACGTTCATAAAAAAAAGTGAACGTTGAAACAATGGTAAAAAAAAAAAATTCAAACGTTATTTCAACATTCGTAAAAAACAAACGTTATTTCAATGTTCGTTAATAAAATAAAAAAACAGTCATAAGACCGGTGAAAAAATAAAAAACATAAAAATAAAAAATATCGGTCTGACCAAAGGTAAGATACAGTTTGACTAAAAAAAATAAAAAACTTTGATCAGACTGAAGTTGAGCTTCAGTCTGACCAAAGGAAAAAATAAAAAAATAAAAACTTTAGTTAGTCAGATTGAAGAAAAAAAAATCAGTCTAATTGAAGGTGAGACATGGTTTAACCAAAGGAAAAAATAAAAAAATAAAAAACATCGATTTGACCAATGGTAAGATACGGTTTGATTGAAAAAAAAATAAAAAGCTTTAGTTGGGCTAAAGTTGAGCTTGATCTAATTGAAAAAAGAAATAAAAATAAAAAACTTCTTTTGATCAGATTGAAGTTGAGCTTTGATTTGATCGAAGAAAAAAAAAAAAGAAAAAAAAAAACTTCTACAGGTCGGATCGAAGTTGGGCTTCGGTTTGACTAAAGAAAAAAAAACTTCTGTTGGTCAGACTGAAGTTGAGCTTCGATCTGATCGAAGAAAAAAAAAAAGAAAAAAAAATATTTCTACTTAGGTCAAGCTAGGTTGGGCTGTCTTGAAAACATTTTGGACTAGGTTGGACTACTTTGAAATAATTCCAAGTTGGGCTGGGTTGTCAAAAAAAAATTAAAAAAATTTCAATTTGGCCTGACCCGTAGCTCGCACAGGTTGCTACTTTTTGGGTCGAGCCAGCCTAACCTGGCCCATTGACACCTCTAAGGGAATTGGCTGTTTGGTTTTGCTTTAAAACTAAATGCAAGTGGAGGGGGTGCATTCTAGTATTTTGGAAATGGATTTGGCCATTTGGGAGAATTGTTCCTTTAGCATGGTTTTGTTTACATGGTTTTCATTCTAAGTAACACTGTGTTTCTAGGCTTGCACAGATGGTAATGGATACATCTCTAACATTGATCCAAGGGCAAGTGTTGATGAGCATGCCTTATTCAAAGAAATGGACATTCCATCTAAGCCATCAAAAGAGAAGTCGGCACACTCTATTAGTGGCACCAGAATTGGTATAGTCTATATGCTATTTGATATTTGCTTCATTTTCCTACTAATCTCTTGATGAACCATGTCTTTTTCTTATGAAGCATAGTAAATCTTTTCTGAATAAAAATATTTTTGTTGCAAGGTGAGGACATTCAAGTGGACAAGCTCAAGGTCTTGAAATTGAAGTTGGAAAGCAAGGGAATTCATTTTGATTCTTTCACCCCAGGGCAATATGTCAATATTTTATGTCCAAAGGTGGATCCTTTTCTATTAAGTGTGCCCATGTGTATTGCATCTTGCTGCATGCTATTAACTATTTGTCTTCTCATTGGCACAATCTACACCAAGTTGAGGACTTGAGTGTATGGCATGATTATCCTATACTATAAATAATTACCATAACTTGTGTATCAGTTTTGGCTATTTTTTGTAGATGATGTAGTTTGTTGACAATATACTTTTTGCAAGCAGTGTGGTGGGGGTCAACAGAAGTGCAGAAGCTTTTCACTTTTCATTCGTAAAGATTTGTGAGTTTTATCTTTTCATGTTTTTATTTCTTTCACATATGCATAATATGAAGAAATGTGATGATAGGCTGCCATTCTTTTTCTTCCTCTTCTCTGTTGGTTGCCTAGAGAGTTGGCAATGTGGCTTTGCTTTAGACATCAATGTGGGTGGCGTGGACATGTGCAGGTACCATTGACTCTTTTAAACATGGATTGTTATGGTGGAAGTCCCAAAATAATTTCAATTGCTATCCATTTTCAGGCCTCCAGTTTGGATGGCAGTCGTAGTGCTTCTGGAACTAAAAATACAAGATTGAAGAGATACAAATTAAGCACCAAGGTCGTCAAAATTGAATCTTTTAACCAAGAAATAGTGACATCTTACGTGTCTGTATTCTGTAGTTGCTGGCTTGCAATTTCTTTGTATCATCCACAATTTAGTAGTTTTTGGTTCAAGGCATTCAGATATTGTCCTAGGTTAGACATCATAATAGCATCAGTATAGCATGCTTATACAGGCATGAGCATGATGATGATGTTCTTATCAATTGCTATATCCACTTGGGCATTCTATATTACATATGAGATTAAACTTTGGTTTGTAGGTCCCTGTAAAAGTAGGGGCACATTTTGCTATGAGGGACAAAACCATAAATACAAAAGGCTACAGAGTTATTACGGAGGAGAGTCTTAGACTTGAACCATTGTGTGAAGAGGTAGTTATTACTTGTGCTAAAAATAGTCACATTACATTATAAGAAATTTTTTGGAAGTTTTTTGTACGGATGAATCTCTTTTGTTTATAGGCCTATCACGTTGTCATG
Source organism: Cymodocea nodosa (assembly GCA_036874045.1). Taxonomy (NCBI): domain Eukaryota; kingdom Viridiplantae; phylum Streptophyta; class Magnoliopsida; order Alismatales; family Cymodoceaceae; genus Cymodocea; species Cymodocea nodosa. Next base: position 10,971,150 of record CM072347.1, on the reverse strand, counting down.
AATGCTAGTTTTTCATTCTAAATTTCCATATTCAAACTGAAGTAAATTTTTTGAGAAAATAGACTGATATTTTGTTTTGACTGGTTACAGTTCATTCGGTACTTCTCTGAAAGAATGATATCATTGAAAACCTTACAAAGAAATGGGGTTATGCAACGCAAATATAAGGATCAGGTATACTTTGTGAATTTCTTGGACTAAAACCTTTGCATAAAGCATTGACTGTTTATATTTGCAGAAGATTTTTATCGCTTTTCCATATCGACGAAATGGCATGCTCATAAGTTGCAAGTACAGATCCATTGACAAAGAATTTTTGCAGGTGCCGTAATTCAAGTACCATCTATTTGAATGTTTTTTATAGTATGCAACTGGAATTTCATGATCTATATTACACATGTCTGCTGCACCTTCAGTTTGAAATAGTGGCAAAATTTATCAATATACCTTTATGTTACAGGAAAGGGGCACTGATAGTATATTCTATGGAATGGATGATATAACACAAGCAAGTGATATTATCATTGTAATCTTCCTCTTCTTTGCCTTTTCATGTTGATATTGTACGCTTGATAATTCTTTTGTCTGCCTGATCACAATACGATTATGTTCTCTGTGATAGTGCTGTATAGCTATTTTGTCTCTGTGCCAGCTTGGCTTACTTTTTTATAAAGATATGCAATATATTGTCTTGAATTACCAGAAAAAACCACTACTGATTTTTGTTCTCCCTGGAGGTTGAGGGTGAAATGGATAAGCTTTCAATGGAAGAGGCTGGCTATCAGAATTGCATTAGTGTACCAAATGGTGCACCTCAAAAATTCTCAAGAAAGGAGTCAACAAATGGAGAACAGGTTTGTACAAAGCTCAAATTTTGAATTATATTAGAAAGGCTATAAGAGTGATGGAAACAGAACAACCATGTATGGATCCAAGCTAATAAAGATTCTCTGGAAATTTGCAAGTGCAGTTACCTTTGTGTATTGTGTGGTCTCCATATGGATTTCCATATTGAGACATGTTAGAGAGTGGTAATAACCACATTAAGGGCTATTTACATTGATACAAAGAGTATGTATACAAAGAGGTATTGGGCTATAATGGGCCCAGAACATATTACATAACTTATACACTAACAAGACATATCTGTGATATTTTGTTGATGTTTCAGTTTTTCAGTGGACTGATATGATAAGATAGTCTTATCAGTATTGACACTGGATCAGATCATAGACAACGATCCCATGTGATGAGGGTTGTAAGTAGCGTTGGGTTGTGAGCGACGAAGATCAGGGGTCTTTTCTGTTGGTGGCATTGGGTTTCCTCAAATGGAAGGTCCGAAAGAGGGGAGGGGAAAAGGAAACAACAAATATTTATATGATGAAATTTTGGACATTCCTTTCCCTTATTTCTATCTTGCACTAAGGAGGGTTTCTACTGGAATTTGTATATTTTTTTTCCTTTTTGTAGATTCTAGTGTACACTAACCTCTCGAGTCAATTTTCTCTTATTTTATCTTTAATCGATACAACTCTTATTCTATTCCTAATAAGATTATTTTTTAGCTTATCTTTTATAATATTTCAACTCATCTATTTAAGTGTATGTATTTTTGCAACATTAACTTTTAACATTTGGGCATGCTTTAAAGCTTAATATTTTGAATTATAAAGTATAGTTGGGTGGATAATAATTTTATAGAATTTTTCTTTTAATTTTAAGGATATCTTCCTAACACATAATGCTCTAGAAACATTTCTTCACTTCAACCATACTACTGTAATCTTATAAATAACATCTTCTATAATTTCAATATTGCTACAATTGAATTTTATGGTTATCTAAGTAGATGTCTTCATATTATTATTTCTATTTTTGTTAAATCGATATTCAAAATGATATGAATACTAAATACCTTGGCTTGACCCACACTTAAGTTTGAATCTAATCTGATGTTAATTCCTATCACTTGTACTATTTACATGCATTAAGAAGAGATTTATGCCACGAGGAAAGACAAAAATTGAAAACTTTGGAAAGTTTTTCTAACATTTGTGATAAAAGTAAAACCATTCTCAACTTTCAAACCATCAAAGGTCTGAAAGTTCGAGACATCGAAGATTTCTTTGCATATGTTAATATATAATAAATATCATTATAGTATTTAAATATTATACGATATAAATATTTATAATTTATATAAAGTAATATAAATAGTAATATAGTATATATCAATATTTATAATTATATTTATAATATATAATTATATATTATAATTATCATTATTTATATACGTTATAACTATAATCATAAATATATATGCTATTATTTATTTGTTATTATAATTACAATTATTATATTTCAATTTATCATAATTATGTTGGTATCTATATCATATTTATTATTTATTATATGTTAATAATTACATTATTATTTATATGATTATTATCATATTATAATTAGTTTAATTATTAATAATTTATTATGAGGTCAATAATATTAATATTAAAGTTTAAGTTATTTATCAAAATCTTAAACTATACAATTTTCCTAATTTTCTAACAGTGGCATAAACAATTTTAAGTTTTACTTTTCTAATTTTGTTTCCTTTATTTCTTAACATTCTGATTTTTATCTTTTCTGATTTTCTATTTCCTCAATTTCTACACTTTCTAATGCTACACAAATGAGTTCTAAATTATTAATGTGGCAGAACCGAAAGAAAGAGAACTGTAAAAACTATGATTAAACAGCCTCATAGTGTTAAACTACATTAAAAAATGCTTTACCTAGCTACTAGAGAGTATAGAAATTTCTGTGGGAAATGAAGAACAGCATTGCACCTTTTTAGGATATGATTTTTCAAATTTCACTTGTAATGCTAGCGCCTAATGTCCTTATTCTGTTCTTTGTGAAGGTAGGATTCAAAACACCGATATTTGTACAACTGCAAAGAATATTTAACTGTGGTATGGCTACGGAACTTGTTTTTTTAGTGACTTCTTTTTCTTGACTGAATGTTTATCAATATATTGAAGCTGGCATGTATATACCAGGCACCTCGTATAATACTTGCCTCAGATGCTGACCCCCCTGGCCAGGCATTAGCTGAAGAACTTGCACAGCATCTTGGTGCAGAAAGGTTCACCTTATTGTTTTCTTATCTGAATTTATATAAAGTTACTTGTAGCTTGTAGGAAATGTTCTTTACTCCCATATTCTTCACATGCATGTTCAAAATATGATAGTCACCAGAATCCTTTTTTTCCTCTGCAAACAAGTAGATGCTGGAGAGTCAGATGGCCCAAGAGAAATAATTCCGATGTTTGCAAGGATGCAAATGAGGTCTGTCATGAACTTGGGTGATCTTTCTTTTCTTTTTGTGGTCATTTCCACTAATTTTCCTACACAGAAACAATAAAGAAAAAACAATATCAAATTTGTTTCCGCAATCACTGCTGGATAATATTTTGTTTCCTACAGATTATTTTGTTTTTCCTTTTTGCCTTCACTTGTATTAAGCCTGTTTGGGTATTTCAGAAAAAAAGCCTGCTTGAAATGCATTATATTTTACCAAGACGATTTAGGAGCTAGAAGTTTTTTTTGGAGTTCGACTACCAACATAAAACGTTTGTAGTTAATCTGGGATTAATTACATGTAATCTTAAGACTTTTGACGCTTTTGTTGTGTCAGGTGCTTGTTTATTTAGGGCCGGATGCATTGAGAGAGGTGGTCGAAAATGCAGAACCATGGCATTACATTTCAGATGTGGAGTACGATAAGGCGTCTAAAAACCTCTCACTTATGTAGTCGAGGAGCGGCAAAACCAGGTAAGTAGCCCTTCTATATGGTTGCAGGTGTTCTTGATGGAAGATGACGCAAATTGTTCGTCTTGATGGGGTCTTTTTTTGCCTCAATGGATGTATGGCGAGTTAGTTTTATGTAAACATGAACAAGTGTAAGATGAAGTGCCATTTATTTCGACCTTGGTGTCCTGCCTTTCCTCCCGTCGGTAGAGGAAAAAAAAGAATGGCATCTTCTAATGTTAGTGTGACTTTGCAATGATAATCTGTTTCCTTGCTTTCCCTACAGTCCCACCCCACAACAGCATAAATTCCAGTCTCCCTTAGAACCACTTGCTTCATCTACCCTCTTCTGATATGGCCCCCTCTCCTTGCAACCAAGCTTCTTTTACCCCGGTACCACATCCATCCAACGTCGGCAATCATCACCTGCTTCATCAACCCATGTATCTCCACCAGTTATGGCCAAGAGACCACCTTAGCTCCACATTTTCAGGTTCTAAGATAATCATTCCAACCTCTACTCGCACCTCCTTTGGCTTCACTGTCATCGTTTCTCCTCTTACCTCCACAAAATTGAAGCTTTTCAACCAAATGAAATGAAGAGCGTCATCTCTGCGTGGGATGCTGCTGCAAACGATCCCATTGACGGATTGGGTGGTGCCGTACTGGCATAATGTGGTAAAGCTTTATTCTCGGAAAAATCAATCCAAACTCCTTTGGTGACGGTACGGGCGTTTTACGTGGATCTTTACCTCTCAATCTTCTTTAATTCACTTTATTTTTCACCATTTTTCCTCGTGTACAACCTTTCCTTCAAGGTCAAAGAATTCAAACCTCTCTATCTTTGATAGTGCTAATCTTCTGTCTTATCTTCTTACCACATTGTTATCTTCTTCTTTATCTTATCTTCTTACTCTTACCCAATTTTTTTGAATTTAATTCTTCACCTAACGCAAATTTTCTTTAGGAGAGTATTTCCCAAATACATAACTTTTTTAGGAATATTGGTTTCCAGGTTGTCAATTGATGATTCTTAGAAAATAATAAAATTTATTTTCTGCGTTCTGGACTTGCTCAAACATGACAACCGCCCTCTTATTTCTAGTTTAAATTGCTTGCTCTTGATCTGCTTAGATTTTTTTATTAAAATTGTAATCCTGACTACTTTGACACACAATATCGGTGGTTTAGGCTAAATCTAAAGAAACTTTTATACTTAATAAAGTGGATTTTTTGATGGTAACTAAATCTAAAAAGGGAAGTTTTTCTAATACCATCTCAAGAACCCTTGGTGGCAGTAGACTTTCTGGTTGGGAATTCTTGCCATCAAAAGGAGCTTTTGGAGCCATTTTACCGGGTCTGAATGAGTCTATTGTTTGTGATGATTTGAAGTTTTTGTAATGATCCAAAAGAAATTTCTTTATCAATTAACTTCAACGGTTCACAAAATAATTTAAATTGGTGGTTATCAGGGAATTATGTTCCATGTTGAAACAATTTGAAGTCTCAGTTCTTTGATAAGATTAGCTCTCTCAACCAAATCGCAAATGATTATTGGATTTTAGGTGGAGTCTCCAACCAAATAAGATTTACTCATGAAAAATCCACCAATACACAATATTCTTCATCAATGGTTGCTTCTAATGACACCATATCTGTTCAAAATTTGATTGATTTCTGCCCTAAAAACTTCTGATATGCCTAGACCATCCATCATGGAAATCAAATTACGGTTAAATTTGATCGATTCTTAGTTTCTACGGCATGGAATGGAGTATTGTCAATGAACTAAGCTAAACCACATGCCTGATCATATTTCCATGTCTAGACACCTTCAAAAATGAGGTCCAATTCCTTTTAATTTTTTTTAAAGCTTTGTTAATGGAAGAAAAGTTTGACAAATATATGAGTTGTGCTGAAGTTGAAACTTTGTCAAATGTAGACAGGCAAGCTCTCTTCACCTTAAAACAAAAGCACAAGTTATCCTTCTTAGCCAAGAAATTTTCTAGAGACAGAGATAAAAAATCTAGTGGTTAATAGAAGGTGGTCAAAATGGAAAGTTTTTTCATAATATTATTTTTTCAAGGAAAAAGTGGAATACCATAACATACATAGTTACTTCTCAAATTTATTTAACAAGCCAAAAGCTCTCCTAGTAACATTAATTTGGGATTTACTTTTTCCAATTAAAATGCAAGACCTACATATTTTAGAAAACCCTTTTGAAGAAGAAGCAATTAAAATAAGTGTTTTCTCTCTTCTTGGAGAAAAGTCTCCATAACTAGATGGATTACCAATTTGTTTTTGTCAACACTTTTGGACTTTAGTTAAAGGAGACCTAAGAGAAATTTTCAACCACTTTCACTCCACATCAAATCCAACTTGTCTAGAAAGTACAAATCAAACTTTTATTACCCTAATTCCTAAAAGTTTCCTAAGTTGAAACTATTAGGGATTATAGACTTATTAATTTGTTAGATGGTAATTATAAAATCTTGGCAAAATATCTTTCACCTAGGTTAGGCCCAATCCTTGATTCTTTAATATTGGTTTGGAAATACTTGAATTTTTTTGAATAAAAATGTCCATCTTCTCTAAGAGATAATGTTACATCTTAGAAAAGGTATGACAATCACCATAATATTAAAGAGAAGAAAACACGTATAAATAAATTTTTGGTGTGTGAAAAATTCTCATTCTTTAATATTACAAAGCTAGTACCTATTAAAGAAGTATAATAACAGAAACCTACAATATATATAAATAAACTTCTATAAAAATAACAAAAGTTATTTACAATCTAACTTTAAACAAAGAAAACACAAAATGAGGTATAAACTACAAAATCTATTATTCACAATATTTTGTATAATTAATCAAAAAGTGACTAACTTCTCATGTTTTGCTCACATTTTTCTTAGAATATCTGTCGAGTATCCTAAAACAAATAATATCAATACGTGAGCTAAAACCTAGTAAGTTATTCTACTATTAGTTCAAAATATAATAATATGTTATGCACGTGAAAAAGAATGTTGTATTATCAACTCAGTGCAATAATAAAAAATATGCATTTATGTCACAAATAAAAATGCATCTTGCAAATTAAGGTTGAATACCTAATTACATATATACTCCCTACAACATGAACCAACTACCACATATCTCTCTACAATTAGGGTTGAATACCTTGAGTGTCCAAGATAATGCCAAACATATCCTACGTCTCTATTATATATAATATCATAGTATCATATTCTTGTGACTAAGTTCATAGCTAAACATTCATTTATTTTAATATATTTTAATTTTCACCTTAGGCTCAATAATGACATGCACTAATCTTAAGAAGTTTTACAAAATCTCAATATTTGCATAAACATATAATTATGTTGTAATCAATATAAATTTACAATAACACTAATATGTTTATGCTTATGAATTTAAAATGCATACCAATACCAAGATGACTATATCCATGCATTATTCTAAAATGTATAACACTAATGACAAGTATTTATGAATATAATTACATAACTCACCGTAATTATCAAAATTATGCATAAATCTCAAATAAGACTATTTTTAAATTAAAGGGAGAAAAACTTAACTAAAGAAAAAAATTACAAAAACACGATAATATTTCCTATTTTCTTCTCCTTCTCTTTTTCTTCCTCTTCTCTTTCTCTCTTTCACGTTTGATGGTGAAAATAATTTACTACCGTACTTATATAATAATATATAGTTAAATATATCAGGTGGTGGATGTTTCACCGCCTCAATATATTTTACTTATTATTATTATTTTGATGACGTCACATATATCCTATCCTCCTTGATAGATCACTACCGGAGATCTTAAGGTATTCATTCACTCTTCTCACTTTTTTTTCGTAATCATCACCATTATATATTCAACAGAATATTACGACCAGCATCTCAAAATAATCTCGATTTCCCAAATGAAGGGTCACAAGTTAGTTAATATTCGATATGTTGACGATATCGTTCTGTTTCATCACTCCTTTGGAACAAAATATTTTAATGAAATCTTCAAAATCTTATATAGCTTTCAATTTTGTTCAAGGATGAAAATAAATGCCGCCTGTACCAGAGGTGGACCTCAATATCAAAATGAATTTTAGCATACCAATCTAAGTTGAGGGAGTGGGTTCGGCATTGGTGACAATCCACGTGGCATATCGAGACAGAAAAGGAAGAGAGAAGAGGATGGAGTGGTTTGACCTTAATTATATATATATATATAAACATTAATTTTAAATCATGTTATATTAAGTATACATATATATATATATATATATATATAAATTTTAAATTAAACCTTAATTAATATATAATTCACGTTGATATCCAAGTTAAAGCATTCATTATATATATACGCATATATAAAAACGTTATTTGGAATTCTTGAACTAATGCATTAATTACGGCAGTCATGCTAATATTTAAGTTAAAATTTTGTTACTTTTCGATACATGTGAATTTCAAATATTATAGCTTTCCATTGTGTTCATAAATACTAGAAAAATGTTAAAAATAAAATTAGTTTCATCAATTTTCTTCTATTTTTATTGTTTTTCAACTGCAAGCCTCCTCTCCCGCAGTCCCTCTTCTTCGGTGATCAAATCTCGTGCACAAATGTTTAAATTTTATAATTATTTTTAAATTTTTACAATAATTTCTGTCATTTTTTTTTTCTGATAAAAATTATGTAAAAAAAAGAAAAAAGAAAAAAGAAAAAAAGAGAGAGAAAATTATTATTTTCCTCGCTGTTAAAACCCCAGCAAAAACCCAGTCCATCTCCCTTGCATTCCGCTTCCGCTTCGCCCTTGCTCCTCCCACAGTACATAGCTGAAAGAGAACCGCCACCGTCACATCCACCCCTACCGCCGCCGTCGTCCCCCCGCAGCATGCCCGTCTTCCCCCTTCGCCCACTTCGCCGCTTCATGCACTCCAACATCTTCATGCCCGCCACTACCTCCAACCTCCTCCTCTCAAACCGCTGCTCGTCCATCTCTTCTTCTTTCTTCTCCTTATTCCCGCCCCATCGCTTCTTCCAGGTCCACACTTACCTCCACGTACTCCGCACACCACTTCCCTACTCGTCCAGGGCTGCCCCGTGCGGTTCCCTCAGATCCTCAGGTTTCAGCCCTATTGCCCACGTCACGACGTCCGGAGAAGGTACTTCTGAAATATTAGTGCGCGTAGCTTTTGGTTTGGACTTTATGGGCATCCATGCTCGAGTGTTCAAGGTGTAAATGTTACTTGTGCTAGTTGATTTGGTGCAAAGTGACGATGAGGTGGTGGAATCGCGTCTGGCACAGATGAAGGCCAAACTGCAAGCGGAAGGGATATACATTGGAATTTGCAAACCTGGGCAGCATTCAAATTTGATATGTCCCAAGGTAATCTATCTACCTTTTCTGTCTAATCATTTTACAGCTCTCAGTTGGATGGCGTTTTTTCTGCATAAGATGTTAGTTTCTCTATTTGTTGGATTTCTAATATATTTCTCAAAAGGAAATCTTACACTACCTTTAGACATGTATATGGGAGAAATCTTCAATGATGATAAACTGCATTAGAATATTCTCAGAGACAAAGTTTTCAAGGTGAAAGGCTGTCTCAGCTCAACATCCCTTGAAAATGCATGAGGTGAAAGGTGAGAGGAGAGGTAATAGTCTGAATAAGGTGAGACATATATTACATGGTTCCTCTAAAGTAAAAGGGAGATTGGGAAGATCTCCCACAGCAAAAATAACTACAAAAACTACAAAAAACACAGAAAAGAAACTAAATGGAAATGAAAACACCCCCTTAGACCTTGAGTAGACTTTGGACCTCGACTTCTGGCCTCTTTGCAAGGTTCTCCCATTGAAATCTATTTTCCCAGAAGTATAATTATTCCTGTAGATCTAGATCTTCCAGCAAACTGGACAATCAAACAGAATGCCTCTATGCTTTGATGTTGATATCTTTCCTTTGATGATGCTAAGGACTGCTTCTTGAAAGCAGAATTGGAGCTAAAGAATAGGTTGCACTGGATCACAATGGGTACCAATGAGTTCCATATTTAGTGTGTTTGTTTGGGTGAGAGCAGCTCTCCACATTGCCCACACTAGATTGGAGTAAAATTTTCTACAAAATATTGCAACTCCACACAGTACCTGATGTTGTTATGACATCAAGCACTGTTCACGACATGGGTGATTTCAGAGCGATGCTGGTGCATGCTACAGCTTGTGCCTGCACTGTTTGTTTTGCTCCCATAGTGAGGTTGCCATTTTACCCCTGTATGGATTTTCACCATCTCCTCTAGTCAAAACCCTATTTGACTCATTTTCTGCTCACAACCTTCTTCCCCCTTCTTCCCTCAATCTTTAGTGAGCAACTCATACACTTATTCTCAATCGATTGGATTTTCCGATGGTAATACCCAAGGTTTGGTCCCATATTCTGTGAGCGAACTTCTGGCTCCATGTTCTACCTGTCAGGGCATCTCTTTGTTGCCTGGATCTTCTATGACAGAGCATCTGCAAATCTTGCGATCGCTCATCCACTTGCTGACAACACATCTCCTGCACATCATATAAGGTAATTTGTTTTTGGATTTAAGGTCATTATTTAGCACATGTATTAAATTGGTCAGCCTATAAACATGTGCTTAACTAAATTGTTCAGTAGGGTTTTCAATGTTTATATTTTTTGCAGTCTTTTTAGGTGATAGTTATTGATCTGTGAGAATCATCCTACTCTTATTGGAAAAAATCTATATTATTCAGTAAGCACATGTATTATTCTGCAAGCAAAAAATTTTATTCAGCCATGCATCAGTAAATGCAAAAAATTCTGACTTTATGTGGTGACTTACTTTTCCAAACAAACCTAACACATTTTTATTACAATTAACTCTATCTGGATTATCTTCAATAACTTTAACTTGAGCTAGAGATCCCAACTGTGAGGGAAAGGCTTCAATATCCTTACCTTCAAGTTTGTCCTCAACCTTAGAGACCAAGATCAAGCCCATTTATCCACACCCTAGAATCCTGCACCCTCACTTCCTTGTTCCTAACCAAACTAAAATTCTGACTTTATGTGGTGACTTACTTTTCCAAACAAACCTAACACATTTTTATTACAATTAACTCTATCTGGATTATCTTCAATAACTTTAACTTGAGCAAGAGCTCCCAACTGTGAGGGAAAGGCTTCAATATCCTTACCTTCAAGTTTGTCCTCAACCTTAGAGACCAAGATCAAGCCCATTTATCCACACCCTAGAATCCTGCACCCTCACTTCCTTGTTCCTAACCAAACTAAATCTCTGGGAATTGCATTGAAAAGCTAGTTCTTCCTATCCATCTGTCCAGCTAGAACCTGGTCCTAGAGCCATTCCAACCTTATAAGAAATATCTTACTCCATAAAACTACTTAAAGTTGTCATCTGGTACCATAAAAAAGGAGGAACTTTTAAGGGGGTTTGTGCATTCAGAATCTGATGAAAATGAAAATTTTTTCCATTAGATTTCGGGATCTCCCTTGTTTGTGTAGGAAAAAATTCATTTTTCGTGGGAAAATGAATTTCATCCCTTCACTTGGGTTGGGAAAAAAATTTCCCAACCTAAGAGGTTTGAATATTGGGGAATTCATTTTCCCAAGCCCTTGCTTGATGCTCCTCCCCAACTTGTCCATTGTTTTGCCCTCCACTTGTCTCCATAGCTTGTAGTTGTAGGTCCCTTTCTGTAGCTCGTAGTCACAGGTTGTTTCTTATGTTCAATCGTTGCCTGTATTTAGTTGTTGCCCATTGTCCTCACTAGTTGTAGGTCCCTCTTCGCAGCTTGTAGTCGTAGTTTGCTACCATTCGCTTGCTTGTGTCATGCATCACCTAAATCATTGTTGTCGTTGCATGCACTTTTCCAAGTCGTCGTTGTCGCACTACCCAAAGTTCCTCGAATTGTCAAATTGTTTCCCAGGTAATTTCTAGCATAGGTAATCGTCTTTGAAATCTACAAAGTTTTGGTTTTTCTACCATGTTCTCCTTCATGAATTTTTTACATTTGCCTGCAAATCATAGGAATGAAAATTGTAGTGAGGTAAAAGGCCATGATATAATAGATAGACTTTGGAAATAATGTATTATAAAATTTAATGTATTATAGTTGTTGGTTGTGATTTTTAACCGGTCATTATGTAAATTGGGAAATAATGTTCATAGATTATGAAGTCCCTGCAGTTTGGATATTGGAAATTTTTTTGCCCTTGTGATAATTATCTTGCATAATGAAGAGTTAAGTTTTGAAGAACTTGACTAGGAGATCTTGATACAAGACAGAGAATAGGAAAATAGAGGTACATATTGCATTAATAGGAACAATGTTGTAATTTGTAAAGATAAATTGAATTTTGGAATAATAGGATTCAAAAAATCATAAAAGGATATGCATAGCCCCAACAGACACCATTAAAATGGTAGGACAAAACATTTGTTCCTAGTATGTGTATAGTGCATTGGTTACTTGTATCTATATTTTAATTTTGTCCATTTAAATTCTCCCTTTTTGATGAGCTCCTCTTCATTAAGCAATTCATGTAAATCATTGAAATGACAAATATGTTGTTGTAAGCATTTTTAGTTCAGTAGACTATTACAGAGAGAACATGATCTTTAGAGCAATGGAAACAATAGTCATAACACATAATAAAGAAACAGGAGTTCTAGTACTAGTCTCTCATATTTCGAGGTGTTTTAGCACTAGTCTCTTATATTTTTTGGAGTTTTAGCACTAGTCTCTTATATTTTTTGGAGTTTTAGCACTAGTCTCCTAAATTTTTTGAAGTTTTAGCATTGGTGTCCTATATTTTTTGAAGATTTATTATGATGCTATAGTGCATTTTATATTTTGTTGAAAAGTGCATTCCTATGTTATGGTGCATTTTATATTTTGTTGAAATGTACATTCTTAGGAAATGTATAAACAAAAAGGTAGTGGAAAATTTTACTTTAGTTGAAGTGGAAAACTTTGATTATAGACATTCACAGTTGATGACAGTAATTGAACATATAAAGTAGTTAAACATCGTTTTACAATATTATGAAGATATATGTTATTTTCTTTCACAACTCAAGTAAAAGTAGTGTTAACATGTTTTTTAGTTCACAATTTCATTTGTAAAGCAGATAGAACAGACTTATATCAATATCTTGAAGATGAACTATAAGAAGATGAAAGTAATGTAGTAGTTGAATACTTTACAAATGTAGAAGGATAGTATGAAATAGTTAGCACTATTAACAACAACACTCAAGAGCAAAGGAAAGAAATTACAAATAAATTTCATGAAAATATTATGAATGCAATGTGGGATGATTGTAAATGAGAGCATTACAAGCATTACATTGAGTATATTTATTGTAATTTACCTTTTGTTGTTTCAAATAGGATATAGAAGTTGATAATGTAATTTACATTTTGTTGTTTCAAACATGTAGTACAACTAAGATCTTCTATTTCTGTATTTTTTGACCTAAGTAGAATATATTGATGATCTAAATGGAATAATGATATACTTAATTAATTGATGAATGATATATAAAGATTTAATTTAATAACATGTTAATTGATTAATGTAAGTAATTAATTTCTTGATTAATAATATTTTGACTAATTACTTCATTTCATTACTTAACTTCATTAAAAATCAATTCTATCATGTGTACAAATATCTAAATTTTAATTTTCATTAAATTCTTAAACATGCACAAATGCTTGAATTTTGATTTCTTTTTGTTAAATTCTTTAGAATTTAAATTCCATCAGAATTCAAGTTTTGTAAAATTCAAATTTTAAGTCACAAGCAAACTCTTAATATGATTTTGAGATACTTGCTGTTTAAAGCATCTGATCAAAGAGAGGAGTCCTTAGTACTCTATCTCCAAAACCATTTACATTGAAGTGCCTCAATAAAAGTCTTCAAAGTCCTAACACTTGGTTCCCAAACTCTTTTTGTCGATAGGTAGCCTTCCAATTCATCAAATGAAGGCCTTGATCCATTGACTCTTAACCATCTCTTGAAAAGCTTTTTTAGTGCATTGACAAGTGACAACAACCCTTTGTAACAAGAAAACAGACAGAAATTGGAGTGTTGAATTCATCCATGTCCCATCTCATAATGTCTTGCATATTCAATCATGAGTAACAATGACATATCACAGAGGGACAGTAAAAGAGCAAGTGCCATTATATTTCCTTTTGTGATCCACAAAATCTACATAAGCTAGCAAGTTAGAAGCCTCACCTCTTAAGGAAGCTCTTTGTTCGGATTGTTTTATGTTAGCTCTGCTAGGCAATGAATTGGATTTTGGTAAGAATCCCATGTCATTATATAAACTTTATCTCCTGATGCTTTACCTTTGTAAAGGTGAGTGTTTGATATAGGGATTTGATGGAGAATTTACCATCTTTGCTTTAATGTCACACCTACGAGGGAGACTTTATAGAAATTAGATGAGAGTTGTGTGAATAAAGGAAAGATGGTTGACTTGTTCAAAAGATTCCATATAACTTGGTTTCCTAGACAATTCCTACCTTAAAACATTAAATACTCTTAACAATATTCACAATGGATAAAGATGCTATGGAGTGCAAAGTCAAAAGATAAAAGCTAGTAGTCTACCCTCCAACCAACCATTCAAACAAAATTTATTCCTATTGCCATTCTCAACTACTACCTTACTTCGACATGTAACTACCTCCTCCACCTCAAGAATCTCTCAACCATTAGTTATGTTTGACACCTAGCTAGTCCTTGTCCTCCTCCCACTCCCAAGCCACTCTTTTTCTAATGATCTTTACCCATAAACTTGAGGTAGAATTCCTCTTGTAGAATTGCCACATCCACTTTCCAAGTAATACCAAGTTTATCAAGTGAAGACTTTGAATGCCAAGATTGCCTTTACATCTAAGCCATGTAATTCATTTTCAAGCCACTACTTGGGTACTAGAGGGGTGCTCTGTCCTTTGACCTTTCGATGAGAATATTTTCTAAATCTATTGAAGATGATTTGCAACTATAATTGAGATTCTAAACATTGAGAGAGTGTATGGGCATGTTGTTTAAGAATGATATTGAGTGTCAACTTTCTTCTTTAGGACAAAAAACTACTAGCCCATCCTAAAAGTTGCTATTAAAAGTTATCAATCATTGATTGCCAATCTCTGTGCCTTAGCTTCTTTCTAGAAAGAGGTAGGCATAAGTATTTGATTGGGAACTTTTGTGTCCTACATCTCATGAATTTTGCTATTGATTTCATCTGAAACTACCATCCCAATAATTGAGGACTTATGGAAATTGACATTGAGCCCTATTACTAGGCTAAAAAGACTGATCTATTTGTGTATTTGAAATTTAATTTGATGGAATTTGAATTCTAATAGAATTAGAATTTTGAAGAATTGAACAAAAATAGAATTTGAAATTCAAGTATTTGTGTACGTTCAGGAATTTGATAAAAATTAAAATTTAGATATTTGTACACATGATAGAATTGAATAAAATTAAAATTTATATTTATTTATGATAATAATGTACTATAATTATTTGTAATTAATTCATTGATTAAGTATTTAATTAATGAATTAAAGTAGTTAGTAAAAATGTAATTAATTAATTAATTACATTAATCAATTAACATGCTATATAATGATATAATTATATCTTTATATATAATTTATCAATAACCTTATGTAACAAATAAAAATAATAAAATCCAAATATTCAAATAAAAGTTGACAATGGAATCAATACAAATACATAAATAAGAAGTCATGTACGACCATCCTACATCGCAATCTTGATATTTTAATACTAAATAAAAAGATTTATCATATATTAATTTAAGTTTAATTTTTATTTCACTAGCTTTTGTTGTAGAAATCTTTACAATCTTGGGCTTCCTTAGCAAGTTCATCTCACTCAAATTGCCATCTCTATTGCCAGCTTTACTTATCTTTAACAAAAAGTTGGGTTTAATGGTGAACCTTGAAGGCTTCTTCTCGATCTCATCCTCCACTAGACTATCCGATTTCCTTAGCATAACATTAGGCCCATGTAGCTTGGCACTCATCTACAACTTGGGTGCACTGCAAGCAACTGCCTTCTCGGTAACCTTATCATCGTTAGATCCTTTCTTACTAAAAGGCCTTGTCAAATTCAACTTTTGATCAATAGCATTCTTCTTCCCATGGGTTGGGGCATGCAATCTCTATAATTCTGTTGAGGTACTTGATTGTTGCTATTGTCTTTGCTTTTGTCAATTCCTCTCTAGCACATCCCAATCCAATGGCACTTTAATGACCTCACCGTCGCCAACTGTAGATTTACCTTTTTTCTGTTTTCATAAAACTTACTTCTCGACCTCGACAAACGAGATGTTGGGGTTTGATTTCCTTGCCATGACCTATTGCACAACTTAATGATTACCAGTTTGTTACAAAATTTAAGTGAAGTTGGGCCTTTTACCTTGGTGAGAGTGAGCTTGGGGTCTTCGTTGATGAGTTTGCCAAACTTGAGCTCCATCTAGTCCCATTGGTTGAGGTGTGGGCCATCATTGTTGTCTGAGGGGGAGATAGAGATAGAGAAGGAGGAGGTGCATTGGTGAGAGGAGGGAAATAGGAAGGAGAAGGTGTTAGTTGGTTTGGACCTAGTGGAAGGGGAGGGAGGTGGAAGGAAGAGAAATCGACAATTAGAGTGATGGGTTTTGGTGGTAATGATTTGTAGAAGTAAACCAGTCCACATTTTATTTTCGTTAGATTGTAAAGGGGTGGACTTTCATTTTTGTTGGAAAGTATTTGCTGAAGGTGCACAAACACCTCTCCTTTGGAATTGGACAGTAATTATTTTTATTTTCGTCCAGTTCCTCCTACACAAATCTCCACTTAGAAGGCATTGGAGGCATTCAATTTGGTTTTGTTTGGCCTTACTAACAACTAGTATATCATTGGTGTATTGGTGATGTGTCACACTTGAGGTGTCTTGCCAAGGCTTGAAGTCTCTTATTAGGCCATTTTCCTTTGCCTTTAATACATCCTATTGAAGACCTTTTCCATTAATGATAACAGAAAAGGGGAGAGAGGATCTCCTAGATGTTGACCATTAGTTGGGTACCCATCAACTATGATAAAGTAGTTAAATTGGCAAAGTAACCACTTAATCACCACTTGGTGTCAAATCCCGTGCGATACATTGCCTGCTCAAGATAACTCCAAGAAACATTGTCATGGGCCTTTTCTTTGTCCAACTTCTAGAGTTAGACTAAGTTTTTTGTATTATGTTTTTGCTTTTATACACTCATGAGGTACCAAAAAATCATTGATAATTTGTCTACCTTTGATAAAAGTTGGCTATTGTTCACTGATGAGTGTAGGAAAAATCTCTTTCAATCTCTCAACAAGACATTTGACAATGATTTTATACACTCCATTTAGAAGATTGGTTTAACCAATATCCAACACATTTGATTTCTTGATTATGTGTGTAATAAAAGTATTGTTTCCCCACCCAATATCATTTTTATCCCTATCGAAGTCTACTAGAATTGCCATAACGTTCTCTTTTGCTAAGTGCTAGAACTTATAAAAAACAGTATCAAAAATACATTTGGCCTTGGTGCCTTATCACCTACCATGAGAAGGTTGCATTTTGAACTTCTTGTTTGAAATCTTAAGAATACTAGCTTGCTCTTTTGAAATCCTTGAGCAATCTAGATTATCAAATTTGAAGAAAAAATTCTCACCTTTTTGCTTAAGTGCTTTGTATAAAAATATTGAATTTCCCATTGAATGCCACCTTTGTCAATGATTGCCTTGAGATGGAAATAGAACTTAATTGATTTATGCATCTCCTTTGGGAGGTAATTTGGTGAAAATGCTTTGTTTTCCTGTCACTAGCTTTGAGTCATAACACTCTAGACTTCTACCTCTACACAATTTCCTTTTAGCATAACTAGCTTTCTAGATTTACTTTAAGATCAGCCTTGCTCTTCCTTTTTGGTTTTGACAAACTACTCTTTGTTTCCTCTTTTTTGTCTAGCTACTCAATTAATTTGGTCTATCTAGAGGAGTGGGATCCTCAATTACCCAAATCCTTAGATTTTTGTGCTCAAAGCCTTCTTGTAGCCATTTCAAAAGAAAAGCCAATGCCACAAAGATGATGTTGTCACTCATATCACTTGCTTTCCATTGCACACCCTTTCTTTCATCCAATCTCATTGATGAAAACTTCCCTCCAACCCCTATTTACCCAAGCTAATAAAAGAGAGCTGCCAACCTCCACTCCTCTATGTTCACTGTCACAACTATTGTTGATGCATGAATTGATTATACCTTTCCTTATGTGTTATTTTTTCTCTTTTCACTACAAAGTGACTCCATAGAATGATGGTAGCATAAGTTATTTGATACTTAAGAACCATATCATAATATTTTGTATTGGAGACTATATGGATATGACCTACATTTGGATAGTAATTTTCATAGCATTCACATTATCATAAGAGTTATTTGTGGAAGTGTTAGTTGTGACCTTAATAGAAACATCTGCTTGTTGAAACACAAGAAATGGAGTGGAAGCTCACTTAATAAAATAACATAAAGCCTCTATTTATAGATACTACATAAGGAAGACCAACACATTTTAAACAATGTGGAACTAAACCCACACACACCTAATACAATAATATTCTCTAACACTGCCTTTTAAGCTAGAACGCCCAACTTGCAACAAAATCAATAACACAATAGACTTAATACAACTCAAACTTAAGCTTCCATAGAGCCTAGTTGTGGATTGTTGCTTAGGGTGTTCCACAAACCTCAAATCATAGAAGAGAAAACATCATTGAAGGTGTTAGTAATGATCCTCCTAGTGGTAGTGAAACATTAAGTGTTTTTTTTTCTTCCACTTTTTTTTAAAATTTCCACCACACACACACTCTCTTTCTTGTTTTTTGTCTTTCATTCTTTCTCATTTGTCCGTTTGCCCATCTACAACCTTAATAAGTGCAAGTAGTGTGGATGACAATGGAATTGACAACTACAACATGGTAAATAGGGGTGGAGTGATAAGACCTCAGAGGTTTCTTTAGCAGTAGTGGGGTGTCTTAGCTTAAGAATAGTTTTGGAGAAGAGAGTTGGCATACATTTGGTGCTCTTGAATGGGGAAAGTAAGAAGAGTTTGAGAAACATTGGTCTCTTTTGGTGGAGAATGTTGTTGAGATGAATAGATAATGTCCTGTTTGATGGCCTTTGCAGGGTAGGGTATGGACAATGTGTTTGCTTTGGAGTAGAGATAACGATGACAATGGCATTGGTTGGTGCATGTGAAAAAGTAGTTTTTCCCTAAAGGGAAGCTTGAAACAAGCAAGAGATGGGAGGCAACAGAGTTTAGTGTGAAGAGCGAAGTTAAAATGAAGGGAGAGGAGAAAGGGAGCCCTAGTTTTCGACAAAATCTATGCCTGAGACAATGTGAGATGACAATGACAATAATATGAGGAGATTGCAGGGCATAGAGTTGGTGTGGGAGGCCAAAATGGAGAGAAACTAGTGGCTAGGGTTTTTTGATTGATTGAGAGAGAAAGAGAGAGGACAAAAGGTGTTGGTTGGGAGGAGGGTGAAGGGTTTCCCTCCTCCCTACCTAGATTTCTTTTTTTCTTTTTGGACTTTCAAAACTTAAAGCTTTAATACTGGAACAGTAGAAATGGAGTAGAAGTTCACTTGATTTGATAACATAAGGCCTCTATTTATAGAGGCTACATATGGAAGACCAACACATTTTAAACAATGTGAGACTAAATCCACACACACTTAATAGAATAATATTCTCTAACACTTGTTGTACATGTTTGAATAAATGCACTTGGGATTATTGGCAAGTTGGTGTGTTTTCTTTGAATTCTGTCGTAGGAAGCTTGGGCTTTGTCTTCGATGACTGAGGTTCATGTGGTCATCTTCCAGATAATTAAATCGTTGATCTCTTTTATGCATTTATTTGTAGCAGGTATGCCTGCTTTAATGAACTTAATGACCATTAATCAAATGTTATGTTGGGTTATGTTGGGTCAGATGTTGAGCTTGGTTGTGTATGGTTGTTATAAGTTGTTGTGTTCATGGCAAGGGCATGTAGGGGACTTTAAATAGCTGTAGCTGGTGACAGTGGAGTTTATTGTTGATGTATGAACTGATGCTCCTCCAACTGCATCTCTTTGTAATCCACCTTGTTCATTTAGTTCCAGTAAAGATAGAATGGCTGGTGGCTGGTGGGACACCATTACCAGCTGAGATCTGTCACTCATATGTGAGCTGGTGACATTATTATAGTGATCTACATGGGTAGAATCATTCCTCACATGCTAGAGTGATAATGCTGGAGTATATATTCTATGTTGTGTAATATGGTGGTGGCAATCAGGTTAGCAAACGGTAGACTTTTATTCTCTATGCTTTCAAATTTCAGATGACACCTTGGAGGTGCTTTCCCTTTCCATTTTATACTTCTCTTGATCCTGGACCATATATATTTTGCCATTTCATTTTTAATTGCTGCCTAGAATAATCTTTACATTTTTTTTTGTACAGTGTGAAGGAGGGCAGTCTCAGGAGAGAAGTTTCTCTCTTTTGATAGGCAATGATGGGTTAGTGTTGTATCTCTCTATGACATTTCTCCTAAGTTTTCAAGACATCATAATGACTTCCTTTTGGAACAAGCATACATGTGGTTTATTGTTCGTATTCGTTGTGCTGTGGATGACCAGGGAGTATGCTATGTGGACATGCTTCCGAAGTAAATGTGGGTGGCAAGGTCGCATACAGGTGCTAATTATGTGAGACAGCCTAAAAATGCAACAAAGAACTTGTTGAATTGGGTATCTTGTGCATACTTAAGGTTCCAAACTTTCTGTGCTTTTGCAGGCTTCTGGAAAGGGCAGAGGAAATCAATCTTTGCAACCTGCAGGACAAGGAACAAAAGAAACTGTAAAAAATAAGCAACCTCGAGTAATAACAGAGGAGGAACTCAACTTGGAGCCATTGTGTGACCAGGTCAAATAAATATTATTTCAGTATTATGATGTTTTTTTTGTTAATGTCTTTTAGTTTATAACCATCCATTATATATCAAATCAAACATAATTTTCAAGAGTCTAGTGTATCTGAGTTTATTTTAAAATTTAAGCAGTCTTATGTCTCTCTTTGAAATGCTGACACCTGACTCTGCAAAGGCATGGTTATTGTCATTCTCTTTGTAATAAAACAGCTTGCTTGTTTATGAACTACATGTCTAGACTATCTGTTTAGGTTCAAACTGGGGAATAAAGAAAAATATATGACAAAATGAGTTTTCGTTAACCACCATTAGATTGACATTATCATTATAGGAGTGGTTATATTTTTGTTTTTGTGTGGGTGGGAAGTGGCTAAGCATTGAAGGGACATCTGCTGAGAGAAAGGCATGACCTCCCTTTTCAGCCTGC
Source organism: Cymodocea nodosa (assembly GCA_036874045.1). Lineage (NCBI taxonomy): Eukaryota > Viridiplantae > Streptophyta > Magnoliopsida > Alismatales > Cymodoceaceae > Cymodocea > Cymodocea nodosa. The sequence goes on along the minus strand of CM072347.1, from coordinate 10,949,795 downwards.
CTTGTCTTGTTATGATGAGAAGTGTTTTTTGTAAAATAACTGTAATACTTTTTATGTTAATATATATATTTTTAATGCTGTAATAGATTTTGAAATATAAATAATATTCATTTATAGTTGGTACTATATATAATATATGATAATATTATATTATTATATGTAATATATAATAATATAATAGAATGGATGGCTGATGTGGGAGATGAAATGTTGGGCAATGTCCTCTCCCTCCCAATGTCAACAAGGGGTGGATGGTGGTCAACAATGTCAAGAGAACCATCCTAATATTGATGTTGAACAACTTGTGAGCATGGAGATGTAAATACCGTTGTGCTAAGGAGTGTGATGATTGGGAAAGGGGATCAATGTTTGAAGTGCTATGACATTGGGCATTGGAGAAGAGATTGTTGAAATGGCTAGATGTGCCATTGATGCCAAGGAATAGGGCATAGGGAGTTTAGTTTTCTAATTAGGTTGAAAGGTGGGAGTGGAAGGGTTAGCGTATTTGATGGGTTTGGTGGCTATGGTTCAGATGTTAGGTTTTGAAGGTTGATAGAAAGCTACAAGTAGTTATGGGGTGGTGATCTTCAACAATGTTTTGTTGAAACAATGTCAAGGGGGACTAGATGTGTTGTTAGGTAGCATCCCATTTAGAATCAATCACTCAAACTTGAGATACCCAAGCTTTGATGTTGAAGAAGCTAGAAAATTCAATGGTGGTAGCTTGGTTAGGATAATGGGTAGACCTACACAGTTGGTTTCACTCAAGGTGGTGCGGTGGTGGATTGAGCTTGATATGCATAGGTGATTTAGATAGGATTTTCCTACTCCCTAATGAAGATTTGAAGATAAAGGTGCTGGAATTGGGTTGTTAATAGTTCAGGAATGTTGGTGTCACTTTCTCAACTTCAACTCCGTCTTGGGGGGCAACATCAACCACTCTAGATTGGTTAGTGGTGTTTTTGATATCCCCATCCATGCTAGAAGCTTAGAGGTGGTGAGGTCAATTGTAGGGGAGTTGGGGAAGGTGTGTGGCCATTCGTAGGGAAGGAATAGGGTATTCAATGTGAAAGACTCTTGCTTTCATCTAGGGTGAAGCCTTCTTGAGCTCAATTGAGTTGGTGATTAGTGACATGGTGTACAAGGTGGGTGTGGTAGTGGTGGATTTACATTTTGGAGCTAAGTCTATGTGAATGAAGGTATAATGTGGAAAAGGGGGTATTGTAGTCTTGACTTATCATTGGTGGTGGATGGGTGTTGTTTGTGTGGTTTTAATGGTGGATGAAAGAGGGCTTTGGTGGTGGTTGTTGAAGATTTAGTGGATGGGGGGCAGGAAGTTAAAAGATGATAGGTTGAAGGAATTGGTTCTAGGTGTGGAACCAAGTAGGGTGAACCAAGTGGGGTGTCTTGGCCCCTTTGATTGTTTGCCACCTATGGAGAAATGATGTGTGGAGGTTGGTGGGGTTGCTAATGATGGGATAGATGACATGGTAGATGAGTTGGATAAGTTAGGGGCCTAGTTGGGTGTCTTAATTGTTGACTACAAATTGAGGTAGGGGGTTAGATGACATTGATCTAGTGGAGGCGACCATGACCATTGACCATTAGGAGGGTGTGTCAGCTTTTGATCTTTTTATTTGAGTGATTCTTTTTGTTTACTTGACAAAAAGTTTACTCTTGATGTACTTTATAAATGAAATTTTTTGTATTTAATCCTAAGTAGCTGTTTTTCTTACCAATAGCTTGTAATTTAATATTATAATTGTAGCATAACAGATTACAGTAAGAGGTTAGAAGAAGGTGATTTTGAAATTATTAATTGTCTTATTGAATTTTTAAAACTATTTTATGATGTAATTGTTAAACTATCTAGAGTTTATTATTTTACTTTTTATGTTTTGTACCATTTGTATGAAATCGCTTTAGTTTATAGGAAATATGGTAATGTTGGATTTTTTTGACCTTGTTGATAAAATGAAAGAAAAATTTTAAAAGTACTAGCATGATATTTTTAATATATACTTTGAGTGCTTGTTTAGAGTGTAGGAATAAATTAAAATAAGTTAGTAAATTAATATATAAGATAGAAAAAATGTTTAGGTGGAGTGGTTAGTTTAACTTCACAAATGGTAGAAGTTAAATTGAAATCAATGTTTGATTTATATACTTCATGATATGATGTTTAAGCATCATATGATTTATTATTTCTACTCATCATCATGATTGTTAATGTACTAATCTTGTAATTGGGTAAATGGATCTAGATCCATTTACTTGACCCACCTGTGATGTATAAATGTTTGGTTTGAATGGAAAATGACATTATGTTTTTCTCCTAAAAACCTAATTTGGTATTAAAGTGTGGGTACACCCTTCCCACGCCTCCATTGGATCGTAGTTCATCGATGCCACTCAACCAAACTTCTCTAACACCTCCTTCGTTGCCATTGCTCTTGCTCGTCGTCATCTCCTAAGTTCGCCTTGAGAGTTAGTGACCACGCTCGCCCATGTAAGACATCATTAGAGATGATGATGCTAGGTTCCAACGCTTGAGTTCGTTGTTGCTCCAATACTAGTCGATTGTGGACATATACCTTTGCAGTCTTTGTTTGCTAGGTTTCATTTCATTGCGGAACACATATATCTCCGTTTGGAACTTCTCCAGTCCATAGAATAGTCAAGACAAGGCCAATCACCTTAAAAAGAATATATCAAATATATGGTATCTTGTAGTTGATAACTCGAAATGAGTAGATTTCCAGTTGTAGAAGTTGTGATCTCTAGATAATCTTCTCCACCTTGTAGTTCACTATTTGTGTTTTTGCAAACAAGAATAGTGGTTACATTTCCTTGGGTAGTAAAAATCCATGTCTTCATCTTTGGAACTAAAAATCCATATCATTTCCAAACTTGTTGTTATAGGAGTTAAGTTGACTAAACAAAATTATCACCATTGGACTCCTTCATTTGAAGAATTTGTCATATCTTAAATGCACGAAGCTCACCTTTATCAAAACCCTTTAGACATTAAATCTAAAGGTTATGCAACCTGGAGAGCTGCTGATGTTGTGGTGGTGTCCTGACTATTCAATAGTTGTGAAGAGAACATAGCTCGTGGATTTGCTCGCATCCGTCTTGCTTAGACACATATGGGAAAGTTTTTGAGCTACATATGGAAATGAATAGAACATTTCTAGAGTTTACGAAATTTATGAAACCTTGTTCACTCATAAATAGGGAGATGACACAGTTCATTCTTTTTATACTCGGCTTTGTGAACTGTTAGATGAACCAAATGTATGTCAACCTCCTACACATGATTTAGTGACACAATATCGTTATCGAGAAGAACTTGAGGTTGCCTTACTATTGGCGGGCTAAAACCAAAAATTTCAGCTTAAATAAGTGGTTAAACCCTTATTGTTAACGTGTTACCATCTCTACAAACCACATTCAACAAAGTTCTATGCGTCACTATTGCCACTCCTACTACACCTCATGCTCTTGCTTCACAAGATGATTCCACCTTTGCTATGGCTATAGAAGGAAAGATCTTCTCCATTGGACGTGAGAAGGGAAAATCCAGTGGATGATATTCACCAAGATAGCCTTACATGCATTGTGGATGCAAGAATCATCCCTTCAATCATTGTTGGGACAAGTTTGGGCATCTAACTGCTTTACTGTCTGCTTTTGCTCATCCTATCACCACTTAGTTCCTCATTCAATGCGAGAGCCTTCTTCTTTGCCTACTTTTGGATCCATTTAGGTATCTCAAGCTAATTATGATGAATTAATGATTTATCGCACACAGTAACATAGTAAAGTATGTACCAATCACATTCTTTTTTTTGGTAATTCTGCACTACCCAATTCCACTCATACTTCTACATGGATTATCGATTCAGGGGTTTCTAACCACATTTCAGGAAATCGAGATTTGTTTAACCGTTTGTTTAACATACCCAGTATTAGTTCTGTGACTCTAGTCGATAGTTGTAATTGCTCTGTTTCTGGCGAACACTCTACCTCCATCACTTAAAATATTGCCCTTGATCATGTTTTTTATGTACTTGAATTTTTAGTAAATTTATTATCCATTAATAAAATTACCAAATAACTTTATTGTTTCGTAAAATTTTTCCCTTTCCATTGTATCTTCTAGAATCTATAGATGAGGAGGAGGATTAGTGTGGGCCATGAGTGGGGCAATGACATTTATACCCTGGTTCGTGATGATATACCTTAAGGACTTGCTACTATGGTGACTCTTGATCAATCTTCTCTTCTTTGACATCGTCATCTATTGTGTCAAAAACTTCAAGAAGCTCTTTTGTGGACTTCAATTAATATTTTTAATTGTCAATCATGTATTTTGGGTAAACACTTTCGTGCTACCTTTTGAGTCGAGAGTTAGCGTCAACTTTTAAGTCTTTTGATATTGTTCATTATGATATTTAAGGACCTTCTTGGGTTGCTTCATTATTTGAATATTGATATTATATTGTATTTATTGATGATTTCTCTTGTATATCATGACTGTCAATTTGTTCTCAATGTTATCATTATGTTTTTTAATGAAATCAATACTTAATTTGGAATTACTCCCAAAGTGTTTCGTATTGATAATGCCTTGGAATTTACCTAATCCAGTGTTGCTTCCTTTTGTTCTGATTGTGGTATTCTACATCAAATGACTTGTACTTATACATCGTAGCAAAATGGTGTAGTTGATCGTAAACATTGTCATATCCTTGACGTTGCTTGTACACTATTAGTTGAGATACATGTGCCAAAATTGTTGTGGTTTGATATTGTTACCATGACAACTTATCTTATCAACCACATGCTCTCTTCAACTTTAAGGGGAGTTACTCCTCTTAGTTGTCTATTTCTTGACAAGGAGTTCTTTTCCCTTCCTCCAAAGGTATTTGGGTGTGTTGCCTTTGTGAAGAATTTAACACTTGGACTTGACAAATTTTTTCCCAAGTCTATTAAATATGCCTTTGTTGGGTATCCTCGAAATTAAAAAAGATATTGTCTTTATTAAATGTGACTGTTATCATTTTCCTACTCGTTGCTATTTAGTGTTTGTTGACGTCATTTTTCAGGAGGATGTTCTCTTTTTTTCTTATCTTGAGGATACTCCCAAGTCTCCTCTATTCTCATGAGATGTCCTCCCTATTTTAGTGGTTCCCTGAATAATCATCTCTTCGCCTACGCAAGTCCTTGTAGACATTTCTTCAAAAGACAGTCCTACTACAATGCCTCCTTTATAGGTATACTATTGCCTCTATCGCACTCCACCTCATGTGCCTTCATCTACTTCCTCTTCGCAAGTAGATTCTCCATCATCAGATCCTCCCATTGCTCTTTGCAAAGATATTTGCTCTTGCATTGTTGATCCTATCTTCAACCATATTGTCTCTCATGCCTTTGCCACCTCTTTTGAATTGATTCCTCATAAGTATGAGATAGCACTTACCCTTCATCTTTGGAAGTATGCTATGGATGTTGAAATGCAAACTTTACTTGATCAAAACATATGAGATCTTGTTCCTCAGTCTTGTGCTGCTCCTGTTGTTAGTTGTTGATGGGTCTTCACCAACAAGTACAATTCAAATGGATCCTTGGAGTGACATAAAGCTTGTTTGGTTACTTGTGATTTTTCTCAAACTTATGGTGTAGAATATTACGCTATATTTTCTCCTATGGCTTGCTTCAATTCTATTCAGATTCTACTCTCCTTGGTGGTTATCAAATTTTGGTCTCTTTCTCAACTTGATGTCAAGAATGTTTTCCTATATGGCAGAAGTTTTTATAAAACAACCTCCTGGGTATGTCACTCGGAGGGAGAACCTAGTTTGTCGGCTATGCAAGTCTATCTATAGTTTGAAACGAAGTCCACGAGTGTGGTTCACTAAGTTTAGTTTTGTCATACTTACACATGACTTTCAGAAGTGTATGGTTGACAATTCCATTTTCATTCATAGACGAGCAACAAACACTACAGTTCTTGTAGCCTATGTGGATGATATCATCCTCATTGGTGATGACAGTCAAGGCATTATTGAAACCAAAAGCTTTCTCAACAAGACTTTTGTTTTAGAGATATGGGTCAACCAAGATATTTTTTTGGACATTGAGTTTACTTATGTTAAAGACAAACTTGCATTGTCTTAGAAGAAATATGCTCTGGACCTTCTCTAAGAGGTTGGTATGTTGGGATGCAAACCTACATCCACACCTATAATGCTCAATCCCCCCATTTAGGAGAAAGACTTTAAACTCCTAATAAATCCAGAAAAGTACAGGTGCATAATTGACAAATTAAATTATCTTATTGTTACTTGACTTGATTTATTCTATGCTATTGGTCTCCTAAGTCAATTTATGCAAGCTCCCCATGTGGTTCATTGGTAGAGAGCTCTTAAGGTGTTGGCATACATCAAACAATGTTCCGGCAAAGGATTGATATATTCTAGCAATCATCATTTGAATGTTGTCGGTTATTCTGATGCAAGTTATGTGAGTGACAAGGATGATAGAAAATCTACATGTAGCTATTGTACCTATCTTGATGACAACCTTGTCACTTGGAAAAGTAAAAAACTGAATGTCGTATCTTGCTTTAGTGCAGAGTTTGAATATAGAGGAATGTCAAATACAGGGAAGGAAATTGTCTAAATACATAACTTTCTACTGCAACTGGGAATTCAGATTCCAACTTCTATATCAATGCTCGACTATCTACATTGCAAGTAATGAAACTTTTTAGGAGAGAACTAAACATATAGAAGTAGATTGTCACTATGTACAACAACTTCTACTTGATGGCATCATCACTTGTCCTTTTGTTTTCTCACATTAGTTAGTAGATATTTTCACTAAAGCCTTACCAGTTGGAAATTTCACTCATTTTTGTAACATGCTTGGATTGTACGATCTATACTCTCCAACATGAGGGGAAGTGTTAATGTACTAATCCTATAATTGGATAAATGGATTTAGATCCATTTACCTGACTCACCTATGATGTATAAATATTTGGTTTGAATGGAAAATGAAATTATGTTTTTCTCCTAAAAACCTAATTATCATCAATGATAGTTTCTTGGAAACTTTTACCCATCATTATTTTCATTAGTATTTAGACAATAATAGAATATTTTTAATTTCTAAAATTATTATTATTTGTGGAATGAATACTCTAATTTGAATAAATTTGATATAATAGATTGGTGGAAAAAACAAAGTTGAGCATTTCTTATAATAGATCTAATAACTTTTATAGCATGTTAATAAGTTTTTAACATTAGTAGTAATATTTTAGATGATAGAAGATTTGAGTTCTTATCATATGGGTGTATGATTATGTTGTTAGCTTCAATCCTTGCCATATGCCATTGCATTATTTTTCGTCATTTGGAATTCCAGTTTCAGTTATGAAGCAGATTTAGGGAGTATACTTGTGGAAAGGTGGCGGGAAAGGAGTTCCTTGGCCTTTAACTTGTGGCTTGAAAGGTAACTTGGCCCAAGTGTGACTTTGGTTTGGGTATTCAGAGTCTCCACTTGAGGAATTTGACCTTATTAGGTAAATGGTTGTGGCACTTCTATGGGAGGAAGCTTGCTCTGTGTTTGTAGGTGGAGATGATTTAAAATAAATGTTTTGGTGTGGGAGAAGGGAGGGAACGGGTGGTTGGGTTTTAAACATCTCTAGTGTGTGGAAGGTGGTTCTTGAGGCCAACAAGGTAGTTAGGTGTGGGTGAAAGCTGGTGGTGGGGATTGGGGTAGGGGTTAACTTTTGTGTGATTGTTGGGCTGATGGTGTCCCCTTAGGGCTTTTCTCTTTCTAGCATTGCTATTTGTGCTATTTTTCATTAGTGTGAGAATTTCAGAAAATTTTGAGCATTCCAAGATAGAGATAGTTTCCATAGGAACCTGAGTGATTCAGAATCTTCTAACCTTGTTAGATTGGTTTGTTTCTTTCATTCTCATGATCCTCCCTTGATTTCTACAGAGAATCCTTCACAAGTGTGGCGATCTTGGTCTTCTTCTCTCAGTTCACTGCTTGAGAACATGACTGCCAAAAAAGCAAAATATCACTTGAGTTTGTAGTCTTGCTTCAGTTAGGGCAATCTTCTTTATCCTTTTAGCATAGCAAGTTGGGAAAAAAGAAAGATTACTACCAAATCTTAGCATTAGATGGTGACCTTTGTTGGGTTCAGATATGATAAGCTGAAGTTTGTTTGGCAACACTGGATTCCAACAAAGATCTAGTTTGCTTGGTAGGAGTGGCATGAGGCTATCTCAACAAAGTGTTATCCCATGGGGAAGGGTTTCTTGGCCATCAAATGCAAATTTTGTGACTCCCAAGAGAAAGGTCAATGGAACTTCTTTTTGACTCCTTGGTGAGAAGTTATTGGTGTACATAGATGGGCTTGTGGAATCTTGTACAGTGGGATATGCTTTGGTTCTGGGAGAGATGCATGTTAGAATGTGCAATAATTGGATCCTTGCATGGATTCTAAGTAAGGCTAGGTATGGTGTGTGGGTTTAGTCCTACATTACTTGTATTAATTTACATTGTGTAGCCCATATATATTGACGTCTTTATGTTTGTTAGTGAGAACAACTCCACTTTTACCTTTTCCGTTGTTCTCACATATCTACTAATTTTGACATTGTTTATTTCATGAATCTACTTTTTTGGGTGATTTTACAAAAAAAACCCAAAAATGCTCATCCAAACAGCACCTAAATATTATTAAAAAAATAAAAATTTGTTAAGATTGTTATAAGTTTTTTCATGGATCTTTGATGTGCTTTTTACATATAGTCTTTTTATGATGCTTAGTTTGTTGGTGATTAAATGATCTCATTATTTCATTTAGAATAGAAAATACTGGCTCTATATTGATATTATCAAGCATACATATGGTAAAGTTGTAACCAATGTTAAAATTATAGGAATGGGGACAGAAGAATTTTAAATTAATATAGATTTACACCAAGGATCATCTTTGAATCTTATATGTTTGCCTTAATTATGAAAATTTTAAGAGAAGTGCCTTACTGTATGTTATTTGCTAATGTCTAATGATATAGTTGTAATCATGGTTATTAAGGTGCCTAGCCTCCCAAGTGGTGGCCAACACACTTGGTCTTTTTAAAATTTTTATATAGTTTATTTTAGTTTTGTATATTTATAGATTTATGGTTCTGTGTAATATGGTAAATTCAGTTAATAAAAAATTGTCATATACTAGATATTTAACTACACATTAATTTTTTTTTACTATATATGCAACAACAACAATAACAACAATTCAAGCTATAAGTCTTTTCTATTTATTGTTAAGTCTTTGGTTAAATTATATAAATTTAAATATTTTCTTACACTTCCTAACCAAGTAATTTTAAGACTCTCTAGTTCTTTTAATTTCTTCTACATTAATTAAATCTTCTCTCTTAATTAGTGAATTTCTTGATGTCTTAAGGATGTGATCAAATCATTTAAGTTAAATTTCTGTTATTTTATCTTTAATAGGTGTAAATTTTACTTTATTCCTAATAAAATCGTTTTTAAATTTATCCCTCATCTATCTAGGCGTACATATTTCAACAATACTAATTTTTCACAAATGGTCATGTTTTACTACTAAACATTTTGAGCTATAAAATGTAGTTAGGCGAATAACAGTTTTTTTGACATATTTGCATTTTTATAAAAACTCTAACCTGAACACAAATTAAAAACGTAATCTGCAGAAAAGATAAAAACTAAATAGCACAAAAAAGCAAAAAGAAACCACTCTTTGGTGGTTGGACTGTGCTGGACAGTACCTGAAAGTGCCTTGTCTCCACTGTAGTGGTCAGGGATCATTGTAGAAGCTGTCAAAATCCACTGTTGATATCCAGAAGTGACTGGTTGATGATGGAGGGAGAAGAGGAGGGGAGGAGGAATAATGAACGAAGAAAATAAATAAATTTAAGATTTCTAATGGGTTTTCCAAAATACGTAAATGGATCCTCCCATATATTGGATACTCTAAAGTCCACCCATTAAATTGATCCATCGACCCATTATTTGTCTATCTGGAAGCACCTGTGTTGCCTTGGCACCCACTTTGTGTTGCCTAGCGCTAGGAGAGGTTTGGGTCTACGTGGTCTACTGGGCATTTGCCACGGTAACATTGGTTTTAGTTGATGAAAGTAAGGAAAAAATTAATTATAAAATAGAATTATGGGGAGATACCCTAGACATGGTGTGTAAGTATGAGTTTAGCAATATTTTGTGGTGTGTAAAGAATAATGATGTGCATATAGATTAAGTACGTAAAAAATTGGTTACATGGTGTGTAAGTTCAGCAATAAGGATAATGATGAAATAATAAAATTTCGTTGTGAAGAAATCCCTAAAAGTATGAGTCTTAGATATTTAAGATGGATAATTAGTAACAATGGAGATATAAAAAATAGTATTTATAAAATTAATGTAGGTTGGATGAAATGGAGAATTGCATTTGAAGTGTTATGTGATGAAAATATCCTTAAATTAAAAGGAAAATTCTGTAGAACATATATTCACTTGACTATACATTAAAATAAAGTATATTGGGTTGTTAAATTAAAGCATGTGCGTAAAATTTGTGTTGCGTGGATGCCAATGTTAAAATGGATGAGTGGTAATACAATTACAGGTAGGTTAAAATAGTTTTTTTCAAAATAAAGTAGGAGTTGCACCAATTGATGATGAAATAAGAGAAAATTGTCTTAAATAGTTTGTTCATGGCTATTGAAGGCCTATAAATGTACTTGTAAGAAATGGTGAATTAATTAATAATCTAGAAAATAAAAGGGATAGAGGAAGACCAAAAATTACTTTGTTAAAAATAGTAAAAAAGATTTATAACTATATAATTTAATGAAATATTTATTTATGGATAGAAATAAATGAAGGAAAATCATGTGGCATTGATTGGTTGTTTGCTGTTTTGCCATTCCTTTTAAGAAATGTTTGTTAGGATATCTTCGAAATCAGGCACACCAGCATCCATTAGGAGACTTTTTTTTGATGGAAATCAGCCAATTATTTTTTAAAATAATCATCTACCACACAAGTGCGAATCAACTGTAGATACGTCTCTTTAGCCAGGCTGGCTACTAGATTTCCTCTAAATGATGCCTTTTCTTTTTTTGTAAAGAGGCCTGAAAGCTAATGAAATTGCTTTTCATGTTTGAATGCATTGATTTTATCAAAACTAACGGATCATATTATTAATTTTTGTTTGGTATTCTTTTGGTTACATACATACAAATGATAATTAATTTTGTTGTCTTTTACATTGGTTCATCTAGGAATATTTCTATTTTTTTGTTTAACTTTTTTCATATAACAAGTTTTACATCTACAAATGACATTACTTTCTATGAGCATTGCCCATCTCTTGTTTTTGAGCAACATTGGGAAAATTATATTATAATTGATGTGGAAAGAGGAAAATAACAAAATCAAATAATCTTCAGAAATCGACAATAAATATAAAAATGCCACCAACATTTAGAAAAAGGCATGTGTACTATTCATCTCAATTTTCAAACAATTATTGCTATTGAATTAACATCTTTGGTTAAGATGGCAGAATATTTTCAAATGGATTTGAAATTTAACGTGTTTCACCAATTTTACCCATAACAATTAATTTTTTGGTTGTTTAGGCAACCAATCTTCTATTTATTGATTAATACTTATTTGACAGTTCTTAAATAGCAACACAAGAGGTTCATTTTCATGAAACAATAGGAAGGTTAAGGATAGATTAGTCATTTCATAATATTAGATTGGATTTAAACAATATGTTTTTTATTAGTATAATGTTAATAGTATAATTGTATGAAAAATTAGGGACAAATGATATACTTGTACTTTTGAAAATGCCAATGATATTTTTGTATTTATTATTGATTCCAATAGTGTATGTGTAAATCCTCTATAATAGTCTAAAGTGTTTGTGGCTACTAATAAATATGTGGAATCACATTAACTCCCTTCATTATGAATTTTCCCTATTTATGATAAACATCATCTATTTATTGATTTAGTGTCCATCCTGATGTCTCTGTTTGCATCTTCCATTTTTTCTTGTATTTGATAGTTTATTTTCGCTCTTTTATTTCTTATTCTTACTTTATCGATTTTTCCTATTTATAATTATTGCAGATAATTATGTATTTCTCAGAGAGGGGGATATCAGTTGAAACATTGCGCAGGAATGCTGTGATGCAGCGTCAAGTCTATGATAGGGTCATTTCTAGTTTTAAAAGTGTTGTTTTGGCTTTCTTTGTATAATTGTATACTTTCTTCACTTTTGAGATATATATTTTATTTCTCTGGCAGATCGTTATTGCATTTACATACAGAAGAAATGGTATGCTTGTCGGTTGCAAATACAGAGATATTCAGAAAATGTTTTGGCAGGTTTGTATGATTATATCTATTTTATTATTGAAAATTTGTCATACCTTAAATACTTTTTGTTCCATCCATGTACTTAAATTATATAGTGTACCTTTCTTGTAAGCTGGATGAATTGACTGACACATTCCCCCATATTCTGCTTCCATGTTTTTGTCTCCAGGAAGCAAACACAGAGAAGATTCTCTATGGCCTTGATGATATAAAGCAAGCTAGTGAAATCATCATTGCAAGTTCTCTGTTTGTTACTATCATTTTGGCTAAATGCCTCTCTATTTTATCTGAAGACAGATGATTTTCATGTCTTCTAATGATACTTTGTGATTCTTTCTAAAAAACTAAACAGGTTGAAGGTGAAATCGATAAGCTTTCAATGGAAGAGGCTGGCTATTCCAACTGCGTAAGTGTGCCAGATGGTGCTCCTGCAAAAGTTTCTGAAAAAAATGTGCCAGATGAAGAGCAGGTCTTCTTCTAACTTCACTGCGAATTATTCTGATCTGAATTTTGACAGTGAATTTGTCACCAATGAATCCATTAGGATCCCACAATGTGGAATTGATAACATGAATACTTTCCTTTATCTATTTCTAGTTTTCTACCCAGCACTAAATTTTCCATCAGATTACGTTTGCATCATCGCAAGCCAACCAATATCACTAATTCCTTGTACACTTGAAATCTTCACCAATGAATTTGACAATGGTTACTGCTATCCTGAACTGTCTTTTTAGCATCCAGCTTATAAGCTATGTGATTAGTTATTGAGTCAAATGGAAACTTCAGGATGGTTTGGAAGCTGTAGAAAAATGAAACCAGTGATAGAAGAAATGGCGATATGTATGAAGGGATGCACATCATTGTGTCCAAAGTCAACATTTGTTAAAATTTTTCTCGGAAATCTGGGTTGGTGAAATGATATTTACTTGTATGTCGAAATTATCAAGATTTGGTGTCATCTTGACTTGTTTTGGTGTGTTGACTAACATTCTGTATTTTTCTTGTACTGAGGTAACTTGTGTTAATTGACATGACTTAAATTTCAGTGGGGACAAATGCTAAGTGCCTAGATGTATTTATGTATGTATATGTATGTGTATTTATGTATAGATGTAGGTACATATGTGTATGTATTTATACATGTATGTATATATGTAAAACTCACTCGATCAGTAGCTTTATATTTTTGTTTATTGTATTATTTATTTTCTGATGTACTTTTGCGTGCTTCAATAGCATCTAGAGTCTGATTGCATAATTTTCCCATCAACCAAATATCGGTGTTTTGAATGGCTTTATTGTTGTTTGATCTTTCATATATATATATAACTTCTTTTTTGTAGGATACTAAATATTCGTATCTTTGGAACTGCAAAGAATATTTGAAAAAGGTTAGCACCCTAGATTAAAATACCTCTCTTATGGAATAGATCTTATTTTATAGTTCTTTTTATCCACTAATTTTGGAATTTCTTTTAGGCTTCTCGTATAATTATAGCTACAGATTCTGATCAACCTGGTCAGGCATTAGCTGAGGAACTTGCACGGCGTATTGGTAAAGAAAGGTTTTCCTCTTTTTCCTTTATCTTTTTGTTGTTGTTTTCTTGAAGTTCCTGTCCAGTAATGTTAGCTTGTACAACTTTTTCTTCTTCTGAGTTTCTTGAATTGTTGTCAACAGCTCTTTGCCTTTTCCTTTTTTTAACTAATGAGCAGATGCTGGAGGGTCAAGTGGCCCGAGAGACGGTCTCAAATCTGCAAAGATGCTAATGAGGTTCGTCCAGAAATTTAATTTGTTAATTTTATTGTTGATTTGACTCTCTTATGACCATGATGTGTTGATTAACAAATCTGCATCTGATCAGCACCTGATATTGTACTTGCATTTGACTTGTCTTTTTGAGTGGCATTGTTACTAAATCTTAAAAGGGATAATTTTGACATACGACGTAGTTTTTTGAGCAAAAATTCAATTTGCTGTATGCTAAAATGTTTGCATGTTCCAGATCTTTCAATGTAGTCATACATAATTGTTGTCGTAAGTGCCTAGGTTTTTAATTTTAAAATTTTGGATTCTAAACATATTGATATGGATCTTGGAAGATCCATTCTTTTAAATGGGACATTAGGGCCTTGCAACCCTTCTTTTTTCTCATTTTAACCCTTCTCACCATGTCTTTATCCATTAATCCTATCCTCCCCTCACTAGGAAGGTGCATTGGGGGACTACTGCTGCAACTAGTTTAAGAGATCTACTAGTTAACAGTTGTAATTGTGCTCCCATGCCTCTTTGTTGATCATTGGGACTTGCTAACTAGAACATTCACAGAGAAATAAATGATCAAGGTGTTGAAAATATCGATGAATTTGTTGGTGATGGATAGATGTACGAAGCAAATAGGGATCATGTGTAACATTGATTTTAAAAAGGTTTTTGACAATATGGAGGGTCTATTATTGTGAATGTCTTAGTGGCTCATTGGTTTGTGTGGAAGTCGATCAAATGGTGCTATCATATTCTCAAATCTCAAGAAGGTTCCTTATTAGTGAATGAGATCTTTAAGAAACTTTTTGCTTTTTGAAGAGGTGTTTACTAAGGGATTCTTTATTGCATTCACTATTCATTCTTTAAGTCAATATCCTTACATAGACGGGACATAGAACAATGAGAGATGGTTAATTGGATGGTTGGATTGTGTACACTACGTTGCTTATCTATATGCTTCATTACCTTGATGATACCATGGTGTTTTGTCACACCTCTATAGAACAAATTGAGAGTTTGAGATTCATGCTCAAATTTTTTAAAAGATGATTTTGGGCTTCAAAATTAATTTGAGAAAGGGCCTAATGATTAGAGTGAATATTACTTTGAATGAGCTATAAGTGTTCCTAAGGATTTTGAAGTGAAGTGGCACCTAGATTTCTTTTGGTAGTAGCCCTAGTGATTTGACAACTGGAAAATATTAGTTATGTAATGTAGTCATTGGAGGTCTTTGCAACTTCAAGGGGTCCTTCAAGCTTGTAAAGGGTCATTAATCTTAGGGAAGCTTGCTGCAATGTGTGATTACGTGTGAAAGGGAAGGCATTGATGAGAGCTCAAGATGGGAGAGAAGTGACTACAAGATTGATTAAGGACTCAGTGGAGGTGCAATGGTAATGAACGAGGACCATGGCTGAGAAAACTGTGTGCCAGAAGCCGTGCTTGCAAGCATGATTTTGAAGATTGATCCATATCATTTTTGTGTGGATCTGATCCGAAATTCACCCTTTTTGTTAATAAAGATCACTGATCTATTTATGGGAGGGGGCTAAGAAAATGAAGAGTTCACGTGAGGGAGGCTATGCTAAAACTCTACACAAAAGGAAAAGATAGCAAGCCTAAGATAAAAAATAAATAAAGTGCAGAATGGACTTGTGGAGAAATTGAATATGTATTATTCAGATTGATGTATCTTTTAAAAAGTATTGATTTGCTCTAGTTTGATCTTTTTTAATTATATCTTTACTTCAACTTTAGTTGCTTGCTTGTAGCTATGTGCCTGCTCTACAATAAATTTAGTATACATAAGTAAATCCATATATATTATTAGGTTTTACATCATCAAAACGAATTGAGATAGATTTTTTCTAACTGAAATTATATAATAAAAATTTTCAAGTTCTTAATTCTCTAATTAATCTTTTTTTTTCTAATAAATGATTTTAATTTATTTTAATTATTCCTTAATGTGCAATTAATCTATCAATTTGCGAAAAACATGGCTCCTATATGGTACTTTTAAAAAAGAATTTAACACTCGAAGTTAAGGAATTCAAATTTGATGTCATATTGGGCTTTGGTAAGTTGAAAAATTATTGTTTTGTTGAAGTCATACCAGAGGAAATTTAGTAAAGGAAATCACCTTTGTTAACAAAATTATCATATCAACATTTATTTCAATATCATTTCAAAATTTCAAAAGACTGACACATATTGGCAAAAATCAGCATGATGTTGATTATGGCATGATTACAAAACTATTCCTCTTTGTTGCTATTTGTTTGTTTGGTAGAATCAATTGCAAATTTATATTTTTTTCCCTAGGTGCTGGTGTACCTAGGAGTTGATGCATTGAGACAAGCAGTTGATGCTGCTGAATTTTACCCTGTTCGAGGCCTCTTTATGTTCCGTGATTACTTTCATGAGATTGATAGTTATTATAACCTTGGTTGTGGATATGAGGTGGGTATCTCTACTGGATGGAAAACTGTTGATGAATATTATAAGGTAAGTGCTGCTTCTAAAAGTCATTCTTTTGTTTTTGAATTTTAGTTATTTTATCTACTTATATATTTCTTCAGTTAAAATAAGATATGCCATATGTGATCATTGATGCTCTAGTATAGGACTTTGAGATCCCTGGATCATTCTCATTTTGTTAGAGAGCAATCCCTGGATCTCACATGGTCTTCCTCAGTGTTTGCTGTTCTCTTTGTAAAACGCTATTAGTAATCTGGCTTTGGGGAAGTTCAGTATATATGGAGCAGTCTTGAATTTTTTTAATTCCCGTTTTGTCTTTCACGTTGCCATCGTATAATGGCTCTTCAAAGCCATATTATGACATTAAAGGTGCATTTAGCATTTCTGTCTTGTGGAGTGTATCTCCAGTACTCCACTCTAGTATTTTTTTTACCACAAGCATCAACCAATTGGCTATCTATTTTTGCCTCCTCATAAATGTTTTTATCTTTTAAAGCTTAGAATCTGGGCAGCTTCCTCAAAGAATGAAAAACGAAAATCAGCTTGTCTTTGCCTAGGAATGAAGAACCAAAATCTCTTTGTTAGAAGCATGGTATTTATTATTAGTATTTTGTCAAGTTTTGGTCAGACAGAAAAAAGAAATGTATCGTTTATCATTGGAAACATTGCTAGAAAGACAATGAAGCCTTGGAAATGGTCTAAATGCCATGGATTTTGACTCGTGGCTTTAGAATAAAATGGAGTAAGCTATATTACACATATCAAATGACTAATTCTTTAGACATTTATTATAATTAAAATATGTAGAATCATTATCTCTGTCATTGTGTTACACCACCTTGATGGTGTTTTGAGTAAAGCAAATTTAATTAGAAATATCTTTAAAATTACTTAAATTTTTTCAATACAGGAAACAATACCAGGAATTTTATATCTTAAATTTTTATGTTAGATGTATCAAGGATTCAAAAATCGATCTAGGTCGATGTAATATTGGCAATTCTTAATAAAATTTAGGTTACAATTGAATATAGTCAACACATTTTAGGATACATTATAATAGAAACTAGGTTATGTCTCAAGATGAGGTAATAAACAGAGAGACAAATGTGGTCTATCCTTAGGAAATTTTTTTAATATTTCCACCTTTTTTTGTCTTTTTAATGCATTTTCTGCTTTTTTCCTTTTTTGAGCTTCCACTGTTTTTTTTATTATTTTTTTACACTTTCTCTCTCTCTCTTTTTTCCTTTCCTTCTTTTTTTTTTAATAATCTCACATGCTTGACACTCTTCATCCCCCTTCTCTTTTTATTTTCTCTCTTTCTTCATTCTTTCAACCTTTTTTTTTCTTTTTATCTTTCTCTTTCATCTTCTTTTGTTTGCACGAGTGGTAGAGCGACCAGGTTGACAACTTGTCCCGTGTAGGAAGAAGTTATTGTTACTTGCGACAATGGGAGAGGGGCTTGAAGAATTCACAAGTGGTGATAGCATGTGGTGTAAGAGGTAGAGGAGTGGCTCTAGTTGGTGAGGTTGGATGATGTGATGGCTAGTGGCAATAGAAAAAATTGAGGGAATGGTAGGTGTGCATAAGACATAGGAGGGATGATAATGGTAGGATTAGTAGGTAGACTGATCCTTTAAGTAGATTGGTCAATCTAACCTTCATTCAAAAAATACGTTGGATTAATTGATTTGGTGATTTGAACACAATCTAGGTTGATGGATCAATTTGTCAATTTGGAATGATATCGAAATCCAGTTGGTTTTCGTATTGTCCTTCAAAATTGATTTGGATGGGTGAAATTTTTCTAATCTAAATCAATTTTTGAAACATTGGTTGTAGTAGTAGAAGTAGCAGTAACAGGAGTAATCTAAGATAAGTTTTGGAAGAATTTTATCTTAGATAGTGGTAGATTAACTATCGAATAATACAATCTAAGGTAATAGAGTAGATAGACAAATATTATCTATCCTTAGAAATTAGGTAGATAGATGTGATTTACTCTTAGCAATTTTTTGAAATTTTGTCTTTTTTTACATCCACCATTTTTTACCTTTTTCCATAATTTTTTTCCTTTCTCTCTCTCTTTTTCTTTCTTTTTTTTTCCCCTCTCTTGTCCTTCTTCCCCTTTGTCTGGTTTTGTCCACAGGAAAGCAAAATAGCAGAGCAATAGTGTAATGACAATGGAGAGGAGCTACAAATGGTGATAGAAGAGTGGTGGTGTTATCTCCTATGAATGATGATAAAGGCAATAAACAAACAAGCTTAGTAGGATGTAGCAATGTCTTGAGAAGACTAATGATAATGGAGAGGAGCTTGAGTCAAAGGAAGTAGCAACAGCATTAGTTGCCACTTTCTCCTTTGACATGGGAGTCAAAACCACGTCCATCTTGATTAATAGCAATGATGTAGGATCAAACCTCTATGGTGAACCTATCATCAAAACAACAAGAGGGGTTGGTGGTGTCAATGAAACTACTAGAAACAATATTGGGGGTGAGTAGTGGTGTTTGTCAATGCATGAGATGATTGCATTGGAGGGAGAGGTGACAATGTCTAGAGGCTTTAGTGGCTTTAAGAAGAGGGTAGGAGGAGTTGACAGAGTATAGATGGTGGCATGTTGACATAAGGTGGAAAATGGTAGGGATCAACAATGAGAGTGAAGCGAGTGGTAGACAAAAAGAATAGAAAGATAGGAGTGGAGTCAATGATTGGAGAGTAGCCTACATGTAGGAGGGGTGTTAGCAGCTTGGAAATTGGGTGTGAGATTGACCAATGGCAGTAGTGGTAGTAGCCTAGGTAGGGTCACTGATAGGGGTGAGATTTTCCCTCCATTCTATCTGGATATCTCACACTTTTTGGATTCTCAAAACTTAAGGTTGAATAGCATGTGAGAACACAAGGAATAAGTGCAATAGGAATAAATTCATTAGTAAATATAAAACCTTTATATATAACGACTGCATAGAGAAGACATACAACTTAAGCATTGTGAGACTAAATCCACACATAACACTTAAACTTAATACATTAATGTAGTCTAACAATAATATTATCAAATCATCAAAAGTAGTGACTGTGCAACACTTTCTAATGTCTAGAGACTTGTCTTTTGAAGAACAAACACTATTTTGTCAAAGTAAAATTACTTTAACTTTGACACGTAGATGTGAAACAAACAAAAGAAAATTGGAGGTTGACATCATGTTGTGCCTGTACTTGATGGTTGCCCCTAGGTTGTAATCCATAGACTTCTTCTTGTTAGGGTTTTTGATTGAATGTGCAATTGACTTCAAGAAGCAGCTTGGACAAATTGATGGCATTGGAGGTGGGAGGCCAAATGTGGCTCTGATGATGTTGGATGAAGAGGATGTGTCGATGGTTGCAAAGAAGCACCAAGAGAAAGGCCCCTTGGGTGGTTGTTGCAGAGAGGCAAGATGGCAAGGATGCAAGGAATCAAACTAATAGTGGTGGGCACTTTAGTGGGCGTGATGGTTGTACTAGGTTCCAAGATGAAGGTACTAGCAGCTATAGGAGTGGGGCTAGAAGGCCATGGTAGTGGTAGATGACTTCTAGTGGTGATGTCAACAGCTGTCAAGGTGGGTAACAATGTGCTGGGGTTTGGAATGGATTAACTTTTGAGAGGTGGATAAGGAAGAGGAGATTGATAAAAAATTTTAAAAAAAGAAAAAATAATGATGGGTAAGGTCTCTTCTCTCTGTTGTTCTTTAGAAAACCTAAATCTGATATCATGCGAAAACAACAAATGGGTAGAAGTATAATGATTCATTAACAAGCATTAGAGTTTCTATATATAAAGATTACAAAGAAATGACATACAATACAAACGATGTAGGACTAAACACGCTACACTTAACCTACCCTGAAAACCCATATAGTAATCTTTTTATTTGTAAATTAACATATATATTTTAAGGATTTTCATTGATAAAAACTTAGATATATAATTTTTAGTGGAATATCACTGAAATATACATAATTATTGAATATATAATCATACATATTTCTGAAATATACACATTAATATTATTCCTTGTATTTTGATGATATATATATATATATGTGTGTGTGTGTGTGTGTGTGTGTGTCTGTGTGTGTGTATTTATGTATATCTGCATTCCTTAGGCGTCACCTAGGCACTACATAGGTGCCCTACCTTACTGCAGGGGCATCTTAGCTCCTTAATAAATATGATTGAAGTAAGTGGATACAACATTGATATTTCTATTAATTTTTGGTAAATTACAATGTACAAGTAATTGAGATTTGTCAAATTTCCAAGCTTTGATATTCTAGAGCCCTTCAAAGTATTTGAAGAAATAATTTATTTCATTGTGCTGATCAAGGTACTATCCTGAGCAGGTTGTACCTGGAGAGCTGACCGTAGTTACTGGAGTCCCAAATTCAGGTAAAAGTGAATGGATTGATGCCTTATTATGCAATATTAATCATGCAACAGGTTGGAGGTTTGCACTTTGCTCTATGGAAAACAAGGCAAGATTTCATTGGCTTTATGCTTTGAATTTAATGCTTCATCAAATGTTATCTAAATTGTTTGATTTACTAGCCTTAAGGTTCGGGAGCATGCCAGAAAGCTTTTGGAGAAGCACTGTCAGAAACCTTTCTTCAATGCTAGGTTTGTGCTGTGTTCCTAACAAAAAGTGAAAGTCTCTAAAATATCGTACTTGTATCTGCGGCAAGTTTTTTTTGTTGTTTAAAATATTGATTTTCAATATGCTGTTAATTTGAATTTTGGAAGAAGCTTATCTACTTGAATTAATGTGTTTTAAGCCTTTGATTGAGCATACCATGATTTCTTGCATGGGTCAATATCTTCAAGGGAGCATGGTTGGACAATTAGAATTAAGAATCTAAGTGGACACTTGCCAGTCTCCAATAAGTTTGTAAAAGAATCCTGATGCTTCATGTATACAAAAAATAAGAAACTGATATCTTCATAGCACCAGTTTATTTTCCCTTTTTTTTGAGTGAATAGTGGATGCTTTTGCAGGATCACCATGTGCTCATTAAGACTTACAGTGATTGTCATTTGGATAAAAGAAGGGAGATCTGTAATTTTCATGTGACCATTTCTTTCCTCCTGGAATCTTAGACTGAGCAGGGCATTCCCAATTCACATGTTAATTGCCATGTCTCAGAAATTTTCTGTATATCAGAGATAAAGATGGTCCCATTTTTTGCTTTGCAGTCAGGTGTGTAAAATTGAAGTGTTCAGCTTGGGAGACATTTGTATTATCATGCAAGTAGAAATTACTAATCAAGATATCACATATGTTTCACATAATCTGCAGCCTGTTCTAGATGATTTTGGGGTCTGACTTAGTCCATTCTATAGGAGATTAGTTCATTCAGGGGTTCTGTCAAAGTCCCAGCAGTATCGAATGATGAAAGAGAGGCATAAATGAATTTGTAATTTAGTAGATGAGCTTAGCCTTATTGTGCCATTTGATAATTTGCAATAACAAATTCTCTTAGTTGCTTGTGATAAAAAGTTAGCAATAAACTTAGAAGTTATTGTTCTCCATTTTCATAAGATAACAATTTTATGAAGGTAATTCATAATATATTTAGCAGGTTTGTTTCAACTGTAGTGACAGGGTTATTGACAATTTGGTTAAGGGATGAAAAAGCTACCTTCTCATTCCTCTCAAATGTAGTATAATTAAAATATGCACTAGCAAAGTTTTCTATGATTTAGAGATAGATGCAGCAGACACTTGTTTGGATTTTTTTTTGTTTGAAAAAAGTTTAAAGTTTGAAGGAATTTTAAATAGATATGTGATAAATTTTGATATTTTTAATTATAATATTCAAATAATGATTAATTTTGATTGAATATATTTTTTATATATTATAATTTTTAAGTATAATATTAACATAATATATTATTTTTATGTATTCCTTTGCCGTAAATTTGTTGCTGGTACAATGGTTATGGCTTTGTCTAGCTTAAAAGACGTCAAGCATTCAAATCCCACAAAGTACATCCTTTTGCAATTTACATGGAATAAAAAATCTGGCCATTTGTATTCATATTCAAAATATTAATAATATTTGTATTTGTATTCAAATTTGGAAAATTCAAGAAACCAATATCTATAGTCAGATCCATATTCAATTGAATATGTACAAGAATTATTCATATTTTGCATGTGATTAGAGGAAAAAATTGTTAGGATCAAATGACTTACTAGAAGGGGGAGGGGGGGGGGGGGGGTGAATGGTATTTTTCTGATTTCTTAACAGTGTATTTTAACTTACACTGTATAATTAGTAATTATGCTGAAATATGAATGAATTAGTAATCTAGTGCATAATAGAGTAAAGGAAAATAAAACACAAAGAATTTTAAATGGTTCACCACTAATAGCTAGTCTACTCCTAAGAATTACTTAAGTTTTACTAAATATTTTAGTATTTACAATCACTTACATTAAGGTCAAAGCAAGAATCAACTAATTAATTTGAGCTTTCTAGTCGTAGCTTTAATTAGTCTATTCTCAAAAGTTTTAGGTTGAAATTTCAGCAAAAAAACAGCTTGAATCAATTAGAGATTTTGGGCACAGAGAGCTTTTCACTTGTATTTGCACTTGTTGAATCTAGATCTGAAATATTTTTGTAATTTCTATATTGTTTTGTGTATAAGTGTATATGATAATCGTTATACTTTACTTTCACGATCATACTTATACCAAGAGGTCTAACAATTATATTTCTCTCAACGGTATTTGTCTTTTTGTAATTACTGAACAATCAGTCCTAAATATAGTAAGTTATCATTGTATGAGCAGTAGAACTGAAACATTTCAATTTTTCTTAATCTTTGGAAAGTTTTATTTGAAACCTTTCGAAGGTTTTCCTAAAACCTTTCGATTACTTGAGAAGTTTCTCTGTTCATGTCATGTGAACACTTAAGTTTGTTATGTAAAGTTTAAGTTACGCACATGGGTTTAATTGTATTTTGGACGTTTAGCTTGAAACCTTCTAATTTCTCTTGTATTTCAGAATGTTTCGTTTGAAACCTTCGAAAATCACTCTTTAAACTTTTCGAAAGTTTTTTATACCTATCACGTGAATATTTAAATTTGTCATGTGAGATCTCCTAAAGTTCAGACTCATTGGATTTGAAACCTTTCGAAATGACTTGACTTTTGAATAGTTACACTTCAAACCTTTCGAAGGATCCTTCTGGAAGTATCCGATCTCTTGAATAGTTATTTTTTTCCATGTCACGTGATACTTTAAGTTTTGCACGTGATTTTCTCTAGTTTCGGTTCACTGTTAAAAACCTTTCGAAAACATTTGTCTTTCGGATAGTTTCTTCTGAAATCTTTTGAAACTTGTAGCTACTTTAATCTGACTTTCGGATAGTTTGCCTTAAAACCTTCTGAAACATTTTTTCTTCTGGATAGTTTTTCTTGTAACATTCCAAATGACTTGTAGCTACTTTAATCTAACTTTCAGATAGTTTGCCTTGAAACGTTTCGAAAATTTTCTTCTTCCAGATAGTTTCTCCTGTAACGTTTCAAAATTCTTCTTTTTGACTTGCAACTATTTTTCTTTAACTTTCAAATAGTTTCTCTTGAACCTTTCAAAACTCCTTTCCTTTCAAACTATTTCATCTTAGAGTTTTCCAAAATATTTGTGAAGCAGTAACTACCTTTGCTGTTTTTCTAAACTATTACTTGTGAAATACAATTTAAGTTCTCACATTGATTTTTACATTATCAAAATTCAAAGGTTCTTTCAAGAATCATATGATTAACTGAAGAGGAAATATTACACATATCTAGGTTAATTGAGTAAATGGATCTTTAGTAAGAATATCATCAATATCTACTGTTAAGATAACATATCCTACAACTATCTTATGTATGAAAATTGAGTGGCCAACAACAATGAAAACCCCTGTCTAACACTAGTTGGTTGAATTTTTCAAGTATTGTGTGCGAACTCTGTTTAAGACTGTAAATAATCTTTTTTAACCTGCATACTATATTATCTTCATAAGCAACATATTTAATAGATTGTTCTGTATAAAGTTCTTCATCTAAGTTACCATAGAGAAAAATATTTTTGACATCAAGTTAATGTAGTAGCCAATCAGAATTAATTGTAATAGACAACAGGACACAAATAGAGTTAAGTCTGGCTACAAGAGAAAATGTCTCTACATAATCTATGTCATAGGCTTGAGTAAATTTATGAGTCATGGTTTTCTAAATTGATTTTCTTGTTACCTAATTTGTAAATTGGGTGTAATATCAAAAATCTTTTCTATTGACCGATTTTGGCCTGTGGGTCAAATCTAGATTGGCATATCCGTTGATCTACAGGATTTTTTTGTATAGAACAGAATCAAATCAATTGATACTTAAAAACAATTTATTGATCTTTGTGATGGTCAACGACAGGTGAAAGTGACAAGTTTCTAGTTCTCCTCTCTTACTTTTCAATCTTTCTGATCTTCAATTAAATTGGGTAGATCTTTGTGTCTACGAAATAGGCAGCCCCTAATTTACAATCTAGTGGGCTTTTGTTTGGGAGAAGGTATCAAAACAACACTTAATTTCTCTTCTAAAACTTTATCTTAAGCTGGATTCTCTCTTCCATATCATTTCCTTCATTTCAAAGATGTAAAATATTTGTGTTATAATTTAAGCTTTTTAACAAATTTCAAATTTTTTATGAATATCAATTATTTTCTATGAGCATTAGTGAATATATTAGAGAATGTTAATAATTTTCCAAGAGTTTAGTGATTTTGATAGAAATGAAGATCATGATTGGCTCTATGGGCTTCTTATTGATAACAATAGAAATAATATCCAATGTAAATATTTTGGGAAGAAAATTGGAGGAAGTGGCATGCTCAAATTGAAACAACATTTGGTTAGTAACTATAATAATGTTATGAAGTGTCATTCATGTCTTATCATTGTCAAAGATTAAATGAGATAGTTACTAAGGGATACAAAAGCAACGAAGAGTGAGAGTTGGAAGGATGAATTGTTCAAAAGTATCTTGGAGTAAGATGATGAGGGAATTTTGTATCATGGTGGAGATCGAAGTTAGGGATACTTGATGTCTATTCTTATTGATGATAACTACCCACTTGATATAATGAATAGAGAAGAGAGAATTTTATAAGGAGGTAGTGATGTGGTCCAAACGAATAAAGGTAGAGAGAAGAATTCAAACTTTCACATGATGCTTCAGAATCTAGACACTTTGAGAAGGGGAGAACATTTGGTGTATATGCACCTCCTACTGCAGAGGGAAAGAGAATTACAAGTATGTTTAGAATATTCAGTCGAAGATTTGAGTGTCTGAACTAGATAGTTGTGAGGAGAAATGAGCATAAGTAATGAACATTAAAGAGGACATGGATAAATTTTAGAGAAAAATTGAAACTGCTGTATCAAAGTTAATATTTTAAAATGTTATTCTTGCAAATGTAGTAAAAGATCATATCTATGGTATATGGTAGATGTAATCACAAAAGAAATCTTTGATGTAAGAGCATTGATCTATTTAGAGGTGATGAACATGTACTTAAACAAAGAATGAACTCGACAGTTTCATTGATAGTTTAAGAAAGTAGTGACCTATGTAGGGTGTCCCTATTATGTATGATAGATGGAAATGTACCATAAGGGAACAGATCAACTTCATAGTTGACGAACGAACTATTTCTTGAAGTTGATTGATCTATTAGATTATTTTAGAGATTACAAGTATCTATATAAATTGATTTCTAATGTTATTAAGGAGGTTGAACCATCAAATGTTAATGTAGAAGATAATGAAGTACCATATTTTTTGGACAATTTGTGCAACATATTGCATTAATCTTATATTGAAGAACTTTGGAAGGATGAAGTTGATAGGAAAGATCGTAAAATCTACTCAACTAGTCAACAACTACATCTACAATCAGTCATTCTTGTCTTCATACATGAGATCACTAGATGTTTGTAGTAGTGAGTTATTTTGCTACCAACTACATTGCACTTTAATCTATGCTTGATAAGAATGTTAGACTGAAATACATATTTAATTTTGAGTTGAAGTTAGATATTCAAAAAGTGAGATCTTCATTGGTAAGAAAGTCACATCAATAGTGAATGATCACACATTTTAAGAGGATGCTGGAAAATATGTTACAATTACAAAAAGCTATTTCAAAGATTTTAAGGGGGTAAGAAAGCCATGGCAGATTTCCTCGTCTAAAGCTATAAATTTAATAAGAGAGGTGGTATATGACTTAATATCATGAAATACAAAGACATTCCTCAATATCATCAAGAAGAGATATTTTAAGATTTTTTTTATCCATTGCATGAAATTGATATTCAATTATTTACTTGTATGTGTTATCCTAATTTTATCTTAAATATTTTATATACTTGATATGTAGCATTCTTTTTGAAGTCATGATTTCAATATAAACAAGAGCTTGATGCTTGTATTGATCTTATCATTTTTTGTTATAATAAACCCCAGTCTATTTATGGGGCATGGGCCTAATTAGAACAACAGGTATGCAAAATTGAAAGCTAACTTCCATTGTACAAGATGTTAGCCATCACCTCCAGCTTCCATCTGAAAGATCTACCTCCAGCTGAGTGATCTTTTAGCACTTGGAGTTGGAATGAGTCCACCTCTTGTAGTGTCTATCTTTAAATTAGGTCATGTGTGCCTAGGGTGTAAGTGAGTAGAGTCCTTCCACTGGAGGGGTCAAATTTGTTCTTAGCGATTAAAATTCTGGAGCAACCTCAAGAATGACACGCTAAGTACATTGCCACAAACAGGTTATCATCTGCCGATCAACTTATAATGTGAGTACCCTTTCTTGTCCAAGGAAGGGGCACTCGATTATTTGGTGATCTTTGAATGACAACTCACATATTTTTGTTTTTTATTTTTTTGAAACTTAAAGGGCAACCCCAGGAATGACATATTGAGTACATTGTTCCAAGACTTTTGTTTTCGCTAAGGGACATCATCTTCCACCACCAGATAGGGACAAGAGTGCCTGTGAAAGACTAGGACACACATGGACCTAAAAAAAACAAGAAAATACAGGGAATCAGAAACATCCTTTGCCTCGAGTGCAGGGAAACCCAGCTATCAGCTTCACTTCAGATTTTCCTAGAAAAAACAACCTAACACTACAACACCAGGAAGAGAAACAACAGCAAAAGGAAAAGGAGGGGATTAGGCTAGCTTCAGACATGGAAGGCCCAACATATCTAATCAATACATTTTCTTGGCCAAGTAGGGAAGGTTGGTAGCTGAACTGTAAACTTTCTTGTGGCAACTGTTGAGGGCAGATTTGGCAAGAGAATCCGCCAGGATATTGGCCTTGCAAAGAATATGATGTATAGAGTGGACTTTGTTAGCAAGATCAAGAATGAGGGGCTACATTTGCCAAGCATCACCCAGGAGATTTTGGTTCTATTGAAGAACTTGGGCCAAGTGTGAAGAGTCTATTTCTACTTCTAGAAGGTTGAGGTTAAGCCCCATTTCCTGGCATATGGAGATCCTGATGGATAGTGTGTTAAGCTCAGTCATCATAGCATTAGTTTGCCCATAAGGTTCTTGGTAGGCCACTAGGAGGTCACCATTAGAGTTCCTGATGGTACCCATTTTGATTGATCAAGCTGTTTGAGCTTAGCTTGAATCATTCTTGGCTAGGTTTGCTCCAGTTGATTTTGCGAAGAGTAGGTTTTCTAACTTCCTGGTTTCTAAACCCAAGCCAAGACAGATGTTGCGCCTCCTTTGGTCTACATTTGAGAGTGGTAAATCTGCTAGCAAGGAGCTCAAGGGCTTCTATAGTTCTGTTTTTGATATTGAAAAATGATCCCTTTTGTTTTTCATAAATAGTCATACATTGTTCTTTCCAAGTTTCTCAAAGCAAACTAGCAACGAGGAATTTCAGGGCATTCTGGTAGAGTGTTTTATTGCTTCGAAAGAGGGTTTGTTGAATGAACTGCATCCACTCCTCCTGGTTTGTTAAATTTAGGCCCATCTTTTTGTTGATTTGGAATCTAGTAAGAGAAGCCCATTCACTGTAGAAGCAAATATGTTGCTCAAAATCAGCATGAGGAAGAATTGTGCAACACACACATTTAGTGGCCAGCTGAAATATTTTCTTTTGAGCATTGAGATCTGTAGGAAGAATGCCTTGGAAGGGATGACTTGGAAGAGATGCCATAGGAATAAGGAGATACGAATGGGAATATATTTGTTCCATATTCCTCCATTCCAACAAGAGGGCTATCCTTTCTTATGGGTTACCATGCTATAGTGCTAGGGTTGCTATAGTAGAGTCATAGCAAAAAAGTATATTGACAACTTGAGGATTATATTTTCTTGCATAGTTATGGCCAATCATGATAGCTTACTTAAAAGTTTTACTCCAGTTATGGAAAAATTAAATGACAAGAACTACATGCTTTGTGCATGGGGATTTGAAGCTATTGTCTTCACCCATTGCATGTTGCATCATCTTACAACAGATCATTCGGATGTAAAAGATTTAGCATATGCAGATTGACTTGCAGATGATACTATTATTACTTCTTAAATGTTAGCTAGTATAGAGCCTTTTGTGGCTCATGGCTATGAAAAAAACATTGTAAAGACTTTTCAAGTATATGAGCAACTTTTTACACTTAAGCAAGGAGATCAATACCAACAAGATTACTACAACAGTGTTCATGGATTAGTTGAGTAACTTGACATCTACTAGCCACTCATTGTCGATATTGTCAAGATACAATAGCATTGGGAGGAGCTAGCCATTTTAGTGTATTTGGCTTAAATCTTGAGGCCTCTTCCCAGACACGTAATGAGGTCTCTTCCCATATTTTTGTTCAAATTCTTGGTGTTGATAAGATGCCTAATTTAGAAGAAGCCTTTGTAAAGGTCATGGGGATCTCAACCACATCACAATATTCTACCATAGATTTGTCTATCATGGTTGTAGCTCCTCCTTGTGGTTGTGGGCAAGGAGGTGGAAACCATGAGGGTAAATAGTGTATACGTTGTCAACATTGTGGCAAAACTAGTCACCACTCAAAAAAATGTTGGGATAAATTTGGTAAACCTTAATGGTCTTGTGTTGCTATAGGATAATCAATGCCTAGCTATTGATTCCCTTGATGTTAGTCACCATCACTCAATTAGAGTATGATCAGCTTTGTCAAAATCAAGAATCAAGTTCCATTGCCATGGCTACTCACACTTTTACCTCAAGTACCACCACCCATACTGTCTTCCTTAACTTCTTTAGATAATTCTTGGGTCATTCATTTTGGTGTCTCCTCATATATGTTAGGTACACTTACCTTTTTTGACTTGTTATCCTCTATTTTAGATATATTCAAAGTAACTATTGCTAATGGTTGTTCAAGTTTTGTATCTGAACAAGACATCCAGGTGTCCTAGATCAAATTGAATGATGCTCTATATGTACGTAACTTTTTGGTCAACTTATTATCTATTAATGCTATCACTATCCACTTATAATATTTAGTTACTTTTTTTTTCTTTCATTGTGTTTTTCAATATCTATAGATGCAAAAGAGGATTGATTTGAGTTGTAAGCATGATAATGGTGTACTTGCTTGTACGGGACCTGTACCTTGTGGTGTAAAGGCCCTAATGTCTACAATTGAATCGTCGCTTCTCTAGTACCATCAATCAAGACATCACTCTTTATTGAAGCTTCAACAAGCTTTTCCATGCATTTCTGTTATTTTCAATCGTGAGTTGTGTTAGTTGGCCAAACAAGCCTATGCTTCTTTTAGGCATTTCTATTCTTTAGTTTGATATCATCCATTGTAATGTTTGGGTTTCAAGTTGAATCACTTCTATTTTTAGTCTTTGTTATTATATCATGTTTGTTGATTATTTTTGTGTTTCTTAAGTCTATTTGTTGAAGAATCATCATATTGTTGTTACCATATTCAAAAACTTTTTAGTTGAAATAAAAAATTTCTTTTCTACCACTCCCAAAGTTTTACACATTGATAATGCTTTTGAAGTTGTTCAACAAGATGTACAAAATCTTTGTGCTTCTCTTGGGTTCATCAGACCATGTGTCCCCACACTTCTTAACAATGATGTAGTGGAATGTAAGCATTGTCATATCCTTAACATTGCTCGTATGCTTATGATTCAAATGAATGTTCCCAAACCTTTTTGATTTGATGTTGTTCTTTCTGTTGTGTTTCTTATTAATTGCATGCTCTTGCTCCTTTAAGCGATGACATTTCAATTCTTCGCCTTCTCCTTAAGTTTGATTTGTTTCCACTAACTTTTTAGGTCTTTGGGTGTGTTATTTTTGTTTGGGACTTATTTCCTAGTTTGGATAAATTATCTTTATAGTCCATTAAATATCTTTCTTGGTTATCTCCAAAATCAAAAGGGTTATCATCTTTATCATCCACAACTCATAAGTATTTTATGTCTACAAATGTTACTTTTTTTGAAACTCAATTGTACTTTGATTTCCCTTCCTTTCCTCCTTCTGTTGCACTTCCACCTCTTGTTCCTTTTCTTAATCCTAATCTAACCACCTTGTTAGTAGCAATTGATTCATTTGTTGTTAGACATTCTGGTCCATCACCATTGCAGGTATGTCATTGTTGTTGGTAATCACCTCCTCTACCTATGGCTTCACCTACTTTAGACTCATTGATAGATCTCACACTTTCTTCACCATCATCTGATCTAGATCTACTTATTCTTCTTCGTAAAGATACTTGCACTTGCACCACTCATCTCTTATCCCAAATTATTTCTTATGATAACTTTTCTTCCACCTTTCGTAGCTTTATTGTTTCTATTTCCTTGGAATCTCTAATTGGGGTCTAACATGAGGCATTATAATAACCTTAGTGGAAGGTCATTTTGGATGAAGAAATTGAAGTTTTGCACTCATGTAGTACATGAGATCTAATTCCTTATCCTAATTAGGCAAACATAGTCTATTTGCAATGAGTTTATACTATCAAGTACAAGATAGATGTGACGATTGATTGCTACAAAGTCCGAATTATTGCATGTAGTTTCTCTCAAACATATGTTATTGATTATGTTGAAACTTTCTCTTGTGACATGACTTAACTCCATTGAGATTGTTCTTTCTATTGCTACTAATTATGCTTGGCCTTTATTTTAGTTGGACATCAAGAATGCTCTTATATAGTGACTTTTATGAGAAAATGTTTATGGAGCAACCTCTAGGATATGCTCTTGCTTAAGGGGAGTCTCAAGTTTGTTTTCTCAAAAAAGTAATTTGTGGATTGAAACAAAGCCTCAAAGTGTGGTTTGACAAATTCAGCATAGTTATGGGTAATGATGGTTTTCGTAGGTGTGTCATGAATTACTCAGTTTTCAATAAGAAAACAAGTGTCGGGTGTGTCATCTTGGTTGTTTTTGTAGATAATATCTTACTTACAGAAAGTGATGTAGTTGATATCCATACTACTAAAGTGTATCTTCACAAGCATTTTGTCACTAAAGATATAGGAAAAGCCTAGATATTTTCTAGGAATTGAATTTACACATGCTAAAGAGAAATTCTTCTTATCTCAAAGGAAGTATGCTTTACATTTGCTATAGGAAGTTGAATTAACAGGGTGTAAGCCTGAATCTACACGTATTGAAAGTAGTCCACCATTTTGGAATGTTTTGTCAACACCATTTGATAATCCAGGGAGATATCGATGAGTGGTTGGCAACCTTTTATATATAACCTCCCCAATCTATATAAGGGGTGGGGGTCCAATTAAAGAGGTAGGATTACATAGTAGAAACAAAAAAGTACAATCCTAAAACAAAAAAGTTCTGGGGTCTTCTGAGATTACAGTGACCCAGAAAGTCCATATACAACTGATTTCTAATGGTTCTAGGGAGTTGGAGCTCATCTGTAAATTTCAAATAGCTCTTATGATAGAGGCCTAGCTTTGCAAGCATGCCAGCAACATAGTTACACTCTCAAAGAACATGACAAAAACTTTGGACTTGACTTATGAGTGGAAGAAGATTCAGCCAAATGACTCTGTTGATGGTGGTTAGGCAAACACTATCTTGAATGGCATTATGAAGTAGTTGAGAATCAGTTTCCACTTTGATCAACCCTAGATCATATCCTTTCATAATACACATGAGCAGACCGTCAAACAAGGCATTAAGCTCCGTCAATATGCTATCAATTGGGCCAAAATAACAGCTGAATGCCAACATCAACTTGCCATTGCCATCTCTAAGGACTCCACCTCCTGAAGCATGTAAAGTATCGGTAGCTCCATCAGTATTTAATTTGAACCTGCTCTGTTCAGGTCTGTCCCATTTTATCCACCTCCTGAAATCTTGGGGGCTGAAATTCTGAGTCTGTATGAAATCCTGTAAGTCCCTATGAACCCTTCATTGGATATCCTTAAATGTCTCCTTTAGACCCCCATATTTAATGTTATAACGACTCTTCCAGAAATGCCAGAGCATCATTGCCGAGAAGAATTTTCTGATGTTGCCATTACGGTGTTTTGCCTTTGCTTGAATCGAGTTTAGCAGGATTTCCAATCTGAATGTGTGTTTATATTTGAGTTGAGTATGTCATTGCACCATTTGAGTTATATATATGAGTGGTTGGCAAGTTGATATATTTGACTATCACTCGACCTAACATAACCTACATTGTTAATCTTCTAAGTCAATTTATGCAGGAATTTAAAGATGCTCACTAGTAGGACATTTTAAGAGTTCTTGCATACATTAAGCAGATACTAGGCAAAGGACTTATTTATAAGAAGTTCGATCACTTGAAAATTGAAATCTACTTTGATTCAAACTACTTAGGTCTGATAGAAAGTCTACCTCAGGTTTCTATACATATGTAGGGGTAACCTAGTAACATAGTGTAGCAAAAAACAAATTGATGTATCCGAATTTAGTGTAGAAGCTAAGTATTGATCTATGATACAAACAACTTGTGAAATAATGTAGATCAAAAATCTACCACAGCAACTTGGTTTTAGTGTTAATTCTCTTATGATTATGTTTCGTGATAATCAAACTGTTATGCACATTGCCAATAATCCAACTTCCCATGAGAGAACAAGGCACAGATGTTAATTGTCACTTCATTAGAGATTAGTATGAAAGGATCCATTGTTACTCCTTACACTTGATCTTCAGATCAATTAGTAGATATCTTTACAAATAGATTGAATGTAGGAGTGTTTAAAAATCTATGTGACAAGTTAGGCATGTATATATATACTCTAGCTTAAGGGAGAGTGTTGTCTTGCATTAGGGTTAGTTTGATCCTTTCCTTATTTTATGTTTGTCTACCTTATATGTGTAAACTTTAACTAGTGAAGTAATGTAATCTTTCTCTTTTTGTTAAGCAACTCATGCTTTAATCTTTTCTCAATTATTTGTTTCCATAATTTTGTAGTATTACTCATTAACTTAATACAACAATAATTATTATAATTCTATATATCTCTCTTATTCTTAAATATAAGTATTAAAAAACTATTTCTCTATTTGTTTGGCATCTTCTTTACCTTTAAAATTATATTAAAAGTTATAGTTAGTCACTTAATGCCTACTCCACCCATATACTTTTGTACTTTAATAGTACCATTTGGTCCAATAGTTTTCCTACATTTTATTTTCTTTATAGCTTCTTTTTACTTCCAAACTACTAAATTTTCTAAAATAACTATAGTTTATATTATTTGTACTATTACTCAAATTTTGCATGTAAGAGTTTCGTGTTAGATTTATCAAAAAGTTTACTAAAATACCTACACTATCTATCTTTTATGTTATTTTCTTTTACTAGAGCTTTACCATTCTTGTATTTAACATATGTAACTTAAATTTCTAGATTTTCTTTCTCTAGCCTTTAGTCAATTTATATATTTTACTTTTTTCTTGTTTTGTGTTCAAATTATCATGTAATTCCTTATAAGCCTTATTTTTAACTTATTAACAATTTTTTTTATTAACTCATACTTCTTTAAATTTTCTTCATTTCTACATTTATGATAGGTTTTATGACATTATTTCTTTTCTTTTATTATCTTTTATACATCTTTATTTCATTATCAACTTTCCTTACCTAATGGAGCTATCCCATAAGACTCCTAAAATTTTCCTAGAAATCTTTTTAATACTAGTCATTTCATTTCATTCCATTCCATTGTATAAAAAGTTACATAGTTAAAGATATTTAACAATGATATAAAATTCCATAATGTGATGTAAGATTTTATAACTAATGGGAATGATGGAAAGAAAGGATTCACATGGCCAACATTATAGCAGGATTAAGGCATTGATTATTATTTTTTTCATCACTAATTTTCATCACATAGATTGTGGGATTTTTGGTTATATAAAGCTTTTCTATTTCTTCAATTTTGAATTTTATTTCATTAGTTTTGCTTCATTTATGAGCAATTATTTGGCATGTGGTGAATGCTCATCATGTTTTGGACGTTGACATGCTATCTTCAAAATATGTAGCTATAGTTCAAATATTAAGTTTTTTATTAATTCATTTCATTATTCTGCTTATTCATAGTTATGGTGATTCTGTTGATCGGATGACAGTTGAAGAGTTCGAAGAAGGGAAAAAATGGCTGAATGATGCATTTTTTCTTATTAGGTGAGTTTCAATGCTTCTCATGTTTGCCACATGGCAAGGTCATGTTTATTTTTTTTGAGGCATAAGAGATTATTTGTACTTTGTTTATTTTGTAGGAGTGAGGATCATTGTTTTCCATCTGTCGACTGGGTTCTTCAACTTGCTAAAATTGCAGTTCTAAGACATGGGATTCGTGGGCTTGTGATTGATCCTTACAATGAACTGGATCATCAACGGACAAAACATCTGTAAGGGCATTATGTATTTTATGCTACTATGCTTGATGATGTAGCTCCTAATTTACACATTACACTGCAGCTTGCCCATGATAAATCTGTTTTCTTTCAATTGGACACCTTTCTACTGAAATTGACGTTTTCCTCCAGTTGAAAACCTCTTGCAACTTTGGATGGGAGAAATTCGGTTTTGTGATATTATATTGATGTTCCAAACTAAGATTTTATGCATACCATCGTTTATGATTGCAATTGACTTGGGTGTCAATGTCGTGTACTAATTGTGAGAGAAGACATGAATTATGTATAAGTATGTTATATAAATAAATGGGTATTCATTTACAATAGGGTCTCATTACTCATATTTATACCCTTGTACTCTCCTTTGGAATACATTACAATCATTTTCCTCACATGGTACTAGAGTCTAGGAAACCCTAACTTTCCCAGCTAGCACCCATCTCCATCCCTAGAGCTGACAGATCATGCCCTTTGTCTGACCGGCTGTCTGCTCTTCCCTTGCAAGCCTTGCCACCCTGTCCAGGGCTCCTACAAGCTGATGCTGGCCCCAGTCTCCTAAGCGTTGACCTGACCTGCCAGTATTCCTAAGCATCAGTATCTCCTGCTTCCCTTTTTGAGTTGTTTTCTCAACAATTACTGCTACTTGATGAATTAATAATGATGGCTTTTAGGAGTTTACTATTTCTAAGTCCTAAGAAAGACTGACTTTCTACCATTACTACCTCTGTATCACCTCGAGGTTCCCTCTTTGTGGTCTAGCCTAATTCCTTCATTGGATCACTGCTGCTATGCTCAAAACAACACAGATCAACCCCATGTCTCCACATTCTATGCTGTGTGGTCAGTTTTTGCCATCCAACTCATCTTTTTTTCTGCACAGTTCCAGTCCAGAACTGCACAATTTCAGATCATTTTTCAACATTCTCAGCATTGTTCAGGTCTGCATACATCCATTTTTTGATCATCATTGCATTTTTTGTTCTAATGACTGCAAGAGATTTACTTACAAAAAATCTTAGTGATACCTCTGAGAAGCTTAATGCAAAAAATTACTTGTTTTGGTCACAAAGTTTTCCAACCTTTATTGCTGTACATAGAAAAGTGATAACTGTTATGTTGATGGCTCTACAGTTGTTACATGGATGGAAAACAGTGTGAAGCCAAATATTGCTAGTGGAGTTAGCTAAGGCCAGTAAAAAATATTTGGATACATTGAAATGTATGGCCATAAGAAAAATATTTTCAGAGTTTTTAAGATCTATGAGCAATTTTTTACATTGTGCATGAGAGACAAAACTGTTCAGGAGTACTTTGCCACATTGCGTACTTTATTAGAAGAGTTGGAGGTTTATTAGCCTTTGTCTTCTGATTGGACCACAATGAGGCATTACCGGGAGTAACTTGCTGTAGCTGCTTACTTGTAGAGCTTTTGTCCATAGCTCTCATTTCAGGTGTGAGGACAGATATTTGGGGTTGATTTCATACCCATACCAGATTTGGAGAGAGTTTTTTCTCGTGTACTGAGTCTTGACTAGCATGGATGTCTATACAGGTGACCATTCTACCATGGCCGCCACTAAAGGTCATGGTTGTGGCCAAGGATGGGAAGACAGCCATGGAGACCATGTAGATAATCAAGGACACAAGCATTGTAAACATTGCAAGTGCACCAATTGTAGTTTTGACAAGTGTTGAGAAAAATTTGGAAGATTTGAGTAGACGTCTACCATAGCCTCAATTGTACCTCAACGGTGACTGTCTCACAAGTTAACTATGAGAGGTTTCTTCAATTAGAGACTATTGAGTCTTCTACCACTATAGTTCTTACTTCCACTTTAGGTACAAGTAAAGTTATGGTAGCTAAGGGGGAGAGTTCCTGGATTATAAACTTTGGTACCCCTTCTCACATGTTAGGTACACATGACCTTTTTACTTGTTTATATTCTCTACCCAATATTACCTTTATTACTATAGTTGATGGTTGTTCATATCTTATTTTTGGAGAATGCACCATTCAAGCCACTTCCTGATCATATTAGAAAAAGTTCTTTATGTACCTAACTTCTCAATCAATTTACTCTTTATTAGTGTCATTACTATCTAGTTTGTGTTCAATAACCTTTTATGATTACATCATTGTCTAGTTACAAATATTATATTACTTTTTTTATGATTATTCTAGAACTTTCTGAGTTTGTCTATTAAAAGGCCATCATCATATTATGGATATTGCCATGAAATAAAAACTTAGTTTCTATTGCCCTAAAGTATTTATGGATTGATAATGCATTTGAATTTCTTCAAAAAGAATTTAGCTTTTTTTATGCATCTTTTAGTATGATTCACCAACGTACTTGTCATTCATTGTTGCAAAATGATGTAGTTGAACAGAAATATCAACGTATCCTAGATGTTGCTTACATCATTATGCTAGAAATGAAGGTCTTAAAGTACCTTTGGTCAGATGTTATTTTTACTAGTGTTTGCCTTGTTAATAGGATACATTCAGCTCTTTTGGGGGGAGATACCTCTCTGTTAACTCCATCTTGAACTGTAGTTGTTTTCTCTGCCCACTTAAGTGTTTAGGTGTGTTGTTTTTTGTATAGGATTTTTCACTTGGTCCTTGATAAGCTTGTCTCCTACGTCAGTAACATGTGTTTTTGTTGGTTACTCTAAAATTCAAAAAAGATATCGATAATTTCATCCTCCTGTTAAGAAATAGTATGTCTATGGATGTTACATTTTTTTAATCAGTCTTATTTTGACTCTAGTAAGCAGTTACTTGAAATTCTACCTCTTCCAATGCTTGTTCAATGGTGGCTCTTAGATGTTGAATGGTCAAATTCACCAATCACTATAGGTGTATCATTGACAACAATAGGGACCACCTCTATTTACGGTGTAACCAACCTTTACCTTGGATTCAAGTCTAGATACACCCACCATCACTTTCTCAGATCTAGACATTCTGATTGCACTATGAAAGGATATAAGGTCTTGTACTAGTCTTATTTCTAATTTTATATCTTATGACAAACTTAACCCCACCTTTTATAGATTTTCCCTATCCATTTCTTCTAAGTCTATACCTAGAAACTACCAGGAAGCAATTTAGCAACCATGTTGGAAAGTTACAATGGATTAAGAAATGGAAGTGTTGAGATCATGAGACACATTGAACTTAGTGGTCTACCTTGTAGTAGTTAGTGTAATTACTTGTTGTTGGACTATAAAAGGTCTCACATCAATAGTAATGTGGTTGAACCTGAACCTTGTAATATTGTGTTCTGTTCTCTTATTATCAATTAGTCTTGAAATAAACTTTGATATAGTATCAAAGTCTAATTTGCATATGTGATTTGTAAGACACTTTATATGCTAGAAGAGTACGTCACAAGTACAAGGAAATATTAGACCATAAAAAGTCCTACATTAGTAGTGACGTGATTGAACCTAGGTCTTATAATATTTGTTTTATTTTCTTATCACCAATTACTTTTGAAATAACATTAACACTTGCAAATGGGTCTTTATTTTCAAATACAAATTTGATGGATCTATGGATGGATACAAGACTAGATTAGTAACTCATGGGTTCAATTAGACTTATGACATTGATTATGCTAAGAGTTATTCTCTTGTGGCTCAACTCAATTAAATTTGTGTGTTAATTTCCATTACTTTTAATCAATCTTGGAAGTTAGTGCTACTTAATGTCAAAAATATATTTTTATATTGTGACTTAATTAAATTGGTATATATATAAAGCAACTTCTAAGGTATGTTGCTTAAGAGAAAAATATGGTGTGCCGATTAAAGAAAACAATCTATGGCCTAAAGTAAAGTTTACAAGTATGATTCAAGAAGTTCAGCAAGGTGGTAATTGATGGAGATTTTTGTCATTGTGTGATAGATCATTGAGTGTTTTACAAGAAAAATGTTGATTGCATAATCCTTTTTATTAGTAATAGCTCTTGAATCACTCCTTGTAAGTAGACATGGGCAAATCTAAATACTTCTTAGGCATTGAGTTTGCTTACTTGAATGGACAATTAGCCTTGACTTAGAGGAAGTATCTCCTTGATTCGCTACAAGAGATAAGACTTAACTTGCAAACCTAAGAGTATGCCAATTGATCCCAATTCTCTTTTTTGAGATAGTTCATCTAAATGTCTAGAGTACAGAAGACTAATTGGGAAGTTTGTACATGAATCAAAGAAATCACTATTAGGGAGCTTTTCATGTTCTAACATATGTTAAAGGCTCTTGGTATAGGAAACACAATCATTTAAAGATTGAGGCTACTAAGATTCTAGATATGTAGGCAGTAGGAAGTCTACCTTGGGTTTTTACACTTATGTTGGTAGAAACTTAGTCACATAATGAAACAAGAAACAAAATGTGGTTTCAAGGTTTAGTGCAAAAATAAAATATAAGTCTATGACTTAAACTACTCATGAGTTGTAGCTTAAGCCCTTTACACAGGAGCTGGGTTTCATTGCTTAAATTCCTACACTTATGTACTACTATAATCAGGTGGTTATTTTTATTGTCAATAATCCTACATTTCATGAGCGAACTGAGTATATTAAAGTTGATTGTCATTTTATTCATGACATAGTAATAAAAGGTGTGATATTTACTCCTTATATGAAGTATTCAAAATAGTTTCTAGATATTTTTACCAAAGATTTAGACTTTAGTGGCTTTGAGAATTTAAGTATCAAGTTAGACATGATAAATATATATGCCCAGTGTGAGAGAAGACAATTCATGTCTAAGTATGCTATATAGGTAAATAACTATCTATTTACAATAAGATCTCATCACTTATGCACACACTTGTACTCTAGAATCAATCATTTTGCTCCTTACATATATCATGCTATATAATCATGTTATCGTGTTTTTCATTTTTCATACTTTTGTATAATTTATCGAAGGTATTGTTAGTAAGGATCCATTTACTACTAAATAGATATCCATCTAGTGTACTAGCATGTTTGTATTAGCTTTAACCTTAATCAATGAAGATGAGATTGAAAATTTTTCTCTGCTAAACTCAATTTGGTATTAGAGCTTAAGGTTCTCCACCATGCATTGCTATTTTCATCTCTGCCATCCCCTTTGTTTTTTTTTTCCCCCCTTTTCACTACATGTTGTCAATATTTTCCTACTCTTTGTTGACTAGTCATGCACATCTTTCAGTTAGTTTTTTTTCTATTTTGCATCTACATCAATTACTACTACCAATGTTGGGTGCAATTCTCTATAGCAGTCGTCTCTCTTGAAGGATGTGTCTCGCCATTGACAATCCCATTTAACCACATCGTCTCTTCTATGTGTCTGTCGCTAGCATTTCTCTCATCTATGGGTTTGTCAATTTGTCCATCCATTTCAACTCCATTCCATGCTAAGGGTTTGGCGACTCCAGTCATTGATCATCTCCTGATTTGGCTTCGTCTAGTGATGTAGACCTAAGAACTACTTGACTATCGTGAACTGTTAGGGATTGTGTAGGGTCTATTTGTCTATTCCACCAAGAACCTTCTAATTTTTGTAAACTGACAGGGAAGCTCGTGATTGAAATTGACTGTTGACTGTTTCCTTTGAAGGTTAATTTATCTAACTTCTGTTGTTCTGATTGTCATGGCATCAGTAGATTCAAGTTGTACATCTTCAAGCCATACCCCTCAGCCACAACATGATTTCTTCATACATGGTTTTCCTGATGTGACTGAAAACTTAATGATCCTAACTACATGCTTTGGGTTCAAAGCTTTGAAACTATTGTTATTGCTCATCATCAATTACATCATTTGACAAAATCATCCTCAAGTGAAAATATTCTAGGTTATGATGAGTGGCTTGCTGATGATGCTACCATAATTTTCTGAATGTTAGCTAGCATAGAACCTACTATTGCTTGTGGAGTATTCATGATGTGACCTACAAAGAAAATGTGGGATAACTTGTGGAAGATTTATGATTGAGAAAAATATTTCCAAAACCTTTTAGGTGTTTGAACAACTTTTTAGATTGAGATAAAGTGATAAAACTTGTTAAGAACATTACAATATTCTACAAAGATTGATTGATGAGTTGGATATCTACCAACCTTCTACTACCGATATTGCCATCTTTTTAGCACTATCGTGACGAACTAGTAGTTGTAGTTTATCTTGGTCTTAATTCAAAAGTTGCCTCCCAACTACATAGGCAAGTCTTTGGTATAGATCACATACCAAATC
This sequence comes from Cymodocea nodosa, assembly GCA_036874045.1. NCBI lineage: Eukaryota > Viridiplantae > Streptophyta > Magnoliopsida > Alismatales > Cymodoceaceae > Cymodocea > Cymodocea nodosa. Next base: position 10,907,858 of record CM072347.1, on the reverse strand, counting down.
TTGACAAGACATTTGCAAAGGCATTGCAAATTTCTACTCAATTTGGTTCTTTCCTCCCTCCATCAATAGGAGAACAATCTATCTTGTTTGGTTCAACTTATCGTTATCGTGATTGCGAGAATACCAGACATAATGATAGACAATGCCCTAAATGTTAGTGGTGTGGCAAGTTGGGACAAATCCGAGAAATAATGGGATAAGTTTCCACATTTGAAACCTTAGGTAGATCATGTCAATATCGAGATTGATGGTCATGCTAATGCACCTCCTCTCAATCCTATAGTTACTATTCTGTAGGAAGACTATAATCATTTTCTTTGGTCCTAGGTACAAAATTCTACTGTCATGAGTGCTCATGCCTCTACAAGTACTCTTAATACTGCCTTAATTGCTTCCAATGATGATCTTTGGATTATCGACTTTGAAGTCTCCTCCCACATGATAGGTACATCTACTTTATTCGATCGCCTATTCTCCTTGCTTGATCTATCCTTTGTCATCATTGCTAATGGTTGTTCATGTCTTATATTTGGTCAAGGGGAGGTTCAGGTCTCCTTTCAAATACGATTGAATAATATCTTATATGTACCTAATTCTCTTTTAATCTATTATCTATCAGTGTTATTATTGTTTACTTATCTTATTCTATAACATTTTTTCCTTTTCATTGCATTTTTTAGGACTTAGATCGTCATCTTTGGTAGCATACATTTTGGTTTGCAACTATATATCTTGTGGTTTGGTTGTATACATGTCAAGTACTGATTCCTCCCTCTTATGGCACTACCATCTAGGTCATTCATCTATTGAAAAGCTTCGTCAAGCTATTCCTTAGGTCTCCCTTTCTCCCTTCAGTTGTGAGTCATGTCAGCTTGAGAAGCATATCCATATTTTCTTTAAGTATTTGTCTTACATATTTTGATTTAGTTCATTGTGATGTTTAGAGTCCTAGTTGTATAATGACTGTCAATGGTCATAAGTACTATGTGATTTTTGTTGATTATTCTTGAGTGTCTTGGGTTTATTTGTTAAAGGACTGTCATAGTGTCTTCAATGTATTTAAAAATATTCTTGTTAAAATACAAAATCAATTTTCTATGTGCCTAAAAATTTTATGTATTGATAATGCTCTCAAGTTTGTGCAAGCTAAATTTCAATCCATTTGCTCTTCTTCTAGTATTTTGTATCAAATCACATGTTTTCACCTCAATAAAATAAGGTTGTTGATGGGAACATTGTCATCTTCTTGATGTCACTGCACCCTTATGATGTACATTCAAGTTCTAAAATATTTATGGTCCAATGCTCTTCCTATCACTATCTATCTGATTAACAAGATGTCTTCTTCTCTCTTGGGTGGGGTTATACCTTTTCATTGACTTTATCTCAATCAAGAGTTGTTCATTATCTCCTCAAAGGTTTTTGGATGTGTTGCATTTATTTAAAATCTTTTGCTTAACCTTGACAAATTCTCTTTAAGCAATTATGTGTGTTTTATTGGATATTCTTATACTCAAAAAGGATATTGATTCTATTGCCCTTCTATTAAAAAATATTATACCTCTATAGATGTCATTTTCTTTGAGAGTCGATTCTATTTTGATGGTTCTCTCGACTCAATTTTTATTTCTCCCATCGTCTTGCCCTCGACTCTTATTCTTGGCCTAGTTAAGCTCCCCCCCCCCCCCCCCCCCCCCCTAGTTACTACAAACTCCAAATATCATCTTGATATGTGTGTTCATCTACCATTGTAGGTATATAGTCATTGACCACAACCTCCTTTCGCTCTGCCCATGTTGACCTCTGACTTGAAAGGTAAGTCTGCTTAAGTTATCCTTGATGATCTTATTGCCCTTTGGAAAAGCTCTAGGTCATGCACTCATCATCCTATAGCCTCTTGTGTTTCCTATATTAATTTTAATCCTACCTTCTATACCTTTGCTTTAGCCATTTTTTTAAATTGTTATCTAGATATTACAAGGAAGTTTTTCAAGCATTTCATTGGAAAGTTGTCACAGATAAGGAAATGTACACTCTTATCTCTCGTGACACATAAGATCTTTTCTCTCAACTTGAAGGGGTCAATATAATTTCTTACAGGTGGGTTTATACGGTCAAGAAGAAACCTAATGGCAGTATGGACAAGTATAAAACTTGTTGAGTTGTTTGTGATTTTTCACAAGAATACAAGGTTGACTATTCTAAGATTTTCTCTCCTGTTGCTCGTTTTGATTCAATTCAAGTGATTTTGTCTATGGTTGTCAACAATTCCTAGCAATTGACTCAATGTCAAAAATGCATTCTTATATGGTGATTTAGATGTATAAGTCTTTATAGAGCAATCCCCAAACTATATTGTTCAAGGGGAGCTTTAGTCTCCATACTTCATAGAACTATTTATGGCCTAAAACAAAGCTCTAAGATCTGGTTTGAAAAGTTCAATAGTGTTATGCACAATGGTGGTTTTAATAGTTGTAGAATAGATCACTTAATCTTTGTCAGACATACCTTAAAGGGGATTGTTATGCTTGTTATTTATATTGATGATATGTTGTTCATTAGAGATGATAGTCAAGCTATCGAGGAAACAAAATGATTTCTACACAAACATTTTAATACAAACGATATGGGAACTCCAAGGTATTTTCTTGACATTGAGTTCAAAGGACGTTTGTCGTTATCCCAAAGAAAATATATTCTAGACCTATTGAAGGAAACCAATCTTGAAAGGGGCAAGCCTATTGATACTTCAATAGAATCAAGTCACTCTTTCTGAGATGACGACTCTTCGTTATTTAAAGGTCGAGAGATATAAGAGGTTTGTAGGCAAGCTTATATATCTAACTATTATCAAGCCAGATATTTTTTATGCAGTCAATTTGCTCAATCAATTTATACATTCACCTAGGAAGGTACATTAGCAAGGAGCTCTTCATGTTCTTGCATATCTTAAGCAAGTTCTTGGGAAAAGTCTTCTTTATGTTAAGCATGGGCACTTGGAAATTGAAGGATTTGCAGATACTAGATACATTGGTGACAAGGCATAGAAAATCCACCTCTGAGTACTTTAACTTATCTTGGTGGAAATATTGTCACATAGTGATGTAAGAAGCAAAATGTGGTCTCCAAATCAAGTGTAGAGGATGAATACCAAGCTATTTCAAATGTCATTTTTGAGTTGATATGGTTGAAAACTTTACTTCATGAGTTAAGTGTTGAAGTAACTATCCTTATGCCTCTACGTTGTGATAATCAAGCAATTATTTACATAATTGGAAATCTGACATTTCATGAAAGAACTAAGTATGTGGAAGTTGATTGCCACTTCATTAGAGACAATGTACTGGAGAAGATCATATTTACTTTGTACATCTAGTTTGAAGATCAACTTGTGGATATCTTTACTAAAGTTCTCAGGTTTATGGTGTTTGAATCTCTTTGTAACATGTTTGTATTAACTTTAACCTTAATCAACGAAAATGAGAGAAAATTATTCTCTGCTAAACTCAATTGGTATGATTGATTAACATGTGAAAATATATTTGCATTTATGTATTTTATAAATTTATTTTAAATGCTAAATATGTATAACTACGTTACAGTTATTTCAAATTGTGTTTAATTGAGTGATAATCATGTCAAAATAAAATAATATTCATTTTATAAATATTTCAAAATAGTTCAAAAAAATTTATCAGAGATATCTTGTTTTGCTGTTGTGTTATATAATTATTGTATTATCATGTCCTGTTAGAAATTCTTGGCTTTACACTGGCCTGCTCACAAGCATATACTTGTGAAAATTTGGTGCTGAATATGCTGATCTTTAATTCATTTCAGGACAGAAACTGAGTATGTGAGTCAAATACTTGGTAAAATTAGACGCTTTGCACAACATCATGGATGTCATGTCTGGTTTGTAGCTCATCCTCGACAGGTATATTGTTATATTTATATAAAAGATATTTTGTAGTTTTTTGAAAATATTTTCTGTTATTTTTACCTTCAAATCTCAGCTGCAAAACTGGAATGGTACTCCTCCCAGTATGTACGATATAAGTGGAAGTGCACATTTTGTCAACAAGTGTGATAATGGGATAGTGATACACCGTAATCGTGATGCGGAAAGGGGCCCCATTGATTGTGTGCAGGTTGTTTTGGGTTACAGTTTTAATACTCTATCTTTTGACAAGTACTGACCCATTTCAAAATTGAAATCTAGGTTTGTGTTCGGAAGGTAAGAAACAAGGTCATTGGCAAGCTTGGTGATGCCTTTCTGTCATATAACAGGTATGAAGCATCCACCATTCTTTGTCATCAACCAATAAATTATGATAAAAATTGTGTTAACTATTTTATGTTCCACCAGCAATCATGGCCACAATCTGTTTGTTAATTTGGTCCAGCACACTCAATCAGGACCACGGCCTAAAGCATGTCCAACTTTATTGATTTCGTTCTAGATTCTCTAATCTGTTTGTTAATTTGATCCAATGTACTCAGTCCACACACAAAATGCATATTTTATCTTACTCATTTTTGTGGGATTCGTCATTTGTGGCCTTTGATCTGCACATATCTTGGGACATGAATTTCAATGGGTAATGGATCAATTAATTTTAGAATACAAAAGGTATGTCTCAGAATCTTTCCATGTGTATCATCACTCTAATCAGCCGTTCTCTGTTGATCTCAGGATGATTCCATCTATTGGAGATTTTGTTGAGTATATATAATTATCTCTCTTGTGTAGTATTCCAAAGTTTTTGCCTCTTATTGTAGCATTCTATTATCTGATCGGATTCCCCACCCATCTTTCCTATCAAAGTGTTAAATATTTCTATGCATAAATATTTCTCATCAGTGAGCTCTCTCGTTAAATTACCCGTTACCTTTTTAGTATACTAAAGTTTTGCTTCTTACGTAGAGCATTCTTTTAGCGTATCTGGCGCTCTTCATCATTTTCTGATTTGATTCCCCATCCATCTTTCCTATCAAAGTGTTAAATATTTGGAGCTCTTCCTCTTTTATTTAGGTTTACACAGATTCGATTCTACAAAGCAGTGTTGCTTCTTATTGCACAAAGATATGAAATTCTTATTTGTTTACTTTCTACATGTATGTAGAACAAACTCAACTAATAATAAATCATGAAATTCCACAAGGAAGTGAGAATGCAAATATGTGCAGTTATACGGTGTTCTTCCTTAAATGAATATGCTTCTGGACTATTAAGTTCACAGATATTAGTGTTATGGTGAAATAAATATTTATCCAGACGGTTTTAGAACTTTTATTTACACGTGTGAATGATGGCATGGCCCCCCCTAAAAGGTATGCACATGAGTATTGAACCATATAACCAATTTTGCAGGGCAACTGGAGAATATTGTGACTTTATTGAGCACAAGGACTACAGAAATTAGAAGCCAACTTTACATTGATTCTTCTGGCCGTAAACTGTAAACCCAGTTCCATGCAAGTGATGCTTTATTTGTCCCCCCTGTTTCAGTATGTTCTATTTTTGTATAGACGAGCGTTGTGTTGTGATGTACGTCTTCAGGATCTCTCACCGAAGAAATCTCAGCTATGTATATAGAAACAACACCGAGAAAATCCATGTCTGATGTGTTTGGTTTTTAACATTTTTGTGTTCTTGTTGACAATGTATCTTGTACTTGTGACGCAGAATACCTCCTATGTGCATGATATTGCCAGATGTTAGTAGCCGGTAGCCTTAGTTGTTACTAGTGTATTTCGCATGGTTTGTGTTTGGTTCCTTCTTGAGGGATCAACTCCACAATCTCACTTGCGATCCATATTGACAAGGATAAATTTATAAGATTACGAGATTAGATTTTTAATGTTTTGTCTTTCAGCTTTATCCTCTCTACGGCTCAATTCTTACAGGACATGGGGACGTTAATCATGTTATCTAATCTTTTTTGTGTTCTCGGTGAATGCAGCTTCCTTGATAAATGATAATACGTATGGATACGATCAACCATGTATGCAATTTAAAGTCAATTTGTTATAAATAGGGAGATCCTTTGCTATGGAATTTATATGATTTTGAGTTGAATTTAACGTAATATCAAGACTTTATCCTACATGGGTAAAATGGGGAGGTAATTGATCTTATAACGTGGTTGCTTCTTCACTTTGTATCATATGATTTTAAGTTGAATCTAACGGGCTTTGATTAAACCTGACCCAAGGCTTGACAGTAACGACAAGTATCATCATCTCCTTATGGTCGAAGCCATTGAATTGATCGAAGATCTGCTTTGCCTTCTCCATCCTCCCGAATGTCCTTTGGTTGAGTTGCAACGGTGGATGTTGTACAGTTTCGGCAAAGATAAGGCTTCTTGTCTAACATGTGAGATGCTCAAATGAAGTTTAACAGGTGAAAAGATTATGGTGATATACCAACAAGAGGAGGAAAGACCAAGGGTTTGAACGTATCTTCTGTTGATGATGACTATTCTCATCTGTGTCATTAAGCAAGCAATGGTAGTCTAGTGTGTGTGTGTGTAGAGAAGAAGGCTTAAAAGTGCACATGTACCGTACGTCTAAACCAGGGGGAGGAGATAGGTTTTTGCTTCTGTCCACGTTATCATTTCCGAGAATCTTAAATTTTAAATGCAAAAGTTAAGATGTTTTTAAATTTTCAAAAAGTTTAAATTTACGATCAAATGAATAATAGGAAATTTCTTTCAGAACCTGCCGCTCGAATCTAATTGATTAACTCCTCATTTTCTTTTGTGTAAGGAAATCTTCAAGAATAACTTTTTTTTATTGGTCTTACGTAAACGATGGTTGTCAAATAAATTAATCATTTGATGTAGAATTGTATTCAATGTCAATGTTAAATTAGATTCATTTTAATATATTTAACTAATTATTTAATTTTATCCTAAGGCATTTTCTATGAGAGTTGTGTTAATTACATGTAGGTAAGCCATTTTCAAATGCATCTAAGGAAGAATTTATACAATTGAAATTTGCCAGAAAGGAATTCATTTTATGTCAGATTGTGGTTGAGGCTTGTTTATTTATGGATAGAATTTATTTTTTGAAGAAAAATGAATTTCATCTCTAATTGAACTTTTAGAAAAAAATTTCTAGAATTCAAATATACAGTAATAATTTTAACTAAAATTTTATTTTATTATAGTGACATGATGATTCTATTTTACAATTTCACTTTTTAACTAAAATATGCTTGCGTCTTGCATCGTTGCAGGTAACATAACGAGCTTTCCTCCATCTAAGCTTCCCTTTTTCACTGAATCTTCACCTCCCCCTCTAGCATCAACGATTTCCATCTGAAACTCCTTCATCGTTTTCTCTCATTCTACCATCTCCCCTCTTCCCTGGAGACTGCCGATGATGAGGGTCCAAGGAACGTCTTCTTCTGTTTTTTTTACCTGGGAAGAAAAAAGAGGAAAATGTCGCATCTGTAATAATCAAAAACAACAATGCAAAGAACCTTGATTGGTGTCTTCCTTCAAAGTTCAAACTTAGAGGAAGAGAAGCAAAACCCACGTGGGATTCAGACTGCACATGAAGTCATGAACCGTAAAAAGGCTCTTCTCATTGAAGAGCAACCTTTCCAGAATATTCCTAAACTTTACCTGTAATTAAAAACGTGCAAATTGTTAATAATGACCATTATGTGAATGGAGCTATTGATAAGCTTACATGTATATTGTTCAAGGAAAAATAGGATGTTTGCTTTACAGCTTCTTGTTTTTATATTGTATAAGTTTCTACTAGCTTGGGGTTTTTTTGATAAATTCTTCTATGTGAATTTGTAAAATAAAATTGAACTTTTGGAAGTATTGAAGTTGATTTGAAAATAATGGACTTGAAGTGTTTGATGAATCCTAATATGTTTTCATTAGATTATGATATTATTTTGGATTATTGCACAAAAAGGAAATTGAGCAATATGACATCTAATTCTGTCTATCATTTTCATTTCCTTTTTAGGGGGGTTAGTGTACACCGGAATTCATGGAAAGGAAAGGAAAGTTTAAACTTTCCTTTTGTAAGTCGTTAGTGTGCATGTCAATTGACGGAAAGGAATTCTACACATTTTCGTCCATATAAAAGGTTCAATTTCCATTTCCGACTCAAATTTTCCCACCCTTGCGCACGCGAAAATCGCCTAGAGGGCACACGATTTTCACCCTCTCGCGCGCGCACTCACCCTCCCTCATGCTCGTGCTTGCCATCGCACTCACACTCGTGCTCGCCGTTGGACTCGCACTTGTGCTTGTCGTCGCGCTTGCCGCTCGCACTTGCACTCACGCTCACTGTCGCGCTCACTGCTCACCCTCACGGAAGCCTCCTACATGTAGCACCGTCGAAACCTCCTCGTGCCGAAACTGCCTTTGCCCTCGCTGTCGCTTGAAGCCGCCGTTGTCACCTAAAGCCTCCACTGTCACCCGAAGTTGCCACTGTTGCTCGAAGCTATTGTCGCCTGCCGTTGCCCACTCAATAGGTTTGGCCTAAAAAGATACAAATCTTTATTCACTTTCAATAAACCCGAAGTGCCGTTGTTTTTTGCATTATAATAGCATCTGATACACGAGTGCGATGGATGAATATTTTTTTCCCTAATTATTTATAGCATGCTTTAATGATGCACGAAGGTAATAAACTAGATCTCATGTTTATAATACTAGTCAAACATGTTTAAGTGGAAAGAAAGTGTTGACTTTGTCATGGTTGACCGGTGAAAATCCAAATAGATTGTTGTTGTTAACCAAGGGATCTGCTAATGGTGATGTTTGCTTGAGCCAACAACAAGTTGATGCTAAAAAACGTCTTCTTGACTTGGTAAGTTTCTTTGTACTTCTGAACTAGTATTACATATATTTTGTAGGTCAATTTTCCCTTGAAACAAATCAATTAAAAAGTTACTTTCAAGACAGTGTATGAGTTATCAGCCACATTTTTAATGACTTACCGACTCCATGCTCTATTCTTTAGTATACACCTTTTTGCATAATTATACTGCTACCTAGAATATGTAATCAAATTTTCTCTTTTGATTGGTAGCCTTTTATCTTGTGAATGATTAACTTAGTTTTGATTCGTTAATATGAAAATTTGTAAATTTACTTGCAAAATGGTTTTCTTGCACATGTTACAAATTTTAATCCCAACATTCCTGATTTTCACCTATACTTTTTACATTTGTGAAGTTGTTTCATAAGCAAGTAGGTCCTTTTCTTATTTGCTGGATTTGTACATTTGATGCTAATTTATTATATCTAATTTTCATTGATGATTGAAAGTAGCATTAATTTATGGAATCTGTAGTATGTGAGAAAGATGAAACATTGCTTGATAGTTGGGTATTCTTAACTACCACCTTTGCAAGAGTTTGGATTTTATTTTGTTATGCTGCTTTGAGATCTGGAAAAAAAAAATCTTAACTATTTTCTTCCTTCATGTTATGAGTTTCAAATGTCACTTTGTTCAATAGATGCACATTAGTTATAAGAATCAATTAAACCTTTGTCAAACATCACATAGAAGATTTAGCCAATCTTTTGTGTAGAACTCCCACAAATTTCATTTTACATGACTTGTGTAGCATGTCTAATGATTAATTGTTTTACTTTGTTTTTACTTTTGCAATTCTCTTATATGATTTTGACAAAAATATGAATGTAATGGTATTTGCAAATGCATATGAATATTTTTATTATTGTTGTTATTCCATATGTTTTATTGTAGTTGTTGAAACTGTGCTTGTGTAGAAAATGAGTACTCCTGATAGGGGAAGGACAAGTGGAGGTAGAAGTTACATTAGTTGGAATGCTGAAGTAGATGCGTATTTCTTAGATATTTTAGCAGAAGTATTGAATGAAGGAAATAAGAAAACTCATGATGGAAAAATCAAAGGTAGCACTTGGGATGAACTAATTGAAAAATACAATACTAGAAGAAACACACGTATCACAAGGAAGAATGTAGAAGGTCACTTAAAAACTTGGTGACTAATGTATCGAAATTACTCCAAAATTGCCAACCAAAGTGGATGGGGTTGGAATTTCATCAAGGTTACACTGACATTGATGATGAGATTTGGAAAGAGTTCGTTAAGGTTAATTTTTTAATCACTTATGACTTATAAAATATTGTAATCTTTATCTTTTTTCATTTTGACTACAATTTTCTTTTTATAGGCACATCCAAAGTGTGAAAGCTACAAAGGCAAATCATGCTTGATATTTGAGCAATTGCAACAAATATTTGAAGGTAGTATGGCCACTGGGAATATGGCTAAACAAGGTGATGAGGTAGAGTTTGTACCAAACACACAGGATGTGGAAATGAACACTTTCAATACCACTCAGGAAACAATGGACATGGATTCTGATTTACCTCCTTCATCAGGAGGAAGTTCAAGGGTGGCAATTGAGAAGAGGAAGAGACGAGCAAGACCTTATGCAATGTCCCATCAAATCATAGCAGATTCATTTAAAGATGCATCAAAAGCCATTTTGCATATGTGTGAAATAGATCAACAAAATCAAGCTACACGGAACGAACAATTTAAAGAGTTGGTTGATACACAAAAAAAATTAGTTGAAGTACAAGAAAGGTTGGTTGATATTAAAGAAAAGACTAAAAACTATTTAGATCATGCTGTTGCAGCGTTACTTCAGATTGAAGGTCTTTCTACAGAAGAACAATATGAAGCTATAGAGTTATTCCAAAAGCCAGAATTCTGTAAAATGTTCTTAAGTTTACTAGTAGAAATGCGTTATGGATGGTTGAGGTTTAGGAAGTGAGTATATGGTTACAATGGATGAAATGTTTGTTTTGTGCATGAATTCACTTTCTTTCCAATCTTGAACTTCTTGTGTTTATGAAGTGTTTTCGTGAATGTAATCTTTTATAGATGAAATCTTTTTATGGAAGGTCATATATGGATGAAATGTAAAATGGATATTATATATTGAAATGTGAAATGACTTATCATTATGAAATGTAAAATGCTTTTTATTAGTTGAAACATCGAATGTCTTTTATTTTCTTAAAAATGTGAAATGTCTTTTATATATTGAAATGTGAAATGGTAAATTCGTAATATTCTTGTTATTTTGTAGGTAAGAATGAATCCCAGTGACATGTTTACTACTACAGTTGATAATGCAATTTCATTCATACTGGATGAAGAAGAAGTGGTTAGAAAAAGGCGACTACGTTTATTAATGTCATGGACAATTTTAGCAAAAATGGCAAGTACGTCATTATTACTATACAATAACACAAGTCGTATATATAGTAAAGAAGGTGCAGATTACATTAAGAGATTACTAGATCCTTGTCAACCTCATCAAGCTTACAATTGTCGAAAGATTTATAGAATGAGTCAAAATGTGTTTAAAAGTTTTTGTTCTTTAATTAGAAATGAAGGAGTTATTGCTAATACTAACAACATTAGTGTAGAAGAGAAATTTGCCATGTTCTTTGTCACAGTAGGGCAAAATCAAAGGTATGGAGTAACAGTTGAGCGATTTAGTCGTTCAAGTTGGAGTATTAGCAAATACTTTAATGAAGTATTAAATGTTATAATACGTCTACATCATGTGCTTATAGCAAGACCTTCATCTTCAACACCAAGTCGAATTGCAGATGATGTAAATGTTTATCCATATTTTAAGGTATGTATTCACTTTTGTAATGTCCTTGTAGTTTTTATCTTATTTAAGGAATAAGATTAATATGTTTAATGTGTATAGGATTGCATTGGAGCTATTGATGGTACTCATATCAAAGCAACTATTTTTGGACAAGAAACAACTAGATTTAGAAATAGGAAAGGTGAATTGTCTCAAAATGTGATGGCAGCATGTAATTTTGATATGAGATTTACATATATTTTAGTTGGTTGGGAAAGATCAGCAGCTGATGCTCGTATCCTTCAAGATGCAATTAGTAGACCTAATGGTTTCAAAGTTCCTCCAAGTAAATGTAATTAGTATATTTTCAAGTAATATGCACATTATCATACTAATTTCTATTCTTTTATAAGTAAGTTTTACTTGGTAGATGCTGGATATCCCAATCGACCAGAGTACATTTGCCCATTTCGAGGTGTACGCTATCATTTATCTGATTATGTTAATGATAGACTTCCTAATAATGCTATAGAAAACTTTAACTACAGGCATTCACAACTAAGAACAGTCATTGAGCGTACATTTGGAGTTGTGAAACATCGTTTTTCAATCTTACGAGGTCAGATGCCATATCCATATGAAACACAAGTGAAGATTGTGATTGCATGTTTTTTACTTCACAATTTCATTCGATTGGCTAATAAAGAAGATTTACTTGAAGATTTGCAAGATGAGTTAGAAGAATTAAATATTACTGATGATATACAACCAACAAGAGAAGTGCATATGGATGGACATTCACAGGTTGGAACGAGTCAAGAACAACGAAAAGAATTAGTTGATAAGATGTGTGAGTATATGATGATGGCAATGTAGGATGGAAGGACTATTTAAGTCCATTTATATTATACCTTTGGATCTTAATAAGTAATAAGTAGAATGCTTTGTATCTTTGGACTATTGTGTAGATTGATGTTGTAATACTTTGAATGCTTTGTACTTTTAGACTAATTTTTCAATTTATGTTGTAATAATTAGAGCATGTATACTTTTTCAAGTCATTAATATTATTTTCATTTTTAAAAATAAAATTATAGATTGATGTATTAATTACACCCTTTTAGGTAGTGTTTTATAATATATTTTGGTTGAAATCTTAAATCTATTAGTTCAAACCATAGATTATAAATTATTCTTATTATTTTAATCTTTAAATATAATTTAGTTTAAAATACATATAGATATATACATACATATACATATATATATATTTATATATATATAAAGTATCGGTTGAACCGAACATGATCGGTTCAACCAATTCAAAAAATATATATACATATATATATATATTTATATATATAAAAAGTATCGGTTGAACCGAACATGATCGGTTCAACCAATTCAAAAAATATATATACATATATATATATTTATATATATATAAAGTATCGATTGAACCGAACATGTTCGGTTCAACCAATTCAAAAAATATATATACATATATATATATTTATATATATATAAAGTATCGATTGAACCGAACATGTTCGGTTCAACCAATTCAAAAAATATATATACATATATATATATTTATATATATAAAAAGTATCAGTTGAACCAAACATGATCAGTTCAACCCATTCAAAAAAAATATATACATATATATATATTTATATATATATAAAGTATTGGTTGAACCAAATATGATCGGTTCAACCGATACAAATATATATACATATATATATATATATATATATATAAAGTATCGGTTGAACCGAACATATTTGGTTCAATCAATTCAAAAATATCATAAAAAATTACAAATATGTAGAGCCCTCTACTCAACCGATTAATATATATATATATATATAACATAAATTATCGGTTGAACCGAAAGATCATCGATTCAACCGTTTTCAATATTAATAAATATTAATAGTTTATAATCTATCGTTTGAACCAATATATTTACGGTTCAACCGTTTTCCAATAAGTAAATATGTAAATAATAATAATATATCAGTAAATATTTTGTTCTTCTGTTCAACAAAGACATTCTTGGTTTTGCCAAGTTAAGTAAATATACATACATATATATTAAAATAATAATGGTAAACAATGGATTAATAATGATATAACATCTTTATATTATTTTAAAAAAATTTATAAATACACATATAATATAATAAAATAATTATAATAATATAAAAAATTTAAGAAAAAGAGAGAATAATATTAGACATATATATCTAAGAATTAATAATAATAAAATTAAATTTACAAAGAAAAAATGAAGATGTAGATTTTTAATGGTAAAAGTATGCTTATCTTTTAGGGACCTTTTGCATTTTGATGATTATTATTCTATATTTCCTAATGTACAATTAAAAACATTTAATGTATATAATTATATTTGAATATCAAATAAATTAATATTATTTTCAATTCATTAATATTATTTTTAAGTGTAAATATAAAATTACAAATTAATGTATCAATTACACAATTTTAAGTAGTGTATTAGAATTTATTTTATTATTTTTTTAATTTCTAAACATTATGGAGTGTACTAAAATTCCACATGAATTCTAAACTTCTTAACTTTTCAATAGTTACACTAAAACACTATGAAAATTATGACATTCCAAATATTATATTTAATTTCATTCTGAACTTTTCATTTATTTTACATCTAAACTTTCCGATGTACGCTAACATACCCTAAAAAAGGTAAAACTCAATCAAAGAAATATATAAGTTTCTTCAAGACAACAAAGTAAAAAAAAAAGAGCGAAAATCAACTTACAAGTGCCTGAGATTTTCAGAACCAAGAGCTTTTACTTCCTTACACGCGTGACTGTCCCTTCGCTCCGCTGCATTTTATCGCCGAAGGATCGGCGGCTGCAATCTCCTTGTGCTCTTGTTCTTCCATGGTGTCGCAGATGCCTCCGCCTCTGGTCTCCGGCAAACAGACAACGAGCAGCCCAAAACAGGCAATAGTCAAGCCGATCACCCCGAAAGACAAGAACCCACCATCGTCACCGTTCCCGGTCGCCACGAGAAAGGGCGCTAGCGCGCCGCCCAGCACCAGTGCTTGCCTCACCATTACCATCGCCGAGTTTCTCACGCACGTCGGGAACAACTCCAGCGTGTAGATCATAATCGTGTCGAACGCAATGCAGGAGCCGAAATACGCCGCCACCTCTACCACCATGCGCATGACGTGGTCTCGTACAAATACGCAAGCAAGACTGGCTGCGCCGGTCGCTAGCGTCGTCACGAGCAGCGAGCTCCTCCTGTTGAGATGCTCGATGAGGAGGAAGGTGACTAAAGTTGACGGTATCTCGGAGACGGCGTTGAACGTTACGCTCAAGTACAGGTTGAAGCCGAGGTTGCCTAGTCCGAGCGGCATACCGAAGTATCCCATACCAACTCCGAGAGCCACGGGCATCATCGCCGCCAATCGTCGCAAAGCCCACCTCGACTTCAGGAGTACCTGTCCTCGTTAACAAATTAAAACCATGATCACTACTCATTTGAATATATAGATATATATATATAAAACACCTGTAATTAACTATTAAAAAGTTAATTAGTTATGTATTTGCACCTTCAAAGCCGAAAGCAAACCAAGGCCACCCCCACCATCAACGGCAACAACATGAGGGACGACAAGGTCCAAGAAGGGGCGAGTTAGCGAGCGGCCGTTGGTGCATGCGATGCTATTCAGAGTTCGGATCGCTTCCTCACGACGGCCGCGAATAAGGAGCCACCGTGGGGACTCGTGCACGAAGAAGAAGACGAGGATGGAGTGGCAGAAGGCGGGAAACGACACCCAAAGATAGATGGTTCTCCACGACGACGCTTCGTTGACGTACGCTATCGCCGGGAGCGACAAGAAGCCCAGGGTGAAGAGGAGGAAGGATAGAACGAGTACTCGGCCGCGCCACTTCTTCCCGATTATTTCCGTCGAGAGGACGAGGACGCTTGTTGTGATGGTGGCCCTGGAGAAGCCCGTGACGAACCTACACGTACTTACGTCGACACGCAGTTAAATACAGACATACATACATATATATATATATTTATACATACGTGACACGAATAGAACTGGAATTCTGACGATGAAAATCGATCCCAAAGGAAGTGATGTATACCTCAAACCAACGTACATCCACACGTTTGGAGTGATCGACGTGGCCATGGTCGCAGACCATAACATCTTCTTCCGGCCAAGACTGCTGTCTCCCAGCGTCCCAATCACAAGACCCCCAAGGAGGCTGCCGACGCAGGAATGCCGGAGACAGAGCTGCTACTGTAGCATCCCAATCTCCACTCAGACACGATCGACGTGTGCGCCGGCTGGTCCCAAGCCCAGCTGGCGTCGGGAAGGCGGCAAGGGTAGGGAGTGGACGAACAGGTGGCGTCGCTGGTGTCGACGCAGTGCCAGGTCGGTCGTCTGTCGGTGAAGACGTTGATGAAGATCTGCTGCGCTTCAAAGACAAAGGCGAAGGCGACGATGAAGGCCTGGAAGACCTGGGCGACGCCGATGCTGCCGATGCATTGCTCGATGGTGTCGTCGAGATTGGGAAAGAGAGAAGGGGCTTCTTGGGCGTGCGGTTGTGGGGTGGGAGGAGGAAGGAGGGGTGATGGATCTGCCATCTTAATTCACTTCTCTGCTCTTGGTCGCTTGGACTGATCTGTCAGAGAGATGGAGAGTCGGAGTACAAGTAAAGACATTGATATATACACACACACAGGAGTAACAAAAAATGACGACCGGCTGATAAAAGGCTGACTTATCTTCTCGAAGGGAGCACGGAAGTTGCCTTATTTAACGAAGATGGTTGAAATTCATAGCTCACCCTGACCCATGGTACGGGAATGTGACGAAAATGTGGAAGCTCATGTTAACTATTATTTACGTAGGGGGTTGCTTGTGAAATTAGAAAATGACGTAAAATTATAAAAAATATCGGAAATGAAAATAACATAAATTAATGAAAAATTTATAGAAAATCAGAGTGTTTGTGCAAGTAACCTAAAATGATGGAATTTTAAAAACTTGTGTTTGTACATGTAATAGAAAATGACGTAAAATTATAGAATGTAAATTATGTATGTTTGTTCACATATTAGAAAATATTGAAGACTAACTCAATTCAATATTTATTGTTCATGTTTGGAAGATAGAGAATAAGAAAATTTGTCATAAATAATACAAGATAGTTACAACATAAAATGTATATCATATCTCTCTATTGTTCCACATATATCTCATAATATTAGCACGTATTGTATCAGCAATTTGTTTTCTATAATCCTGACTTGATTCAACAGTAGCAGATGTAGCTTCTTCTGTAAAAGTTTGTTGAACATTATCATCTGGCATTCTTTGTAATTCTTCTTGCTCATCTTCAAGTAAATCTGTTTTGTCTGCTTTTCGAATAAAATTGTGAACTAAAAAACATGCCAATACAATCTTTCCTTGTGTTTCAAAAGGAAATGGCATATAACCTCATAAAATTGAGAATCGATGTTTGATTATTCCAAATGTACGTTCAATTACTGTCATTAACTGTGAATGCCTATAATTGAAATTTTCAATTGCATTCATTGGAAGTCTATTAGCATTATAATCATTCAAGTGATATCTTGCACCTCGAAATGATACAATAAATTCTGGCCTATTAGGAAAACCAGCATCTCCCAAGTAATATTTACTTGTAATTTATATAGAAGTTTAGAATATAATGTTAGAAACATTAATTCTACAATTTCTAATATACATAAGTATTCACATTATTTTTATTAGTATCATACCTGATGGAATCTTAAAAGCATTACGTCGAGAAAGTGCATCATGAAGAATACGAGCATCAGCTGTTGATCCTTCCCATCCACTAAGAACATAAACAATTTCCATATCAAAATTACATGCTGCTAATACATTTTGTGATAATTCACCTTTTCTATTCCTCCAACGTGCAGTTTCTTCACTATAAATTGTACCTTTGACATGAGTACCATCAATTGCTCCAATGCAATCCTAAAAGAAAAAAGAGTATACATAATAAAGACCACTACATAGTAAAGAAGATATTGAAATATAACATTAACTCACCTTGAAATAAGGATAAACATGACGATCATTTTGAATTCGTGCTGGTGTTGATGATTCTTGCTTAGCTAATAGTTTATATCCTACTTTTAAAATTTCATTCAACATTTCATTGAAGTATGTACTAATTGTCCAACTAGATCGACGAAAGCGTTCAGTACTTACACCATATCTTTGATTTTGTCCAATTATAACTAAAAATATTGCCACCTTTTCTTCCACATTCATACATCTACTATCTTGCACTACCCCTTCACGTCTCAAAAAACTACAAAAGTGGAAGAATACATGTTGATTCATTCTATAAATTTTCCTACAATTATATACTTGATTAGGTAAAGATGGATTTAATAATGTAGTAATATATTCTTGTTCTTCTTTGCTGTATATTCTAGAAGTACTCCTTGCAACATAATTCACAGCACTTGCAAAAGTAGTTATGAATTTCCATGCTTTCATCAGATATAAGAGTATTTGTTCTTGTTCTGCCTCTTCCTCTTCCATAAGTGCTTTCAGAAGTTTCATGTTTGCATTTGTGTCCATTTGTAGTAAGTAAAAATATCTACAAAAAAAAAACCAGATAGACAATAATATTTACATCAGATGATGACAATAACAATCTACATTAGAACATAATAAAAATATCTGATACATCATCAACATACATAACATTAAATAGCATAAAACATTATCTTCTACATCATCAATATCAACAACATACATAACATTCAACAACATAATACCACCAACAACATTCATAATAATAGCAAGGCCTTAATAACAATGTTTACTGCCTAACATCAACAACATTCTTCATTTCATATTATGTCTTAACCAAGTTAGTCTCATGTCCTGCGGTAAACCTAAAAATATTCTTCGTTTTTGATGATTTTCTAATAACATCATTGCATTATATACTTCATCTTCATTTAGCTCACTTAGTTCAAGCAATGATGGAATAATGTCTAATTCATTTCTTTCTTCATTGTGTTGGAGTCTTAAGAATCCATTTCTTTCTTCCTCAGCTTTGGCTATACGCTCCATTATCTGCATTCTAGTTCTATTACACTCTTTATATTCCTGTAAAAATTCTTTCATGTCTATTTCCATATCCCTAGCTGATGTTGCCATCTTCTCAGATGATTCTGCATGAGGACGAGCTCGTGAGCGCCTCTTTTTAGAATCCAGTTTTTGTGAAGATGGTGCTGACATATCATCACTAGATGGTATTGGACATGTGATGTTATTGAAGTTACTAGATAGAGATATGTCATCATTTAAATTAACATCTTAAGACTCATAGAAGTCCATAGGTACTGCGCTTGTTCCTCCTCCAGCAACACTTGTCTGAAAAATTAACTTCAACTACTCATATATTGTACATGACTTTCCTTTCAAGGTGGCACATTCAGGATGACTCTACAAATGAAGAAGAAATATAATAAGTACAAAATAAAGTATATATAAAATAAGAGAGAAACATGTGCATAATGATCTGAATATAATTAAGATATAGGAAAAATTATAATAATTAAAGTCACCTTCACAAATTCTTCCCAGATTTCATTAGGTACAGATGTATGACCACTTATATAGTCTCATCCCCATCTACTTTGATTGGCAATCTTGCTATAATTTTTATACATTTGCTGCCAGGTCTTCAAACGACTATCAATATTTTTTTTCTCTAACCCAGCATTTGTTTTCAAATTGTAAGCTTTGATTATTTCAATCCATGTGTCTGCTCTAATCTTGCCATCAGGTGTTTTAGCATTTCCTTGATTAATAGTATCACAAAGAAGATTTAAGATCATTTCATCATCTTTCTGACTTCATGTGAAATTTTTCCTTGATGTAGTCTTCTTTCCATGACCATTGCTTTCTGCCATTGTCTACAAATGTATTATTTGCATAATTAAAATACCTCACAAGTAATTAAGATTGATAGAGAAACATAATGTCAAGCATTCAAGTGAAGTAGATTAACAGAAAAGAACAAGTACCAATTGATTCTAGGGTTGTAATATTAACATGCAAAAGCAAATATTTGGCAACTTCAATATTAACAATGCACGAACATGTAAAAACAACATTCTACTCTATTCCTGGAATGACCAAAAACAACACCATAGTCAATAAGATAATTAGTTTTCAACATTACCATCATAAAAAACTAAATCACCATTACATGAACATGTAAAAATATTGAATTACTTGCATGTATGATACTGAAAAATCACTTTTATGTGGTGTATAAGGATGCAGACAAAATGATCTAAACGAAATTGCAAATGTTGAAAGATATATAAGTAAAAGAATCCATTGGAAATAAGTACCAATTACCTGTGCAAGGTAGCTTTCAGAAAATAGGAGAACTGGAATATTTCAAATTCACAAGAAAATAGCACCATCAATTGCTCATGCATTATCAATATTTTGGCATGAACATGATATCCATACTTTACTGGATATTATGATGTCCATAAGTTGTATTCTTATCCTGGATTTGTCAAACAGTTAAGAGTACAAGTACAATAGGAATTATAATGTCTATAGCATGTGCATAAATTGTTCACACCTACCACAAATTCAACATTGCAAATTCAACATTACTGAACAGTGGTGCAAATGGAAGCAAAGTCTTAATCACCACTAGAGAAGACAATATTGTTGATCAGATGTCTGCTTCTGATCGCCATAAACATACATAAATTACAGGAAAAAGAGAGCAGTGAATGTAAAAAGATTACATAAATTACATACATAAATTATCAGTATTTCATAATCAGTATGCGGCCAACTTCCTTTAGCAGTACTTGCTATTGTTGGGATAAACATAACAAAGGATAAAGATAGCAATGAATGTAAAAAGATTACATAAATTACATACATAAATTATTAGTATTTCATTATCAGTATGTGGCCAACTTCCTTTAGCAGTACTTGCTATTGCTGGGATAAACATAACAAAGGATAAAGAGAGCAGTGAATGTAAAAAGATTATTTCCAATGATGTATGAACCCAAAATATAAGTCCTAAAGCAATATAAGTCCTATATCTCAGTTAATTCATCTAGCAATATTTGTTTATTGTTCATCTAGCAAATCAACTAAAGCAATGCTTCGTTTATTGTTCATTATTCCCTGAAGATTATATTTTTTGAACAGTTAAGAACTACTGTCATTGTGGATTGCTAATTGTGAACTACTGTCATCAAGGGTTTTGTGGGAGATAACGTAACTACTGAATCAATTATAGATATTTTTGATGCACTAGTCAATAGGAAAGCATTACAACCATATAGACATTAACATCGTAACTACTGTCATGCAGATTAGCATTACAGGAAGATGCCATAAATCACCATTAACATCATCAACATACATAAAATTGTATGACAGTAAGGTATAATGTCACGATGGGGGTAAATCAAATTACAGGAAGATCGTTTGAAAACTAAATCAATTGAAGAATAAAAAGAATTAGCAGTACTTGGAATTTTACCGATTACTTGAAGATGGTACTTCCCTAGTTGCGACGAGGAGGACGGCGGCGATTCTACGTGATAAATGAGGGTGAAGATGTGCAAGGATGTGACAGTGCAAGAAGGACGGCAGCACTTCCCTAGTTGCGACGAGGAGGACGACGGCGCAAGAAGGACGACAACGCTTCTTTGGATGTGACGAGGAGACGACGGCGCAAGAAGATGCGCAAGAAATAAGTACAGAGACGATGGCGCAAGAAGATGCAGAAGAAGGACGACAACACAAGAAGATGTGACGAGGAGGAAAACAGCAAGGAGACGACGGTGCAAGAAGATGCGCAACAAATAAGTACAGAGACAACAACGAAAGAAGATGTGCTTCGGATGTCGGACGACGGCGCTTTCTGGATGCGACGAGGAGACGATGGCGCAAGAAGATGTGACGAGGAGGATGACAACGACGAGACAACGATGGAAGAAGATGCGACGAGGCGGCCGACAACGAGGAGACGACAGCGAGCGAAGATGCACAAGAGCGAGGATGCGCAAGGAGGGTTCGTTCGAGGGGTGACGAGGGGTGTTTTCCGTCGTTTTCACCAGTAGATGTGGTTGGAAAACGACGGAAAAATACATAGGGTGTTTGCCACCAGAAAATGGCGGAAAATCTCGAGGGTGCACAAACACCTAGAAAATGACAGAAAATTTTTCGTCATTTTCCTTTTCGACGTTTTCCGTCATTTTATAGGTGCACAAACACCCACATAGTCTTTATGGGGTGCGATGCAATATTCGCTCACACATAAAAGTAAAAATTTTAGGAAAATAAGCTCCTCGCTATGTAGAAGATCGTTTATCTGCTTGAGTGTAGCTGGCAAGTGTCTTCTTGCAAACCTTCTCAATCAAACACTAAACTGGTACTAATTGATCTTGATCCAACCTCCTCAACCACCGTGTTTACCTGCCTGCTCTTTGCTATCTCAACCTCCAATTTATCCTTTGCTTTTCTTTTAATCTACACATAATGATCGCTCTCTATATGTTGTGTAGTTTGAGCAATTATCATCTATTAGATTCCACTTCTTTCATTTTGCTTAAATCTAGTCACCCCTATAGTTTGATCTTCCTTCCTCAATCGTCGTTTAAGAGTTTTGATTTCTTTGAAGCTTCACGAGTAGACTCGTCATGTTTAATCTTGAAACAGTAGGGGACAAAACTTTAGTCCATTCACTCCATACTCAATAGCTTAGTTAATGATCTCGTCTCTATTCTCAATAATGATCAATCATTTTAGAAAAACATTTGAAGAGATCCATCTTTCACACAAATATCTATTAACTAACTAGACTTTATATATATATATATTATAAACTTTTCTACTTATGACCGATTAATTCCAACTTGAAATTTCAATATAGTAAACATTATTCTCAGCTGAGAAGCATCAAAGTGAAGAAATGAGCTGTTATCTTACAAGATTACGTGACACTTCTATTTCGTAGTTATTGATTGATAATGTGCATACATGAATCTAGGAAGATTTGTTTTCCTGTGGTGGACTTGTTAAAATGACTCAAGTATGGGCACAATGACTGGTTTGGGACTACCCAAACCTTGAGACATCTACTTCTACTTCAAGTTGTTGAAAAATCTTTTGAAGTTAATTATAGTAATCGAATTCATTAAAAATAACAGTATTGAAGGAGAGCATCGACGTCAATCTGGGAGAGAGAGAGAGAGAGAGAGAGAGAGAGAGAGAGAGTCCTCCCATGGTAGGTGTGTGCTCGCAAAGTCTTCCTTCACATACATCATGAATTGTTACGAGTAGACAAGATGTCATTGTCTCTGCTCTTCCACGTGCCATGTCGTCTTCTTTCATAACCGTTGCGTTCTTTTTAAAATTGAAATCTATAATCATCTATTCATTAAAGAGTTCTCGGTCCTTTTCATCCATACATAAACAAGCATGCCATTTCACCCACGCTAAATCAGGTCCACACGATGCCCTTGATTGGCGTGATCAGATTTTTTCCGCAAGAACAATTAATTAGTTGTGTCGACGTCGTCTGGTTCAGACATACGGGCCGGCCGGGCTTCCTTAATTCTTTTTCTTAAAGATCAGCCCATCGGGCTAACCTCTAAAAACTTCGGCTAGCACGGCCTGATCGTAGTTTATTTAAAAAGAAAATTAACCCATTGTTTTTTAGAAAATTTGTAGGAAAGTCTTTATTTTTATTTTAAAATATTTATTACTTTAAGATAAGTCTATAATATTTTCTTAAAAATATTAATTTTTAGCCATTCTCCTTTCAATTTTTTAAAACTACGTTTGGTCCACCAACAATCCTAAATACTTCAAAAGCCTGTAAATGCCCTCACACTCTTCTCCTTTCTATGTACGTTTTCCTATATTCTTCTTCTAATCCTCAATTCTCTGCTCTTTTCTCAATTTTTTACTTCCATAATTCTCAATCCCTTCGAAATATTCTCTAATAATAATGATAAAAAAGGCAAACATCAAAAATAACAAAAGCAACTACCAAGATGCTTAAGAGCTATCATTGAATGAAGTATCACTATCAATGGATCAAACCGTTGCATCTACTAGGGCATATTCGTCATGTGTAAAGAAGCCTGAGGATATTTGGTGGTACACATCATCTTCTTCTTCATGAGTATTTAGTAACATATTAAATTAAAAGTGAAAAACATGTCGTAGACCACACTACATAAACGTAACTACATTTCACCTCTAAAGATGGTATTTTATCATGACATCATGATCCAAAAAATGTTAGAAAATTTCATAACAAATTTATTGACGTAAATAAGTTACTTATTAATTTTAGTAATAATCCTTATTTTTAAGAATATATTTCTCAAACTTATCATCCACAATATAAATATGTCTTTATAAAAATACTAGGTAAGATACTAAAGACTAATTTTAACTTCATAAGATAAGAATTAATTAATGTAATAGGTAATATTGATACATGCATTGTTTATACCTTTAATATATGAGAGGTAGAATAAAAGTAACACATATAATTCTTACCAACACATAAATTGAAATTGATAGGATTTAAGAAAATTAATTATCCTTGTATTGCTAAAATTTGTTTTTCCATAATATGGGATGTTTTTTATTTATTTGGTCCATTGTTATGGTTTGCATAGATGGATAGATTGATTATTATGTGTATTATGTAAAATTTAGGTTCCTATACTTTTGATGGTTCACAAGAAAAGTCAATTAATTTCTTAGAACAGATATCAATAAATTGTAAAAATAAAACATACTATCTACGTAAAATAATAAAAACATATACTAATTTTTCTTTAATTCATAAATGCAAATACATTAACAATAAATTATTATTGTAGAAACACAATTTAAAAATATGAGTAAAAAGTAGTAATATATGGAATAAATGTATTAGTTCATATAAAACATTTAAGCATAATCCTTTTAAATTTTAATTCTACTTCTATAGAATTTGTTTATTTCTTTAACTGATAAACTTGTAATATGTTATCAACACTAAAATTTAGAATATTACCGTTAATAAAATGAAATGTGAAAATTATTCCTTTTCTTAATCATGATGATAATACAAGTATTTTTATTTTTACAAATAATTTAATGTACTCCTCTCTCTATTTTCAATCATTTAAATCTTCCACTAATATGAACGAACGCACTTGAATGGATTAATTAACCATAATATGTTAGATAGGATAAAATTAAAAATAAAATTTCTACAGAATCTGGAGTAATACTTGAAAATATAAAAAATGTTCTTGAAAAACTATTAATGGAGAATTATCAGCGTCATTTATGATGTCCAATGAGTTCTATTGCTTGAATAATAATGATTTTTACGTTTATTACAATTTGAATTTTAACAAAAACTAGAAGTACTTAATTCCGATAAACTATTTTCTTCCTTATTTAACTAACACATTTCTTGATATTCTAAGGTACGTAGGATAAACCACTTAAATTGATTTTCTTTTATCTTATTTTAAATATATACAAAAATTTGAATTCTTGCGAAAAATACAAAAACACGCGGTTCTCATCGATTTAACCATTTAAAATATTATTATTATGAAAATTCATAAAATACCGTTATCATGAATAAAAGACTGGACGATGTGGTCCCACCGCGCGGATTCGCTGGCGGACGGACGAATCGGATTCCACCACATGACTATTTAAAAAAAAAAAGAAAAAGGATTCGACTGTTGTTTCTTTCTTTTCGGATCAAATTCGACCCGAATACCAATCAGTTGAACCAGAAAAATAAAAGCCAGGGAAGAGAAGATTAACATTTCTTCTCGCTGCAAACGAGAACCGACGAATCCTTCCCCAGTCCCCACCCCCTCCTCTCCCATTGCCATTGCCATCGCCGGAGAAGAGGGGAGGGCGAAGGTAGACCACTCACGTAATGCTGGTTGTCTTCCTTTGTTGCTGCAATGTTGTTGGTTTTTCTTTTCGATCCGCTTGGACGTGGGTGTGTGCGTGTGGTCCGCCTCTCTCTGCTTTTGGATTCCAGCATTGTGGTGTTGATTTCTGGAAACTTGTTTTTCTTGGTTCCGGTTTTGATTCTTGCGTTGCTTGCATGGTACATGCAAGTATTGCGCATTTTTCTCGTTTTAGATGTGGGCTTGTTTTGAATTTTCTGCTTTTGGAGTCGAGTAGATCACGTGTGTTTAGGCTGCGGTTGCTTTTTCGAGTGCCTATGGATCTTGCTAGGCTCGAATTTGTTTGTAAATTCGATAAAGGCAAGGTGTTTATGTTCGTTATGTTTCGATTTGGAGAAAACACAATATTTTACTGTAATGTAAGCCGGAGTTTAGCAAGTGAGGGATGGGATTTGGATCCGGCGGCTTGCTTAATTTTAACGATTTTGTCTTCCCTTGAATGATGTGTCATAAATTTGATCTCCACTAACGATTTCTTTTATCGTCTAGATTCTGTGATGCTCTGCTGTATTATAAGATTCTCTGTCAAGATAAAATTTCAACATGACTTGTTTTCTAATTGTTGCTTGTTCTTGTCCGGTTTCAAGGTTGTTTACAATCCGCTTTCTGTTTTTGTTTCGTGAATCTGCAGTTATCCATTGGGATTTCAGGATGGTAGCACGAGGCTTTACTGTTGACCTGACCAAACCTCTTGTTTTCCAGGTTTGCCTACATAATCCATGTTTCCCGTGCTTAGGCACTTGACTGCAATTATAGAACTACGAAGAAACACATATTTTATAAATGAAAATTGAAATTTACAATTTTACATGGGTTTATTCAATGTATCTAATTCTATTATAGAAATTTTGGTACTTTTTCTCGTGGTAACCACTATTGAACGGAAGTGCATGGCTACCTCTTTCTATTTTTTATTTTATTCAGCATTAGCTTGGCTTCCTACCAATATGCAATGATCCTTTGTTTATGTTTTTGTTTTGGACATATTTCTTTTTCATTGCTTGTCTTCTTGACATTCAGGGATTGTCTTTTCATTCATTTATAGGTCGGTCACCTTGGTGATGAATACCAGGAATGGGTTCACCAGCCCATTGTTAGCAAGGAAGGTCCACGCTTTTTTGCAAGTGATTTTTGGGAGGTACAGTATCTTCGAGTGTTTATTGTTAGAGATAATCTTTCTTTCTCTGATTCTATGTCTTGATTGCTTGAATTGCCAGTTTTTAACACGTACAGTATGGTGGGCAATTCCTGTCATCTGGTTACCAGTTGTGTGCTACTTTCTGATCAAGTCTTTTCATATGGGGCATACATTACATGAAATTGCTCTAATGATGATTACTGGAATATTTATTTGGACATTGGTGGAGTACATTCTTCATCGGTTCCTTTTCCATATAAAAACCAAGAGTTACTGGTAAAAAAAATTCAGATCATACTCAATCAACTTTACTTTCGAACAACAACATGTAAAGGACAGTCGTTTTTACTATCAGGGGAAACACCGCACACTACCTTCTTCATGGTTGTCATCATAAGCATCCAATGGACGAACTTCGGCTGGTTTTTCCTCCAGCAGCAGCAGCTATTTTATGCATACTAGTAAGGTTTTGAACCCTTTTCTCAATTACCTATTATGCATAGTAAGTGCTTGGGCATTTACATGTCTCTTCTTGTTTTAGAAAGATATTTGTCAGATCTGTTGGTATTGGATATAGCAAGGGTCTATGCATTTTAACTGTTAAAAGTTTGAAAAGTACAAAATGTGACGTTTTCAATATGTTTAGATGTTAATGTATGTATATAATTGCTGTTATGGTGTTAGTTTAAGTCATTATCATGCATTATTTGTTATTTGATACCTATTTCAAAAATGATTTGTTATGCATAATTATATTAGCAATATACGTTATTAATAACATAAATATTAAATTTATTATTGGTGCCTTGACATCACCTAGCCACTCAAGCACCTAAGCAAGGGTCTATGCATTTATTATGATGCTTTGGTGCCTGCCATAAGCTAACGCCAATCCAATACATTAATACAAACAATAATAGTCAATACTTTAATTAATGTGGGATACACCACATTAATCATTTCGTTCCATTTATTCTTATCTATCACTGAATCTTCATTTAAATTATGTAATTTTAAATCTTGTTTTGCTTGTTTTAATCAAGTAATTTTTGATCTTTCTCTATTTCTTTTAGTTTCACCGAGATTAATTAATTCTCCTTTCCTTACATGTGTATCTATAGAGATTTATATATATGATTAATCTAAGGCAATTTCTCTTACTTTATCTTTTATTGTTACAACTATTTTATTTTGGATGAAATTTTTTTTATTTTATCTCCTATGGTATTACCTCTCATCTTTCTTAATACTTGCATCTATGTTGCGCAAACAATTTGAATATGTTAATGTTTAATAGTCAACACTCTGTTTCATGTAGTTATGGTAATAGATATCTTATAGAATTTTCTTTTAATTTTAAATATATTTTTATCTCATAACTTTCCAAATCATTTTTTCACTTTGTTCAACTATTTTAATTTTCTAAATAACATCTTTTGTAATTTCTTTATCGTTACTTTTATATAGATCGCAAATATCTAAAATTCCTACTTCTGTTGATTTTATGGCCATCTTTCTTTCTTTTTTATCATTGTTAAAGCTACACTCTATGTATTGTCACAGTCCTATCTAGTTTAAGTCCTTGATACTCGTAGGTGTCTCTTTATAAATTTGATTCAAAACTGATTTCAACTTTGCCTTCATTATTTTAGACCATGCCACATTTGCTTATCTCAAGATATTTCTCATTGAATTTCTTTAATTATTTTGTTCATAATCAGGACAAAAAAGTAATCTTTGATATAAACCTATGTTTAATGAAAAATTTTATATCTCCTTCTATAATTTTAACACTAATTATTTTAAATATTTAATAGTATCAGTGTAGCCAATAGCTTTTTTTCTTTCTTTCTAATACTCATTATAATAATTGTGTAGGTACTCTATTGTAACTTCTTCTAATCGATGGCACCATATAAAGGCTCTTTTATTAACTCTAAAATTTTCATTTGGTTACTCTTTTTTTACTTTCACCATCGACCCACTTAACATTAGCCTATTTTGGTTTTCTATGTCTGTGATTGCATGTCTTAATCTTTGTGAATTATTCTTTCCCAAGGTTTCATTGTAATGTTCATTAACATAATTCCTCACTAGTCTTTACGATTTTGGCTATCATCTTCATTCTTAAATAATGCTTCATTAAATACTTAACGAAAATAATTAGTGTTTTTGTATATTTCATGATTAAGTTACGTTTCCCTTTTGTGATGATTCTATTCTAGCCAACCATAATAATACTTGTCTGTCTTGCAGTTCTATAATTTGGTGAAGTTGGTTTCCACTCCATCGACCGCCGCTGGCTTGTTTGGAGGGGGATTACTTGGCTATGTCATGTACGACTGCACTCATTATTATTTACACCATGGTCAACCATCTAGTCAGCCAGGTCGTCATCTCAAGGTGAGAATCCACGTTAACTGTCCTATTTATATGCAAGTGTCTTTTACTTGTGATGAATTGAACCAACACCTGTATCAATCTTCAAAGCAAAAAAAATTACCTATATCAATGATCACTTCACTTTCTTTTGTTTGACCGTTTGCCAGAGATATCATTTGAACCACCACTTCAGAGTTCAGACCATGGGCTTTGGCATCACATCTTCTCTCTGGGATCATTTACTTGGGACATTACCACCGCAAAAACAAGCCCCTGAGAAAAGCTCACGAGTCTTCACTCGTTCCGTTTGCTTTCGATGCTAGAAGATTTCATCCATGGCAACTCTGTACAATAACTTTGGGTATTTATTTATTGGTGATTCAATGGTAGACGAGCATGGTACTCATGGAAGTATTTGTGGTTATGGGCAATCAAAATTTCATAAGGAGTTTCAGTGAGTTTTTATGATATATATATATATATATTATATCAAACAAAAAACAGAATGCGATTGCTAACGATAATTTTGAACTCTTTGGTTTGTGTTTACGACAGTAGATAGGATTTAGAGTTCAGGAGTAAAAATATTTGTCTATCTTGCAGTTCTTATAGAATGTGATTGCTAGCATGGATGGCATCAAGGTTGGCTATAACGATGATGAAGAAGAGTTATAATGATGGTCTATATTTAACATACAAACTACGTCTCCTTATAGTTGCTCATTTATATGGTCATTGATGGATTCTACGTCTGCTTTGTACTTCATCTCTTGCTATTTCTCAAGAAGAGGTATTGAGGTATATATAACTGCTTTTGCATTTCATTGACGTTACTAGTTTAATTCTGTTGTAAACTGTGAACAACAGAGTAAGTGTTTTAATAATATTATCTAATAAAAAAGAAGTTAAAAACTTTAAAGAATATTTAGATGATATTCATCGAATCACTTCTGAAAAGAAAATTGTTTCTATTACACTAAATAACCCAAAAGAATGGCATAAGCAAACAATGCTGACAAGTTTTACATAAAGGAAAGGGAGAAAATATTCAATAGTCATTTTGAAGAAAAAGCTAAATGTCACGGGGAGTAGCGCAACCGACAAATATATGCTTGCAATTTTCAATACGCATATCACAAGAGGTATAAAGTGGGGGGTTTGTGCGATAAAAATGAGGTGCAAAATCACAAAATACAACAACATATCACAAAAATGTATTGAAAATATCATACCCACACAGTTGGGTTTTAAAGTTATATAACTCATTCATTCATTATGCATGAAAATTAACAATATAAACCACCAGTCAAATGAAAACATGCATAGCCTATACTATTGTCATTTTTCACTCATGAATCAATCATATGCAAAACAAGTTAGTCTTTCATGGTTAATAACAAA
The DNA here is from genome assembly GCA_036874045.1 of Cymodocea nodosa. NCBI lineage: Eukaryota > Viridiplantae > Streptophyta > Magnoliopsida > Alismatales > Cymodoceaceae > Cymodocea > Cymodocea nodosa. Next base: position 10,877,192 of record CM072347.1, on the reverse strand, counting down.
TATCCATGCAATACATAAAATTATAAATTCCTTACAATTACCATAAAATATCAATAATTATGCCCAATCCACTAAAATATGCAATAATCATCATAAATGTACAATGAACACTAATATGCATGTAATTAAGATTATGATCCAAAAAGCAAGCGTTGTTTCTATTGATCCAGCAAGATCATAATAAAGCAACGAAGAAAGAAAAATTGAATGTGGTTTAAAATCAGGAGAGAACAATGAAAGCATGGAATCATCAAGCAAAACCTGAGAAGCACTAGAAATGAAAGTAATAAATAGTATGTGATGTATATAAATATTTGTAATTTGTATAAATAGTAATATAGTATAAATCAATATTTATAATTATAATCGTATACTCTATTATTTATTGTGCCATTTATAAGTAAGGAGAATGTATACATTTTAATCCAATTCTAACATTTATCTCCAAAACTCGATCCTTTAAGACATTTTGATAAAAAATGCTAATCTACTACTACATTATCAAGAACTTTTTCAAAGTCTACTTTGACAACTAGACCTTGTAAATTTTTTTGGTGTAAAAAATAAAGAGTTTTCTGAGTTGCAAAAAAAAAGGGTCATTATTTAGATTCCTATTTTTAATTAATTCAGGTATAATTAATACTAGTTGGAGCCAAGTTTTATTAGATTACATGATGAAAGAAATAGATTCTTCCATGTAACAGGAGCGAATATTTGTATTAGATTTTTGAGGAAAACCTAATATAATAATATAATAGGGCCGAATATCCTGCGTTCCGCGGTTTAGTTTTATTGGAAAAAAAAGCTAAAAAGAAGAGAAACGATCGCGGTGGGACTCGAACCCACAATCTCCCGCTCCGGAGGCGAGCGCCTTATCCATTAGGCCACGCGACCATTTTGATAGGAGGTTTGTATTATTTTTATAAAATAACTTTTTTCATTCAATCAATATCAAATTCACATCTCGCTATCCAGTTAAATACAACCATTGGTGGGTGGCATGCAAATTCCATAAGCATATGTTTTTTCTTATACACGTTCACGCTGGGAGCAGAGAGCAACATAATTTAATTTCCATTTCCCACAACGAAGCTAAATAAATGATATGAATCAATGAATCGAATCAAATCCCCCTCCTCTCTTCTAACTATTACAAAAAGAATAGAATATGGCTGAGCTTTTTAATTCAAATCCCTGGGGCACGTAGAAGAAGCTTCTTCCAGCAAACACCTCTTGGTTTTGTATCTGAACAGCGCCTTCTTCTTCTTGGAGGTGGCGTTCTCGATCGTCAGCACGATCTTCCCAGCCTCGCTGTTCCGGAACGAGTTCCTCACCGGCTCGTCCTGCATCCCCATCCTCCGGCCCTTCCGAATGATGATCGTGTACGACCTCTCGTCGTCCGGAACGAACTCCTCCTTGTAGTTCACCTCCCAACCCAACACCGTCAGGTCCCAGAGAAGCGTGGCTCCGACCTATACATGTCATAATAATATTCACATCAACAACAAAGTGGTATGATGATTGATACCAACACCACCACCCACCATCGCCACCTACCTCTGGAGCAGGAATCTCAATGCCCTCTGTAGATCCCCCCTTGATGGTGAGCTCAGAAACCCCACCATCGTTTCCGGTGAACTCGGTGTCGTTCGGGTGCCGCAGACCTCCGTAGTTGGTAGGAATAACCTCGGCTGGAATGTATCTGCCGAAGCGATAAAGTTGTCGTTAGGCATCGGGAATCCAGAGGGCAGACAACGAATTGTGGTCGACGGCATCGTTACCTGAGAAGTGTCTCTGTGACGTTCGCCGACCGAGCAAAGACGAACTTGCTCTTTGTTCTCTTCGTGAGGAAGGGAGAGAGCAGGGCGTTTATGGCGTAATACCAGAAGGGCACGTTGATGAAGATGCTCTTCGCGACGAACTCTGGGTAATTGTCTTGCAGCTCTTGCACAGCACTCTTCATTGCCACCCTGAGCTCCGTCTTCGACAGCCCGGGAGCATTTTTTAGGTCGATGACCTGCAGGATCGAGGCGGCAGCTCCGGGCTTGAAGTCCATCTTCTGTATCTCCCTCTCCATAACTTGAAGCCTCCACCTCACAAACTTGTCCACCTTCTCGTCCGACCCAAATGCCCTCTGGTACAGCTGCTCATCCTGGAAGACCCCATACACGTTGTAGCAGATGGGGTGCCCGTCCCGGTCGACGCCGTCCATGTACGCCGCCGCCTCCAGTCCGTCACCGAGCGATTCCTAGGAGGGTTAGGGCAAAAAGATACGATTACGAATCCCGAGGTTCTCAAGTCCAGAATTGGGGAAATCTTGTGGAAAAGGAAATCAAAGCGAATCCGTCACACCTCTTGAAGAATGGTGTCGATGCTGTGGTCTCTTCTCCACTGCATCGTCTTCTGCAGCATGAGGAGGGCGTCCTCCACCTTGAACTCCCGGGCTCGGAGGAACTTGAGGAGGATGACGTTGGTGCCCTCTGCGTACTTGCTGGGCAGAAGAGGCACTCCCCATAGAGTGACGTCCACCAAGTTATCATCTTCACCATTCCCTGATTTGAAGAGCTTGTTCTCCACTATGGCCTCCTCGACCTTGGCTCTCAGCTCAAACAACGCCTTCTTCTCACTTTTCTTGAGATCAGAGAGGAAGTTGCTCTCCTCCCTGAAGGAGGAGCTCTTCTCTACGAGCACGGCAGCCAGCGAACGGTGTTGGTGGTTGTGCTGCTCCTTCCCTCCCTCCTTGCTCTCCGTGGCATCGTCCTCTTCTGCTCCCTCTTCTTCCGTTGTGGTGGAATTCGTAGCTGCTGTTGTTGACGTCGTTGCCGCCTTCTCCAGTACCACCTTTTCCTCCTCCTCCTTGACGACAACCGAGTCTTCATCCACGATGGACCCAGCAGGCATCTTCATCTCCTCCGGCTGGGAAGCTTCAGCTCCGGCCATTTGGGTATACTCAGATTCGGACTCTGGCATCGCGAGCGACGGTGGTTTGGAGGAGTGGTCTTCACGGCGCTGGCACGGTGCTGCAGGATGTGCCCCTGTTTTTGAGGGAAGCAAAAGACGTCCTAACGGTTGTATTCTTGGGGAATGGAGCGACGGAAATTAACGGCAGTGATATATTAGTTTGGTGGACTAGCCGTTGGCAATGACCTGTCATGTCTGTGCCACATCATACCTAGGGTGAGATGAAAGTAGAGGGCCTTTTGTTTTGGTTTTATATTTTTAGATTACATCGTGTACGTATTTTTTTAATCTAAGAATTATATGAATTTTGATGAGATTTGTATTCTATGAAATTTTGATGAAAATAGAATTTAAAATTTAAGTATTTGTATATATTTAAGAATTTAATTAAAATTAAAAGATGTTTGTGTATATAATAGAATTGAATAAAATTCATTTTTAATAAAATTCTTAATTAATGAATTGAAATAATTAGTCTAAATATAATTAATCAATAAATTAATTATTTACATTAATCAATTAACATGTTATAAAATTAGATCTTTATATATCATTTATCAATTAATTAAGCATATATCATTTATTAAAATCAAGTATATGTAAAAATATAAGTATATATCTACTACATCTATGCATTTCATGATTATTCTTAAGATTAAAAAATTTAAAAGAAGAATATCTTAATTGAAATTGTAAAATAGAATCATCATGTCACTCTAATAAAATAAAATTTTAGTTAAAATTATTATTGTATATTTGAATTCTAGAGAATTTTGAACTCAAGACTTGGGAAATTTAGATCAATTAGAATAACCAGCATCAACTAAGTAAAACTTATTTGTATATAATACAAAATTAGTGTAAACAAAAAAAAAAAGTTCAATAATGTCATTTAATACTTAGTGGAATCTTGAATGGATAACGTCTTGTGATTGCATCTTGAAGGATTCTTACGTCAAAAGTTGATCCTTCCGAACCACTAAGAATATATGTAAATTCCATATCAAAATTACATACGGCCATAACATTTTGATTTAACTCTCATTTTCTATTTCTAAATCTTGTTATTTGTCGTCCATAAATAATTGTCTTAATATGTGTTACATCAATAGCATCAATGTAATCCTATTAACATATGAATAAGAAAATAAGAAAGAAATAATGTACAAATCAATTCCATATGAAAATACATATTTATCTTAAATAGGGATACACATTTGAATCATTTAGTATTCTACATGGAGTTGATGTTGGATGCATTGCAAGAAGTTGTTTATGTAATTTCAAAATTACATCAATTACTTTATTAAAGTACGTACTAATAGTCCATGCAGATTGAGAGAATTACTCCCTTGTAACTTCATATTGTTGGTTTTAACCAACAATGACGAGAAATATTGCAAACTTCTATTTGACATTAACATTGCCTGTATTTCCCATAACACATTCTCGTACATTGAAATAAGACAAAAAATTTATGATACTTCAAATTCAATGGATTTTTAACATGTACAATAAGGAAAGGAAACACAATATTTCAAGGTAATATTTAACACAAAAACATTACTAAAATATGAAAACAATATAAAAGGATAGATCCAATGCAAGAAGTTTCCACTAATATATTATCTGTGGATGTTCAATTGTATGCAATCTTATTTCCATCAATGAAAAATTGATTTCTTACGATTTGAATCAATGACCTCCAGGTCATAATGAAACCATATTTAACATTAGGCTCACGTTCAACATTTCAAAACAATGTCCATAGAAAATTGAACATTGCAATTTTCCAATGCTAAACTCTTAATATATCATTGCAATTGAACACAATATTTAATATATCTTTTTACCTTGAAAAAAAAGAAAAAGTTCTGGCGAAAAAATTCCAGCGTTTACTAATTTATTTACAAAAAAAATTCTAAACAGTCACGTCCCTACTGACCTTATCTGTTAATTTTTTAATTTAAATCAAACACGGCAATCATATGATGATCACAAATACCGCCGTGTTAATTTGAAAATGAATTTCTCGATCGATGCCACATTGAACTCTTGCCGCAAAAGGTTCTCTAGAATAAATAAATAAAACCTAAGAATTCATGCTTACAATATTTACATATATATACTTTATTCGTTAATTATGATAAAAACCGAAGAATGGGTGCTTAATACCTTTTATAGTTGTGATTTCACGTAACTTTGTAAGAGCGATGGTACCACCAATGTATTTTGACTACTATTTGTTAGAAAGTAGACTCTCTAAAATCACACCTTGACCCTACTACATACCTATCTTTGGACTTTCTTCATTATTTTCTCGCGAATGTCAAATGGTGATGGAAACTGTGAGAAGAATGTGAACAACATGGAAGAACAAACGACAATATGCACACATTTTCTAACATTTTTTGGATGATAATGTCACGATAAAATACCATCTTTAGAAGTGAAATGTAGTTACGCTTATGTAGTGTGGTCTACAACATGTTTTTTACTTTTAATTTAATATGTCACTAAATACCCATGAAGATGAAGATGATGATGATGATGATGTGTTGTACCACCAAAAAGAGTTATAAGAAAAGTTTACGTTACAGGAATAGAAAAATCTTCTCTCCTCTCTCTACTCTCATCACCTGTTGAACTTTATCTTGATCGTGAATTTTATCTAAATTTCAACTGTCCCCTTAGACTTCTTTACGCATGATGACTATGCCCTAGTAGATGTAATAGTTTGATCCATCGATAGTGATACTTAACGTTAAATGATAACTCTTTAAGCATCTTGGTATTCCAAGTTGAAGTTGTTTCTGTTATTTTTGATGTTCGTCTTTCTTATCGTTATTATCAGAGGATATTTTGAAGAGATGGAGAATATTTTGGCGTTCAACGCAGCCTCCGAGCTACCGTCAGATTTAGTTTACCTTCCTCCTCATCGACCATCTCAACAGAAGGAGCTTCCTGCTCGTGACGACGCTAGCAACCGGCGCAGCCAACCTTGCCTGTGCATTTCTACGAGACCACGTCGCGTGGACGGTGGTGGAGGTGGCAGCGCGCGTCGGCAAGCGCATCGCGTTAAGCACGGTTATGATCTACACGCTGGAGTTGTTCCCGACGTGCGTGAGAAACTCGGCGATGGCGATGATGACGCAAGCGCTGGTGCTGGGAGGAGCATTCGCACCCACTCTCGTGGCGACCGGGAACGGTGACGATGGTGGGCTCTTGTCTTTCGGGGTGTTCGGCGTCACGATCGGCTGTTTTGGGCTGCTCGTTGCCTGTTTGCCGGAGACCAGAGGTCGAGGCATCCGCGACACCATGGAGGAACAAGAGAACAAGGAAATTGTCGGCAAATCGTCGTTCATAAGCGCGAACAAATGGAGATCATGCAACGCTCATCGTCTCTGGCGGCCAGGGTTCTATGCTTTTGGATGTCAATAAATTTGTATTTGTATTTCTTTAGGGTTTTCATTAGATTATATGTGGAAGCAAATATAATCATCCAAACATGTATACATGAAACTTCATTGAAGATCTATTGTATACATTCAGAAAATGCAACACCTGAAAGTCTGCTCAAACTAAAATTTACTTTAAGATAAAATCTGTGATGTTTGTAAATTCGGTAAACAAAAGATATTAAATTTTAATTCTGTGTATGAAATAAGCAAGAGGCTTGAAGAATAAACATATATTGTTTCAATTTTTGGTAAAATACTATAAATTTCTTTACATATTCATCATTAATTATTCTTTATCTCTTGAGCTAGATGACATCATTACAACTTCCACTTCTACTTGTTCTTCTGTATCATTGTAAAATCAATTCAGGAAACTATTAATAATTCACTGCTCACTCTCTCTTTTGGTAAAACCAGATTAACAAGAAGTCAATTTGACCAGCCACCCCCCATTAGGTTGCCTGATGAAATTCTAGGAAACAACTTATTCCTTTATTAAAGATATATAGGGAGTACATAATTTATGAAGAGACTCATAACGTTTACATGAAAAACATTTAGAATTTTTCGTGTTTGAAAATCACTTCAAAAACCTTCGATGAAAGAATAGTACATTAAAAGAGGAATGATTACAACATTTTCAAGTATTATGTACAAGTACACTTAAATAAAAATAAACAAATAACATAAATTAACACTTACATAAGAATGAACCCAAGCAACTTTATTTCCAATTGCATCTCCAATTTTCTTTACTCTTCCACATAGTCAACATGAAAGAGCATGTTCTTGTCCACAGCAATCTTCATTACTACTATTTCCAACCAAGAGGCAATTACTTGGTCCAAAGATGACTCATCTAGATAACGTGGAGGTGATCCAGAAATGACTGGCTATGGCTCAACGTCCTCTTGTCTTTTGGGGGTCAATATAACATCGACCTTTCGATCCAAGGAGAACTCCGACCGTCACCTTTCTTTGAGCTTTTCCTTCTCTTGTAGGCAAAAGGGACTTAATTTACTCTCCTTTCCGTAGACAGATTTGTAACTCTCAGCATTGGTCCAGACCCCATGAGGAAGAATATATGGGAATCCACATCCCAAGGGCTCAATCATGCTAAAATCCAGAAAATGATAAGCTTTACTACGTTTAGTTACAAATATATCTAGTAAAACATGGCTATTCCCAGATAGAAAAAAGGTACCACCAAAGAGTAATCAATGCTTGTCATGTAATTAATAGGTTAAAAATAATTGCTTGCAAGTGTGAAGGAAGCATATAAATGCATTCAGTGTAAGGGATCCTATCCTCAAAGAGCAAAAACATGAAAGGAATCTGTCTCCAATTCTAAAACACCTACTCTATTGTTCACTGTTAGAAAAGTAGAGCAACACAATTAAACTAGTAACGTCAATGAAATGCAAAAGCAGTTATATGCCTCAATGCCTCTTCTTGAGAAATAGCAAGAGATGAAGTACAAAGCAGACGTAGAATCCATCAATGACCATATAAATGAGAAACTATAAAGAGACGTAGTTTGTATGTTAAATATAGACCATCATTATAACTCTTCTTCATCATCGTTATAGCCAACCTTGATGCCATCCATGCTAGCAATCACATTCTATAAGAACTGCAAGATAGACAAATATTTTTACTCCTGAACTCTAAATCCTATCTACTGTCGTAAACACAAACCAAAGAGTTCAAAATTATCGTCGAAAGTAACTTCGGCATAAATATTTTAGAACCCAATTGATTGTTAAATCGATGGCTTTTGGCAACGACCAACACAAGATGATAGACAAGATCAAGTGAAAAAAGGACAGCCACTTGTACCGAATAGAATATCTTTTTGAGAGTTGAATCAACGAATTTTACCATGAGGTGATGCCTTCCATTCTGATTTTTGTTTGATATAATATATATATATATCAAAAAAACTCACCGAAACTCATAAAATTTTGATTGCTCGTAACCACAAATAGTAACGTCAGAAAAGAAAATAGTAAAAAAAATTTCATCATTTTCTAAGTGTTTATACGTTAAATGAATTTTTGAAGTATTCTGTCATTTTTCTTTTGTATATAAATAAAAAAATTTCTTTCATTTTTCGACCTCTTGATCTTTAAAATTAATAAAAAATAAAAAAATAGAAAAAGTGAATTATCATAGAATATATTAACAATATGTAATTCTGATATTGAAATTATTTGTCTTTAATAAATGAGAATTGATATTATAAGAGATATGCAAAATGATAAGGATGTGTGTAATGTATTTTATATTATAATTATTGTCATAAATGACTATATTTTATATTATCTATAATAAAAAAATTTATTTTGTATCTTGTAAATAAATATAAAAAAAATTAATTTATCAATTTTAACATTTTCTATTCTATGAATAAATATACATATTTTATATTTTGTGATTTTCTTGATTGTATACAAATATCTTGATTTTCTACTAATTTTCTGTTATTTTCATTCTCATCGTTTTCTATGATATTCTATCATTTTCTAGATATATAAACACCTCCTAAGTGTTTGGACTAACAAAACATGACACAAAATAACATTAGACACAATTCAATTTAGAATGGATCAATACGTAAGTAATTATTATTAAACATGTTATTTATATGTCAACTTATTTTTCATGTTACATTGGAACACACCGTATATAGTTTTAGACTAAAAATGTTGAATAGAAGAAATGTCAAGTTTTTTTAAAAATTTAAACTTATTTTCCTATGTTAAATTAAAACAATTATTGCCAAGTAGATTTTTAAATAATAATATTGAATTTCACCCCATGAGTTGTCCATGCTCTTGTAGATTTACAATATGATTTGCATGAAAATTGTTTTAATGATCATCCCTTCTAAAACTAAGGGAGAGTTTAGTATTTGACTAAATGTGTAGATCAAAAATGAAAGAAATTAAATTCCAATAGATGAAACATTATGTGGGGTTTGTACACTCAAAATCTAACGGAATTGAAAATTTTTTCTATCAGATTTTGAATGATGAGGTGTTCGTGTATTTTAGAATTCAAATTCTTTGAGAAATTGAATTCCAATCAAATGTAAAAGATGAGAAATTGAATTTCGACCTTTTAGGTTGGGAATTTATTTTTCCAAATCTTCTCATCACACCTGATACTCGTCTCTCCACCTACAAATCAAATTTAATATATTATTTTAAACACATTATAAAATTGTTATGATTATCTACTATAAAAATAGATTTTCATAAAACCAAATTTTCATAAAATCAAAAGTGACAACATAAGATGTAACATTATGATTCATTAAAGGGTAAGACAACATTTTGAAAATAAATTTGATAGGTTATTTTTAATTAAGTAGTCATATCAAAAGATGTGAATATTTACATTGACATTTTTTTTCAATTATAAAAATATTTAAATTCATTTTCTCATAGACATTCATGGTATTTTTATTATGAATGCTCAAAATAATATATTAAATTTAATTTTGATATATCAATTAACGAGATTAAATATATGATTCATAAAGAAAGTAATGCTAAAATCAAAAGTAAAAAAGTAAAATAAAACAACGTAATTCAAATGGAGGCAAAATGTTATATGAACTCGGTATGTCATTTTCAAATATAGGAAAAATTACTACAAGTATTAAAATTAACATTTTCTTAAAATACTTTTAGATTTTTCAAAATATCTTAAATATAATAGTTATTTTTTAAGTTCAATGTGTCACTATTATAGTCCTGTAAGATTTCTCTATGTAACTATTTAATTGAGATATATTTCAACTTAGATATTCTTAAATTTTTTATCTAAATTGTAATTTCATTTAAAAATCTTTCTTTTAACTTTGATATTCCTATTCATAAAAGTTATAATTTAATTTAATTTTTTCTTTTAACTTAGATATTTTTATATTTTATTTAAGTTATAATTTTATTTAATTAACTTAATCTTATCTTTTTAACTTATTCATTAGTTAATTATATTTTACTAATTACTTTAATTTGTTACTTCATTAAAAATCAATTTTATTCAATTATATCATGTACATAAATACTTAAATTTTAATTTCCATCAAATTCTTAAATGTGCACAAACATTTAGATTTTGAATTTTTTCTGTCAAATTCTGTAAAATTCAAATTCTATTAAAATTCAAATTTTACAGAATTTAAATTCTAAGTACACAGGTAATTAACGTAAAATAAAAATGATAAAAAAAAAAATATATCAAATTTTGTCCATATAAAAACTTGAAATTTCATTTCCGCCCCCTTCCTTTCCCACTATTTTCCATCCAAAATCTTGAAAACCCTCAAATGCTTGAACCTCTGCTCGATGGTCGACGAACCCTCAAACATCGTCGATTCCATTCATTTACAACCTTCTTCGCACCTTGTCAGAGCATCAGCCGTCGCAACGCCATCCTGCATGCCTGGAGCCACAGGTGATTCACTTCCTCAAGGACGACAATAGAGCATTTTTTTCTTACAAATATTCAACTGTAATTTCTTATATAGATTTCTTTCTGAAAACCCTCTCCGCCAAAACCCAGAGGGAAGATCGTCCACTTGACAGTTGACCGTCGTCAACGAACAGTGATATGCCTGAGCCTTCTTCGCACAAGTAATCTTAAATATATGTTGATATTGTGTGCAGTTGTATGTTTTTATTTTCTTTACAGTTTGTATTGTTTTAAATTCTTTGATTTGTGAAAGACCTGTATGTAGATTGTACACATTTTTTTGTTATTACTTGTGTGATTTTCGTGTAGATCAGTAGGGACAAGTTTGTAGCAACATAATACAGATCCAATAGTCATGATTTTTGTAGGATTTGCATGTTTTAGTTGTAGATTCAAGGGAGTTCAATTGTAGGAAAAGAATTTCAATTCTTAGTCTTAAACATGGGAAATTTAGAAAGGGTCTTTTTTTGTGGGTTCGTAATGCATATGCAGGAGAGAAGATAAACATTAAGGATGATACATCTGCACAGAAGTTAGGTGACTGCTGTTCAAGTTAAATATGGTAGGTGTTCTCCCCTTGATCTAAGACCCAATTTAAAGTAGAAGACTTTATTTAGATTGTATTTCTCGAATCGATTATGGATGTGAATTAAGTCCAGGAAAATTGAACATTATTTATGTTTGGATCAAGTATAAGGCTTCCAAAAAGGTAGAATTGTTTGTTTGAGTTTCAAAAGAAAGCTTTGTTCAGATTATTGTATTGTCTTAAAGTATGTTGGTTATTGGTGATATGGTTTCATTTTTTTTGAAGCATAGAACTGTTAAAACATTAAGCAAGGTCGAAGAAAACATTAGGCTCTTTTCCAAGTAAACAGTAGGTGTTCTTTTATGAAAGTCGAAGCCTTAAGAGTCAACTCTAATTGCATGGGAAGAGATGCCATGCACCATAAACTTACAAGCTGAATGTTTTCGTAGGCCAGAGAGGAAAAAAAAAGCCTATTTACAATAGAATATACGTATTATAATTTTTCTTAATGTAATATAATATTTTTTTAAATTTAATGTAGGCGGTCCTGCTTGCTGCTGCCATAAATCAAACCTTAGCTCTATTTATGGCCTTTCACACTCTCAACTCAAATTTTTAGAAAAATTACCTTGATTTTTTTTATTTTTTAGTAAAATCTACATGGAAGAAAATGATTTTTGTGATCTTGTTTTTGGTTTTTATTGTTGGTAATGCTTCTTCGCAATTTTGTGGTTTACATCCTGTTGTTTCTTGCCCATGTCAATCAGACTTATTCTGGTTCAATCTCCAATTGACTTTCTTTTGCAATACCCAATCAGATTATATGGAACGATTTGTAGTTTTACTTTTTTTGTATGAGGTTCTTTAGTTTCATTTTTTGCTATCGAGAATTTAGTTCTAAAGGGCAAGCATTGGCGATAAAATTATTCCATGGTTCTTTATAGTTTCATTTTGTGGGTTCGTAATGCATATGCTGTCTGTGATGAAATGCTCTTGGTGGTTTCCTTTAGTGCTCCTGCCAATCTCATTAACAACTATTTTTATTTTTGTTACTGAATGGTCAACATGACAATCAAATCCACTATTTGCCGATAGACAACGTGATTGACTACTGATTATGTCTGCCCATTCGAGAGAATTGGTCAGTGTTCCTACCTATCTACTGTTCTATCGTTAGAAAGTCAACAAGATTGACTATATATGTTCTCAGATGTGATTGGTCATTGTATCTGTTTACACCATTACAATAACAACTATTGTTGCTTGACTACAGTTTACTATTGTTGAAAGTTATTTTTATTTTAATTGTACGAGTCTATCTCTTCAAGTTTTTCATGTTATATATTCTAGTCCTTTAGCTTAATAGAGTATTAAACTAATTTGATCTGGATTTTTATAATTTTATATATTTGTATTTTTAAAGTTCTTTAAGTTGAGTTTAAAGAATTAAATATTATTGATAATATATAATTAACAAAGAAATACATATAAAAGTAAATACACATATTGAAATGAGTTTAAAATAAAGAAAAAAATTAACAAATAAGATGTATGAAAATATGATGATGATAATATGAGATGGTTATTTGATATTATTTATGTTGTAATCTTTTAAAATAATTTTTTAGAATATATCTTCATACTTTTGAATAAATTTTGAACTTTAGAACAATCTATTAATGTATATGATATTTGTACTTTTTATTTTAGTAATATTTTTTAAATTTTAAAATTTTAAAATAAATAATGATGTATCAAACATTCTATTTCAAGTTGTACACTATTCTTTTTTTCAAATTCTGACTTTTCAAACTTTTCTAACATATACTAACCATTCTTAAGAATTTTGACTTTCCAACATATGCATTAAATACCTTTTTTTTTTTTCATCTTAACATTTCGTCGCACACAAATGAAACTTAAAATGATCATTCCTTTTAAGCATTTACCTCAATGATAAGGTGTAATAAGTTGATTAGAATTAAGTACTTCTAATTTTTGTTAAAATTTAAATTATAATAAACGTAAAAAATCATTATTATTCAAGCAATAGAACCCATAGCACATCAGAAATGACACTGATAAATCTCCATTAATAGTTTTTCAAGAGCAATATTTATATTTTCAAGTATTTCTCCAAATTCTCTAGAAATTTTATTTTTAATTGTATGCTATCTGACATGTTACTTGTATATTACGCCCCTGATCGTGAATATTTTTGTCCAACAAAAAAGATGTGGCCTCATGAATTACCACCAGAGTGCCGGTTAATTAAATCCATTCAAGTACGTTCGTTCATATAATAAATACTCACACATCCATAAAAATGTCTCATACAAATGCACACGTACATAACAAGCAATCTATCCATCCATGCAAACCATAACAATGGACCAAACCAACAAATCAACTGACAATTCCACCGTCATCGATGTGATAAAAATCCCCCACCTGCCTTTGTCGCAGCATAAGTGCACTCAGTCATTACAAGGTCAAGAAGGTTAAACTCATCCCATTGCCTCCTCCTCTTCTACTTCTTCCTCGTAATCGTATTCGTCTACCGTGGCATCCTGGTATTGCTGGTACTCCGCCACCAAGTCATTCATGTTGCTCTCGGCCTCAGTGAACTCCATCTCATCCATGCCCTCCCCGGTGTACCAGTGCAGGAAAGCCTTCCTCCTGAACATCGCGGTGAACTGCTCGCTGACACGGTGGAACATCTCCTGTATTGAAGTCGAGTTTCCAATAAATGTTGCCGCCATCTTCAGCCCTTTAGGTGGTATGTCGCACACGCTAGACTTGACGTTGTTGGGGATCCACTCAACGAAGTACGATGAGTTCTTGTTCTGCACATTGATCATCTGCTCGTCCACCTCTTTGGTGCTCATCTTTCCACGGAACATGGCAGAGGCGGTGAGGTAGCGGCCGTGCCGTGGGTCTGCAGCACACATCATGTTCTTGGCATCCCACATCTGCTGCGTAAGCTCAGGAACGGTGAGTGCTCGGTACTGTTGGGAGCCTCTTGATGTCAAGGGTGCAAACCCAACCATGAAGAAGTGGAGACGAGGGAATGGGATTAGATTAACTGCAAGCTTCCTGAGGTCAGAATTGAGCTGACCTGGGAAGCGAAGGCAGCAGGTGATGCCGCTCATGGTGGCGGAAATAAGGTGGTTCAGATCTCCAACTACATGAAGACAAAAAAAAAGGTAAATATGTATTTGCGAAAAGAATCCACGGGAAAGAAAGATGGCTTATATATTTTAGATAAACAAGAAATCTTATTAATTGATGATGATTGAAATGAAAAAGGTAAGGGATCATATTCATTTTTTAAAAGTGTTAGCCTCGTCAACAAGGTAATATGCTTTCAGGTAAAAACAAAGGTCAAGGTGTCAAACGCCCCACATCCATACAGAGCAAACACAAGAAATTGAAACTGAGCAAAAGAGAAACTAATTGGAAATAATTTTGCATAGAAACTAATGGTAATTCATAATTTATGGTGTCTATTAGAGTCATTTACTGGTATGCATTATTTATATGGGTCTCTTACTAGATAAATGGATTTTCTTTTTGTGTGCATGTATGAGTGTGAACTCATTCCATATGAAATAGACCCTTTTTTCTTTTCTCCTACACATGATACCAAAGCAAAAGATCTAGAACATCCAACACCAACCCGCCACCATCAGTTCCACCTTGTTGTTCACCAAAACTCACAGTTTTCCTCCATTTTCGGCCCATCAACCTAGCAGTTGACACTCCCCACCCTCTTGCAACCATCATCAGGCTCTCTAGGGTTTCTATGACAACATCCAAGACCGGCCAGGAAAATGGTAGGTTGAGCATTGTGATATGTTGTTTTCAGTAGAGTTGAGCAAGCCATTGTGATAATCAAGGCACCTATGGAAATGTATTGTCATTTTTATTGCTAACAATCCCACATTTTAAAAACAAACAAAGCACATTAAGGTAGATTGTTATTTCATTTGGGACATGGTGATGCAAGGGTTCATCTCTATTCCATATACATAATCTTTATAGCTGATATCTTTACAATGGATTTAAGTATTGAACTTTTCAAGAGACTTTGCATCAAGTTAGGTATAGTCGATATATATGCTTCAATTTAAGGAGGGAGTATCAGAGTCATGAAGTTTTCAAGACAGTTTGCATCAAGTTAGGCATAGCTAATATATATACCCCAATCTAATGGGGAATATTTAGAGTCATGCCACCAATATGCATTATATATATGGGTCTCTTATTAGGTAAATGGATATCAACCTATCTATTTTCTTATATTTGTCTGTGTGTAACTCACTCCATATGAAATATACCCTCTTTTCACTTCTCCTTCACAATGTCCATATATGGTACGAGATATTTATTAATAGGCAGATTTAGAAAAAAGACTTTTGAATTTTATTTGTGTCAAGAAAACCAAAAGGAATGAAAATACGTAGTCAAAGAAAAACAAAAATCAATGAAACTACTAGCTTTGACTCTAGCAAAGTATTTATACATGCGTAGAAATCAAAGTAAAATATTTTCTCTTCAAATACCACATTTTCAGGTGGGAAAAAAGGAAAATTTTTAAAACTTGCGATGAAATTTCAAATAAACGTAGTATGGGATAATCACTCACATGTGGGGTTAGCCAGCTTCAAAGTACGGAAGCAGATATCGTACAGAGCCTCATTGTCAAGTACCATACATTCATCAGCATTCTCCACAAGCTGATGAACAGAAAGGGTTGCATTATATGGCTCAACAACAGTGTCAGATACCTTTGGAGATGGGAAGACAGAAAATGTAAGCATCATTCGATCTGGATATTCCTCTCTGATCTTGGACATAAGCAAGGTACCCATACCAGATCCTGTGCCTCCTCCCAAGGAATGGCATATTTGGAATCCTGAGCAACATAAACACTAGTAAAATGAAAGATACATGCTTTCTTACCCAAGGAACGACACCAGCATCATTCAAAAATTTTCAAGAATTAAGACTGTGTTAGAAAAAGAAAAGAAAAGGTAAACTATAACCTACCATCAGTTTGGAACAAATCAACTTTAAAGATGATGGAGTCTAACGATGCTTTTAGTGAAATATACCTGTTTCACATGGTTTAATTCCAAACTACAAAAAATGTTTCATCCTTCTGTAAACTACAACCATTTTCATCAGATATGATACGTGCTTATCTTTCAAGAAGTTTTGTACCTTTTCTTTTGAAATAACTTTTCTTGAACGTTTTGATCAAACTAATAACAATTATAATAACCATAATTTTTTTGGCGTTACAGATGCTCCTCTTGCAAGAGCAGTCATACTTGTTCAATTTCCAATAGTACGGCAGACATCATAATTTTTTTCATTCCATATTTTCTCTTTACTGAACTGAAGACTATTTCATAGCAATATATCATCACTAGCACAGAAACTGTTAAAAACCAAGGGTTACATAAGGCCAACAAATCTAACAATTTCAGAGAAAAACTGAGAGAATTAGGCCTTGAAGTTTTAGAAGAATGGTAATCAACTGGATGAAAAATCATCTAATACAGAATGTTATAACAGAAAGAGCTGTATCATATAATAAAATTAGAAAATGGCTCAAATTAGAGATATTTTCAATCAAATAAGCAAAAGCTTTGCTTCAAGAAAAATACAAAACATTTTCCTTTGAAAAACATCATGTAAAAAAAATAATATTTTTTGAAAAAGTATAATTACAGAAAGACTAAGTTTCTTAAATGTACCATAGTTATTGTAATATAAATTTTATACCTAAAGAACGTATATATCTAATAGATTATCCCATACGGATTAAGAAAATTAAGAAGATATCAAAGGAAAAGCACTTAACATCATAAGTTAAAGAAAGAGACCTGTCAACTAGCCGTGTGATGGCACAGTGGCCAAGGCAGTGGTCTTTGCAGCTCTCTCCCAGGTTTGAACCAGGAAGAAAAAAGAAAATAAATTCCCACTAACCACTAACCTATTGTTAAAAAAAGAACTGTCGTTAACTTAAAACACAAATTCATATAGAGCCTGCCTGGTACACTTACACTGCCCTTAATGGGATCATATATCTATACGTTGGAACAAATGCTTTAGAAAAATTCTTTGACATAAACAATGACTATTCTGAACAGATCAGAGAAACATATGTCCTGCATGATATCCCAGATCCAGTAAGAAACTTCAAAGTGCAAAAGGATGAAAAGGCAGGTATCTAAGGTTTTGGTGCTTAAAAGGCCAACACTCACTTTTTGTGCCACATCAGTACCATATAAGAAAATTTTCCACAATGTTCAAAATAGAAGATATGGCCATCAATGTTGACAAAAGAATACTGAAAGACTGGAAGGGTTTCTCACGACTAGTAGCTTTTAATTATTTCTGATTTATTACTAAAAACACCGTAAATTTGAGAGAAATAAATTTTTTTGAAAAATGAAATTATTTCTCTTTTGAAGCATTTAAGGAACTCCTTTACAAGAAAAACGTCAGCAAAATAACTAATTTACTGGTTTAGGAAACTTGAATGGTAAAATATGAATGATGGAATACAACAAGAGAAAGGACGAAAGAGACGGATCACGTCATACTATTGCATAAAAAATGAAGCATTTCCTGTGAAGAGGTTGCGGTCTTTTGGACTGCCATGTTGTTAGAAACTTTACATCATAAAAACAGAAAAATGACCACATTTGGAACACATGCATACATTGCAACATGTTACATTCAAATCTCACCATCAAATTCCTCGACATATATGGACTTTGGTTTTTTCTTCCCTTCGATTTTCTAATGCACTTGTATCTAATTCTAGCAGTAGCATGCATCAGTAATTTCTTCAAAATCAAATGTGCCATGTCCACTACGAAGAAATGATCCAACATACGTTCAGCTTTTGCTCTTCTGGAGCAATCTGGACCTTGCCATTCAACAGATTTCACACAATATAATCCATAAAACCACCCCAGAAATTGTTTTTAAAAAAAAGATCATGAACTAAGATGTGTCTAACGAAAGAGCCCACAACATCACAGTGACGGTAGAACAAGAAGGTAGAGCACAATCTTTTAGACGTGAAACACAAATCAGCATGTCTAACTCTACAAAATGCGCAAAGACTACAGTGTACCATATGCAAATAGGGCAACCGGGAAAAGAAAAAAATAATTTTCTGAAGGAATAAAAATAATCTCACTTACCCTGCAAGAGATCGCAATTTTCAGCCTCCTTTCTGACCACATCCAGCACCTGGTCAATCAACTCGGCCCCCTCGGTGTAATGCCCCTTGGCCCAATTATTCCCCGCCCCGGACTGCCCGAACACGAAGTTATCCGGCCGGAAGATCGCCCCGAACGGCCCAGTCCGGACCGCCTCGACCGTGCCTGGCTCGAGGTCTACGAGGACGGCCCTCGGCACGTACCGCCCCCCGGTCGCCTCGTTGTAGTAGACATTGATCCTCTCCAGCTGGTTGTCGGCCTCGCCGCTGTACCGGCCGGTAGGATCGACGCCATGCTCGTCGCAGATGACCTCCCAGAACTTGGAACCCACCTGGTTGCCGCACTGACCGGCCTGGACGTGGAGGATTTCTCTCATCGGAGCTCGGGAGTACCGCGGGGAATCGGAACGAAGCTTCAGAAGTTCGGTCGTCAGTCGATTTGGGGGAGGACGGTGGATGATCTGGACCGTTCGATGTGACGATACTTCAGAAGTGGGCGGTTAGATCAAAACTAAAGTTGCTTCTTTCACCTTATCTGTCTGTCGAGCTGGAGGTGGGCCCGGCGAACACAGGAAAAGAAAAAAGGGCCGATTGATTAGACGACAGATCACGGCATGTCGTGGGATCGATCGATCACGTGGGCCACCTCGGGTCTTCTCGAAGAAGTGCACGCCATGAATAATTATTAGTACGAGTTTGAATTTTTAAATTTTTATTTACATTAAATTTATTTAATATAAATAATAATAATTCCTGCCGCCCTTAGTTCGATACGCCGTGCACGTTTTATTAGAATCCGATAAAAATTGATCAACGATGGACAAACCTGCCTATATATACCTTCGTTTCAATTCAAATATTCGAGCCGAACTCGTGCGGTTGAAATATTTAATTTTGGTAAAAATCGTGTGGCTATTTATAATATTTTTCGTTTTAAATATTTGATTTAAACTATTGATCCCGCCGCCCTCGCTCTTTTCCGTGATTCATGGCGTTCATCAATTCTTACCTGTCATATCATAAATGTTTACTTCGCTCTTATTTATAAAGGTTTAAAATCGACTCTTACTTTTTCGTTACTTGAATTATTAATGTAATAATAGACATATATTTATATTTATTACAATCTATATATATATATATATGTGTGTGTGTGTGTGTGTGTGTAATATAAGACGACGGATATATAAGTGATAAACAACTTCACAGTAGTTTAAGAATGCAGTGACAATTTTATAAAACATCTGTCGCGATAGACTCCACATCTATTACAAAAGTCATTAACATCGGTCACATATATCACATCTATTTTCGTGACGCTTTCGCACGACTAATAATCCGGTAAAACATTGATTAACGATTGACAAATGACAAACATGTCGTTATACCTTCCACCGGCCTTTTTTTAAAAAAACAAATTCGCCAAGAATTCAATCCAAATAATCGATCCAAACCCGTGCTGTTCGATTAACCACGAATAAATATGGGTTGCCATATTTAATTTTGGTAAAAATCCTGTGGGTATTTATAGTATTTTTATTGTAAATATTTAATTTAAATCGTTAATCTTGTAATTTATAGTCATCGCTTTCACCCTTGATTCGTAGTGATTCGTAGTGATCGTCTGTTCATGTTTGAGTTGTTATAAATTACATGATATCTATTTACTTTTATTTATGCGTACAAAAGTTATAAATTATATAATATATATTTTTTTTTTTAGGTGTATTTATATTTATTATCAAGCATATGTTTCTATAAAAACTTTAAAGTTAACTGTATTTAAGCGGGAGAAAAACTAATATGAGTGACTACTTAAGAAGTTCTCATGCATTATCTATAGGTAATAGTATTGACTCTGCTTAGGTGTAGTTAAGTAGTAAGTGTGTGCATCTACCTAAAAATCATGTGTCAATATTATGAGTCTTACTTCTATTAGTATTCTCAATCGAGTTAGTAGATAATACTACTTGAGTACTTTCAATTAGTTGAAAATATGTGAGAGATAAAGTATATGGTACATGAGATCAAATTCTAAGAGAGTAATATTCTAAGTACTTAGTAAGGTTATTCTTGCAAGTTTTCACCTTCATGTATATTTTTAGTGTATACTAAACTATTTGAGTGTCTATGAAATATCACCTGTTATCACCTATATGGATACTTCTAGTATACACCAGACTATTTGAGTGTCTATGAAGTGTCACCTTTAAGGAAAAAATAATAATAATAATTATATCTTTACTTCTATAATTTTATAGACAATATATCAAAATTAAATTTAATATATTGTTTTAAACACTCATGATATAGTATTGTAAGTAATTACAACAAAAAATGACATTTTTAGTTTATTAATCAATGGAAAAAATATTTTTGAACCTTTTGAAAAATGTAGTATTATTTAAAAAAGCATTTAACATTTATTAGTAGTGTTAGTTTTACAAATTCTATTACTATAAAAAAGTTACAAATACGATTACAATAATCTAAAAACCTATTTGTATATTTAGGAATGGTGAAATAGAAAATGACGAATAAGCTTAGAAATCATAAAAAATGAAAATAGTAATAAAGTATAATTTTGTAGGAATGTTTAAGCATTTATTACAAACAAATAAAAATTAAAATTTAAGTGTTTTCGTAGGTATTTGAATTGATAGAAAATTAAAATATAAAATTTGAATCTACTTAAATAGTAATGTGATTAACTCCAAATTTCATGCAATTTTTTTAAAATAATAATTATATATTGTATGTAGATTATTTTGAAATTATTATTTTTATATATGAAAAAATGATTTTTTTTGTTATAAAGAGATTTTAATAAAAGTAAAAATAAATTGATCAAAAATAGTACAAAATGTTTGCAACATTGTTAAACATAACATTTCATCTATTTCCTTCTACAAAATCTAATCACAAATTTTTATCATGTTAGATAACATAATTTGTTGATAGATTTTATTAACTATTGTAAAATACAACATTTCATCTGTTTCCTTTTACAATATCTAATCACAAATTTTTATCATGTTAGATAACATAATTTGCTGATAGATTTTGCTAACTTTTTTTTTACTTACTATTGAATGTGGATTTTCTTTTATCCTTTTTATCCTAAAACAAATGAGTCCTTTTTTTTCTTATGCATTTTGAAGTATAATATAGGTGCATCCAGAGACTTCTTAAGAATTAACAATTAATTCTATGTTTTACACCTTTTTACAAGAGTGTCTCATATAGATCATGTCACACATCAAATATATCTAAACAAATTAAATTTCATTATTATTTACAAACAAAAATACAAATTGATGTTATATAATGTAATTCTTGAAATTAAAGAAAAATAACAAAATATATCCTAAATCTCTTGTTGGATTTCTCATGTTGTCACGAGGAAACATCAAATAGCTTGGGCTCCTATCAAGGAATATTTAATATTTTTAGTATTTGGTAGCACTTTTTTTTATTGATTTTAGTAATTAATTCATCATTAGTATTTTTGATATTTTATTTTTAATACCAAAATATATATTATATGGATAATTTAAGCTATTACCAAGGAGTAATTAATATTTTCATTGAATACCTAGATATTTGTATATATTTTATATCTAAATATATGTTTAAACTCATATCTAAAAGTACTTGATATTTTATATTTTTTTCTATCCAGTTTATACTCTTATTTAGGAGTAATTGATCTTTTATATATATATATATATACTTTTTATAAACAATTTATACTCTTGTTTAAGAGTAATTTAATATTTTTCTTAAGTGACACCTGACATTTGAAAATATGAAATGGTTTACTTGACATTTTATGAATGTCCAATGATTTACCTAACACCTCATGAATGTAAAGTGTGCCATTTTCCTTTTTTATATCCATATATTTTGACATTTTGGGTTTTCTTTGTGTCAAAATGTATCAATTGATTTTTTTTTCTTATTATTTCATTTTTTTTGTTTTGACATGTTATGTTTCTATGTTAAGATATATTTTTTTGGACAGTTTAGACTCATATTTAAGAGAGTTTAATATTTTTTATTTTTTATAAATAGTTTATACTTTTGTTTAAGAATATTTGATATTTTGTATATATATATATATATTAACATCTCATATTTTATTTGAGTCAAAATATAAATTTATAGACAATTTATACTCATATTTTGGAAGTATTTAAAATTTGAATATGTTGACACTTATGCTAATATTGACATATTTAAATATTAGATAGTTTAGACTCCTACTTAGGAGTAATTTAATATTTTTATATATATATTTGATAATTTTTCATTTAATATTTTGATATTTTATATTAGAATATAGGTTATGTAGATAATTTAAACTATTATCAATGAGCATTTAATATTTTTCAAACCTTAGATATTTACATTACATTTAAAATGTTTTGATCTATATTTTAGATATCCTTTCTCTTTACCTAAAATATTATAAATTAAACTTAGATATTTATAGTATTTATATTTAGTATTTAACATATTTTAATTAAGCCATTTGTTCAATTCTTGTTTTACATTTGAAATCTTTAATTAATTTTTTGTATTCCATATATACATGTTTCATACTTTCAAACATCTCATATTCCATGTATCTCCATTATATATATATTAGATAGGAATAAAGCCTAGTTTAACTTATGCATCCTTATATATATATATATATATATAAATTTATTTTACACTTTGTCTACTATTTTTTTGTTTCTTTTTTTTCTTCTCTTCTTTTTTATCATACCATAATTTCCTTTTAGATATTTATATCTAATATCTAAAATATGTTAACTTTGTTTTAATTTTTCCCTTTTTTTGCTTTGGATATTTATATGTCACATCCAAAGTATTTTAGTTTTCACTTTAGATATTTGTATATTATATCTAAAGGACTTTGATATTTAAATTTAGATATACATATTTCATATATAAAATATGTTAATTTTTTACTTTAGATGTAATATTTTCTCATTTAAAAATGATTTTTTGGTTGACTTAGATGCATATATGTCATAAAAATTTTGTTTAAACATGTTATAACCTTTATTGTATTTAAAAGGTTTAATTTCATCTCCAAGGATTTGAAAAAAAAAAATTATCTTGATATATTTCATTTCTTTTTTTTCACAATATATATTATTTACATTGATTTTAGTTTTAGATTTTTACATTGTATATGTAAAATGTTTGATTTTTTTCCCTCATCTTAGATATTTATATTTTATATCAAAAATGTCTTTAACTTTTATTTCAGATGTTATATTTTGCACTTAAAATATTTTAAAATTCTATCTTAGACACTTGTATGTCATGTTTGGAAATCTATTTTGATTTCATTTTAGAACTTATATTTTTTATCTAAAGTATCTTAATTTCATTTTGATATTTATATTTTATGTGTAAAGTATTGTAATTTCCATCTTAGGTATTCATATTACATATCTGAAATATTTTAATTTCATTTTAGATATTCATATTTTTTACCTAAAACATTTTAATTTTTACCTTTAGACATTTATTTCTTTTATACCTAAAACATTTAATTTTATTTTATGTATTTATATTCTATACCTAAAATATTTTATCTTCACCTTGAACATTTATATTTGGTGTCCAAAATATATTATTATATTTTTTTAGTTTTATTTTAGATATTTATATTTTGTATCTAAAATGTCTTTATTTTATTTTAGATATTCATATAAAAAATGTTTAATTAATTTTTTTTCTTATTTTAGATATATTTTCACATCTAAAACATTCGATTTCAATTTAAACATTTATATCTTATTTTATTCTACATTTTAAATTATTATATTTTATTATCATTCTTTCTTTAGAATCTCGACCTAACCGTACAAAGTTTAGTTACATCAATTCTCTCCTTTTCTCTCTTTTTTTTAAATTATTTTTTAGAAAGAATGGAATCTCCATCGGTTTGATTGATGAATTGAATTTTTTATCAACGTAACCATTTTCAATTGTGCCCATTTTTTTTTTTCAATTTCAAATATGATTTATTCTAGGTTTTATAATTTTACCTCTAGGGTTTTGTTTGAATATTCCCATTTTTCATTAAAGCCATTCGAACTTTATCTTAAACATTTATATTTTATAAGGTTCTCCCCTCTTTTTTTAGATATTATATATTTTCTAAAATATTTGATTTTATTTAGGTATTATATATCTATATTTATGCCTTATTAAAATGTTTCCCATTTTTTTTTTTTAAATTACATCTTAATTGAAAATGATCGTTGACTTCACTAGAATGGGTGAATAGTGAATTTTATAAATTCGATATCTTTTGATTTTACTTTAAATTAAACTATTACCACCTAAATAATCAAAGTAAATATTAACGACAAAGCAAAGACACAAGAAATACAAGAATTTTTATAGTAGTGATACACCATTATTGACTATTCTACATCTCAAAACCTTAACCTTGAGATTTTCCACTAATTAGGTATTTTCTAAGAAATATCTAATCTTTAGAGAGCCACAACAAGATACTTTCAATCTACATACCAAATATTCAATATAAAGTGCCAACCTTGTGACTTTAGAAAATAACAACCTTTCCTTCAAGACACTGACCTTAAATGCAAGACACCAATTTTATGATTCTTATCATAACTTGGTAAGATAAAGTTTAAATTAAAATATAATCTGATTTCAGTTTAAGTACAAGAGAATTCAATACAAAATGTAATAGAGCTTAAAGATACAAATCCTGTATTTTAACTGGAAGCTTCAGTCTTGAAAAATATATTTTGATTGGTAGCAGCACAAAATTTAGATCTCTTTCAAAAGGGCTTTTAGCCATACTTTAAGTATCACATGTTGCCTGTTGTTGCTCGATATATATTCTAAGCTATTAGAATGCTCTTTATTTGATTGTTATTGTTTTCTACAATTTTTGGTCATTTTATTCCTTCTACTCTTTTTCTTATTTTCAAATATTATTTTTTTAATATAAAGTGGTACGTTTGTATTTAAATAAATTCGAAGATCAGTTATTTTTAATTTTGAGGAATTGCTATAATTTGATATCCTTCAATTATATATCCAAAAATGGAAATAATAGGTACCTAAAGTTTCTACACATACAAGCTTAATTCTGCAAATTTTCAACTTAACTAAATATAATCAAATTATCATATTAATAGACAAATAATATATATATATATATATATATATTGCATAAATAAAGAACTAGTCATTTGATAAAAATCTACACAGAATTCAATACAATTATATTATATTTCATCTCCTTCGATTTCTCCCGTCATGGGAAAAGCCGCCAACGACATCCGCGACCCAACAGAAGCCCCTTCTCTTTGAAATCGGCGGCGACACACCCGGTTTAATAGTTTTTAAATTATTTTTATTAAAATTATGGACTTTTTATTTCTTTTATTTTTGAAATATCTCTTAATAAAAAAAGAATAAGAAGAAGGGGTTAGGATATGTGAAATTTTTTTAAGGAGGAAATACAAGAGTTATTTTCCTTCGAATAGATATGAGCTTAATAAGTTGAAAAATATTTTTAAGATCATTCGAAGAAGAAGCATCGACATCAGGGTAGAAATTTAACGCTCAAAAAATATCAATTTAATTGTGTTTAAACCCTCTCGCTCGATCGAGAGATCCGGTTCTTACGACGATATTGCGCGTGGTAAACCGTCGCGACTTGGGCACTGAAATTAATCTTCCGCGCTCGAACCCTATCTCACACCCGGCCCAAACGAAGAAGACCGCGACGATCGGAGAACGTCAGCCCTCCACCACTCGTACCCACCGGCGCACCCTGCGTCGTCGACGATCCTGAAGGCTCTGAAACCGCATTGGGGAAGAAGGTGCTCCGAACCTTGCCAGTTTTGGTTCCGACTGGTATTTTTGGGTATTTAGTGTTGTTAGACTTAAGTACGACTGTGATCGAGTTTGTCTAGCCCGTATTTTTTAATTTTAGTTTGGATAAATCTATTAAATTGATCTTGAAGGGAATAAATTGGCACAATGCCAATAATTTTTGCATCTAAAGAAATCTGGATTATTTATACTGTGAAAATTATTTATTCCTTTTTACCTTTCATATTTCTAGTATCTTATCACCAATTTCATTTTATCATTGCAAATATTTATCTATTTATATGCTTTTTTGGAGTAAAATATGGTTACATACATTATATCTACTCAAGTAATCTTTGAAATTTAAAAATATAAAAGAAGTAGATGAAGGCTTAAAATTAGGTTAGGAATTGTCAGAAAAGATTTAAATTTATGTGATTTAACCAAATATTTGACCATAGATAGAAATACATGGAAGAGGACTCATGTAGTCAACCCTAAGTAGTGGGATTACAGCCTAGATTGTTATTATTTTTCTTGTAGAAACATGCTTTGGTCTACTTGGTTTCAATATATTGATGGATGTTGTCCTTTCCTTGGTAGGGTTCAAGATATCAGATGGACATTTTGCCTTTTTCTCTTGGGAGGAGCTTTGATTCGGTAACAAAGGCAAAAGGTGTCATTTTTAGGGTTTATATTATTGCTTGTAGCATCTTTCCTGTGGCATAATTGTGTAGTTTGGTTAGAAGTGTTAACGACTGAATGAAGTTGTCATCTTTTGCTTCTTCCTGTGATTTTCTATTGTGTGTTCTTTTAATTAAGTTTGAGATAGTGGCATGAACAGGTATTTTTAAATTAGTCTAAAGAGTTTTCTTCTTTGTTTTTGTAAAGTTGTTACAGGGACAAGAAGTAGAGTAATTACATCATCACTGAAATCATATAAGCTGTCAGAGCTTAGTCCAGTGGAGCTTTCAAGCCTCAAAGCTCGACCTCGTATTGATTTCACTTCTATTTTTAGTAATGTGAGTTCAATGACTATCCCAAGTGACTTGGTGCAATGTTTCTTTGATAAATGTAAGCTGTTTTGATCTATGCATACATTCATGAGCTTTGACTTTTTTTGATAGGTAAATCCAATTGTTGAGGATGTGCGTAGTAAAGGCGATGCTGCTGTTATAGAGTTGTCCCTTCTTCTACCTCATTTAATTTATTCAAACATAATTTTTTACATCAGAGAAAAATGTATTTCTTCCAAAGGAGATGAAAAAGTTGGAAAATTCTTATTAATGAGGAATCACATTACTTTTTCAGTTGAATGCTTTGAATGTACTTTCTTTGTCATTAACTTTGATGTAAAGTCTCCTGGAGCAGAGAAATATCTTAAAACTTGATATGGTTCCTTGGTGCTCCTTAAAGAGATTTCTTTTTTTGCATGAATGCATATTTGTTTATATCTAGAAAATTGATAAAACATTTTTATGAATAACAATGGACATTGCATTTATGGTTCTTCCCATTGTTTTTCTTGTCACACTTTATG
Source organism: Cymodocea nodosa (assembly GCA_036874045.1). NCBI lineage: Eukaryota > Viridiplantae > Streptophyta > Magnoliopsida > Alismatales > Cymodoceaceae > Cymodocea > Cymodocea nodosa. The sequence continues at coordinate 10,849,092 of CM072347.1, read as the reverse complement.
TGCTTCTATTCCTTTATTGGATTATAAAACAATAAGAATGGGCAAATTATATAATAGCAATTATAGATAATATATATATATATATATATAGAGAGAGAGAGAGAGAGAGAGAGAGAGAGAAGTTTATCATGAATTTTCAGTTCACACAGGAATTAAGTGTCGGTGCTGATTCACTTTTTTCTATAGGTACACGTCACGATTTGACAAGGTTCTACTAGATAAAATAGTTGAACATGTTGTGGACCTTCCTGATCCTGAGGTATGCTGTCTCTTACAATATAATGGTTGCTAAACAGCAGTCATTGTGTATGTTCTTGTCAATGTCTTTGTCTTTGATGGTGATGGTGTCTTACAATGAAATATTCCAACATTCTACAATTATGTAATTTCATATGAAAATTCACAAGCAACTATTGTAGCGCTGCTAGTGCATACTGCATAAATATCACTAAAATGGATATAGATGGTAAAAGATCAGGTTGTGATAACTGTTGGGGATATACTGTTTGTGTTTCTCCCTTTTATTAGTTATGCAACATGGCTTTACAAATCTGTCTAAGATTATTTTCCAGTATGTAATAGCATTGTTCAAACATCAGCTAGTAGAGCAGTTTACAGATTGATTGATAAGCTTCAGTATCTGTGCCAAGAATAAAAAAACATTAAAAATGTCTTTTACTTATTTAATATAGCCATTTATTTTCTTCCCAATCAACATGAATTGAAATCATGCCATCTAGAAAATAAAGGGCTTAAAGTTTGTGTACATCCAGAGTGAATGGTTTGCTACTAGCTGCCTTTATAGTTTACAAACAGCCTTGCATGCCAATGCTGTCTTTTTTAAAATTCTTGCATGGTTTATTTATATATTTCCTAATTGATATTTTTACCTTCAAAAGCTTTTATCTTTTTTTCTCAAATTTATATATATTTTTTGTTACACATGTTTGTGTTGTAGCTTGACCCACTTGTAAAGAAGGCATTTGATGTAGCTTATGACAATATATATGAATTCCATGTTGCCCAACAAACTCCAGAAAAGAATATAGAGAACATGAAGGTAGACATCATATGCTATTATGCTTTGTCGTATTTAATTTGTAGCTCATTTTGACTTTGGCCCTCACATGCAGGGTGTTAGATGTAAGCGAGTAGCTAGGTGCATTTCTTCTGTAGGTCTTTATGTTCCTGGGGGTACTGCAGTGTTACCATCAACTGCTTTAATGCTTTCAGTGGTATGTTGTATTGCAAGTGCTATTTTCATAAATTTGATATTTCTTTCATTGAAAGCTGATGGTACTGTTCTTAGAAGAGAGGATCATCTCGCTATAGAACGTAGTTACCATTTAAATTATTTTTACAGCCTGCACAGATAGCTGGGTGCAAAACTATCGTTCTAGCTACTCCCCCTTACCATGATGGCAAGATATGTAAGGTAACTTAGGAGGTGAAATAGCAGACTGACAACATGTATGTAATCCTTTACCATCCAGAAATTGAGCTTTAGTTTTGCAGGAAGTATTGTACTGTGCCAAAAAGGCTGGAGTAACTCACATTCTAAAGGCTGGAGGAGCTCAGGTTTGAATTTACTTTGATGTGTATTGCAGACTTACCGTGTAAGCCTTCTTTTGGCCTCCAAAACTAAAGGACTTATCGTGTAGGCTATTTCAGCTATGTCTTGGGGTACTGCATCTTGCCCAAAGGTACTTGGTTTTGACATTTACAACGCAATAAATGGCTTCCTCAATCCTAGTCTCTACAGTTTCTGTTGCTTAATCTTGCTATGGTACTGCATTTTGCATCGCATATTCAAAAAATGGGCTTTTTTGAATGGGCAATATTAGTTTTGTAGGTGGGCTATTAATGCGATTATCTTTTATATTAAGTGAAGGGACCGGGTGAATGACTGGTCCTCTTAGTTAGTGGACAAAATTCTCCCTAAAATCATAGTTAAATTATGTAAAAGTATTTCTCTTGCTTGCGGAGGGGTTTGAAATTGCACAGACATACTTAGTAACTAATGAAACAATTCAATCAACTACAAGTTGAACTACTTTTGATATTTAAAATGAAGCCTATAATATTTAATATCTGCATTTAATATATGCTCTTTAAATTTCTTTCTTTAATTTTAGTATGTGTTCTATGAATTACATATCATGTAATTTTATAAATTGTTCAACAAAAATAAAGAAAACTAAAATGTTAAAATGTGAACATCCAATCCAAAAGCAATTGATTATGAATAGAGAGGTACTTTTCTATATTAATTCATTCTTTATTTTTTATTTAGTCCTTATGAAACTGTATTTTTCAACACCTCTTCACTTTTGGCCTTCTTTTGTATATTTTTTTTGGGTAGATGTGTGGGCTTAGTAGGATTTTTCTATTGTAATACTATATTGAAACCTGGACATCCCCCTTAAAATCAATTGGTTATAAGTGGAGAGATTTTTTTCTATAATTACTCGTTTTCATCTTTTAATTAATCCATGTGAGACTATATTTTTCAATATAAAATATTCTTACACGCAATTTACATAACTTTTTACTAGTAGACTATGATTGGAATTCATATATATGTATTTTTTTGGAAAATAATTCATTTATATATATGAATGGATCTAGCATGCTCGTCTCCTTTGAAAGAGGCAATAAATGCATATTTGTATATTTTTTAATCATTCAACTGAATGCCAATATTGTTATTTTTTAGGTTGAAAAAATATTTGGACCTGGAAATCAGTATGTCACTGCAGCAAAAATGATTCTCCAAGTATGAGATTCATCTTTTACTATTATATTTTTCATCCTGCAGAGTTCAATTACTTTTATTGACTATTATTGTTCTTTATGCAGAATAGTGAGGCAATGATTTCTATTGACATGCCTGCAGGCCCATCAGAGGTATTGGTAATAGCTGACAAATATGCAAACCCCGTCCATATTGCTGCAGATCTACTTTCCCAGGTTCGTAATTACTTTACCTTATAATATTTAATAATGTTCAGTTAGGTATGTTGACAACGTATTTAACTCTTTGAAATTCTATGGAAGAGCCAGTCATTCACATGAATGGTATTAGGCTACTTATTAATCAAGTACTTGTTTGTGTATGCTCTTTACAGACCAGGGCATTGCGGCAGATTTGCTAATTTTTACTTCCAGTATCCTTAATAGGATCCATTACTTTTTCTTCAGTGAACATGATATCTTTGGGAGCTTTGAATTATGTTCATTTACTATGATGCACTTGCTGACAATCTTTTACCAGGCAGAGCATGGCCCTGATAGTCAAGTGGTTCTAGTAATTGCTGGAGATGGTGTTGACCTTATGGCCATTGAAACAGAACTAAATGAGCAATGTGCTAATCTTCCAAGAGGAGAGTTTGTGTCAAAAGCATTGGGCCATAGCTTTACTGTGTTTGCTCGAGATATGATCGAGGTTAGATCTCATGACACCACTTTTTTTTTTTCAACTGAATCTATGGAAATTAGGAATTTGAGTTTAATCAATAAATTTCAAACATGATTTAAAGTTCAAAGTGCCTAAAAAAAAACCATTAACTTTACACTCTGCGGTGATAAGTGAAAAGCTTCTGCTAGTTGCACATTACAGGATATTTTCCATGAATTAGTATGTGGTTAATAAATAATACAAGATTAGTGCAGTGAAGGTTGTTCTCTTGCTAATGTAGAGTAGTGCAAAGCCCATTGAAATGCTTCGTGCGATTGTTTTTGAAAATAGGGTTTTCTATGTCAAAGGCCATTGTTAAAGTCACTTATTATGCCAATTCCTTTCTTTTTTGCTCATTATTTCAATACCATTCATAGGTTAATAAATAATGTGTACCCTCCATTTCATTTGATGATGAACGACATTACAAAATTTGTTTTGAAGGGCTTTGAAGCAACCATTAAAATTAGAAGGAATTTTGCAAAACAATAAATTCTAATGAATAGTTTGAGCCAACAACCCAATATTAACATTGTTAGAGACGAGTTTATGAAGTTAGGTTTATATTGTACTCAAGTAAATGGATCTTGAGGATCCATATACCCACATACACTTTCTATTTAACCTAACAGTGAATAGTAATCATTAGTTTTTTCAGCCTTAATCTTAGTTAACTTGGTATCAGAGTGAGATTTAGGGTAAATCTTGTTTTCTTTCTGTCTTCCAGCCACCATCATCCCTCCTTTTGAACTTCCATCACTATAGCAACTTTGAGAGTTGCCGGAGAACTGTTTGTAACCTTCTACAGTTGCCATCGAAGGTGTTAGTCAAGCTGATGCCTGAGTCAGCCGATGGACAAGTTTTGCCAATCCTTGTCTATTGGCAGCTCTCATGCATGGAAGGACACCTCCAATATGTGGTCTCGCTATTCCGTCTGATTCCATGCCCACTCGTCAGGCTCTGGCTCGTTAGGTTTGCGGTTCCAAGTTTATAGAATAGCTTCAAGCTCGTGATTCTGCCATTATAGTTTGTTTAGCTTGTTGGGTATGACTTCTTAGTTTACCAAATCTGCCATCTATTGTTACGTGCCCTTTACATGCATCTTCATACAAGAAAAAAATAATACTGTTCAGTTCATATCTATTTACTCCAGTAGATGTGAACTCAGTTTTGTGCTGTTAGCCTTTAAAATGTCATCTACTCTTGAGATTTCATTTCCATCTAAATTGGTTGCTTTTGAGGAATTTGTTATTTCTCAAATGCATGAGTCTCACCTCTACAAGGATCCTCCTAGTCTAAATTAGAAGAATATGTAGTTTAGTGTGTTGTAGATGTAGCAGTAGTTTCATGATTATTCAACAGTGTGGATGAACACATTGCTAAAAGTTTTGCTTGAGTTTGTCGAGCTCATTGAATCTGGGAAAACCTTTGAGCAACATATGGAAAAGAACAAAATATATCCAAGGTGTATGAAGTTTATGAAACCTTGTTTACTCACAAATAGGGCGATAACATTGTTCATGCCTTTTATACTTGACTCAGATCGTTGCTAGATGAGCTTGATGTCTACTAACCAGTAGTTTCAGACATTGCTGCTCAGAGATGATATCGAGAAGAACTCAGTGTTGCACTTTTTCTTGCAAGACTACACCTTGAACCTTGAAGTGCCTTCTCAGATTTGTGGACAAGTATTGGCTTCAGACACTCTTCTATCTCTTCAAACTACCTTTAACAAGGTTCTATGAGTCACTACAATTGCATCAGCCTCTCGGATCTTCACTTCTCATGAAGCTACTACACTTGTGGCCACATCCCATAATCGCACTCTAGGTAGTCCTTCTCAGTGTAGCAGAGGAAAGGGAGGATGTAGTCAACACAGATCACCCTGTGCACATTGTAAAAGAAAGAACCATCCTTTAGATAAATGTTAGGACAGGTTCGAGAGATCACCTACATCACTTGTCGTTGCTCATGTTATGTCTACACTTGTCACTTAGGAGCAATCAACCATTTCCACATCTGCATTGTCTACGTCATAGTTGATTTAGATGACATAGACTAATTTTGATGAGTTGATCTACCACGCATAACAATCAAGTGAATCATTGGCCAACCATGTTTTGGAATCTGATAACTTTGCATTACAAATATCCACTTCACATTCAAATGATTCTTGGATAATCGATTTAGGTGCCTCCAACTATTATCGGCAATTCCACCTTTTTTACACATATATCACAGTTTCCTAGAGTTCAATCTGTTGCTTTGGTTAATGGGTGTAGTTGCTCTATTTTTGGAGAGAGCACCATCTCCATCAATTTGAATCTAACCATTGATCGGGTTCTTTATGTGTCTAACTTTCCTATTAATTTACTTTCTATTAGCAAACTTACCAAACAACTTCATTGTTTCATTACTTTCTTTCTTTTTCACTATACCTTTTAAAATCTATAGATAGAGAAGTGGATTGGTATGGGCTTTGAGCGAGGCTATAGAGTTTACTCCCTTGTGCTGACATTCCATAAAGGCTTGATTATTGCCTACACCTTTGTTGATTCCTCCATTCTCTAGCATCATCATCTCGAACATCTTTCACATCAAAAGCTTCAAGTTGCTTTACCTTAGGTTTCTATTAAACCTTTTACTTGTTCTTGTATTTTGGGAAAACAATTTTGTATTTCCCATCCTTATAGAGAACTTACTTCTACATTTAAACCTTTTGATATTGTCCACTGTGATATTTGAGGACCTATTAGAGTTGTTTTCTTATTTGGTTTTCGTTATTATATTGTGTATGTTGACAAATTTTCTCATACCTCTTGGATATATCTATTAAAAAATCATCAATCAATTCTTGATGTTATCAAACTTTTCTTTAGTGAAATTTAGACTTAATTTGATGTTACTTCTAAAGTGTTCAAAACTAACAATGCTCTTGAGTCTACTCAATTGTAGTTACTTCTTTTTGTGTTAATTTTGGCATTCTACATCAAATCGCTTCTACTTACACATTTTAACAAAATGAAGTTACTGAGTGAAAACATTGACACATTTTGGATGTTGGTCGAACTCTTTTGGTTGAGATGAATGTCCTTAAATCCTTGTGGTTTGATGTTATATTTAGTACTGCTTACCCTATAAACTGTATGCCTTCTTCACTTTTAGGGGGAGCTATTCCCTTACAATGCCTCCTAGATAAAGAACTTTTTTTTCTCCCACCTAAAGTTTTTGGGTGCATAGCCTATGTCAAAAATTTGACTCTTAATTTGGACAAGTTGTCCCTTAGATCCATTAAGTGTATTTTTGTTGGTTATCCCCATAGTCAGAAGGGATATTGCTATTATCACCCTCCCACTCACTACTATCTCACTTTTGTGGATGTCCTTTTCCAAGAAGATATTCTTTATTTTTCTCTTTCTGCAACTTAGCTTCACTTGATACTCACTTCATGACTTCTCCTATGCCATTAGCCATACCTTAGTCTACACCACAACTTGTCACATCACTTGCTCTGTAGTAACTCCCCTTATAAGTACATCAATGATGACATCCTTATACAGTGCCTTCTACTTTAAAGTTGGTATCACATTCTTCTTCTCTAGATGTGGATCCAAACCATCTTGCCTTACCTATTACCCATTGGAAAGGTACACACTCTTGCACACCTCATCCCATTTCTAGCTTTATATCTTATGACCCATTCTTTCTTGCTCTTTTATCTGAATCAATCCCCAAGAATCATCATGAAACACTTTCACTTCCATCATGGAAGCAAGCTATGAATATTGAAATGTAAGTCTTATTTGGATAAAGGAACATGAGAGTTGGTTCCTCAATCATGTTATACTCCAATCGTTGGATGCAAATGAGTTTTCATTAACAAATACAGGTCTCATGGATCAATTGCATGTCACAAAGCTTGCTTAGTTGCTTGTAATTTCACACAAATTGTTGACATAGATTATTCTGAAACTTTTTCTCTTGTAGCTCGTCTTAGCTCCATCTAGATCATTCTCTCTTGCGATCATCAACTCTTAGTCCTTGACTCAACTAGATGTACAAAATACTTTTTTACATAGTAATTTGCAAGAAGAGGTTTTTATGGAGCAACTTCTTGGATTTGTTGTTCAAAGGGAGAAACATACATCTATGTGTAGACTGTGTAAAACTATCTATGATTTGAAGCAAAGTTCATGTGCATGGTTTATTAAACTTATCTCAATTATACTTGCAAATGGTTTTCACAAGTGCTCTGAAGATAGTTCCATATTTATCTACTACACTTCAGAAGGTATCACTATCTTAGCTGTCTATGTAGATGATATATTATTGATAAATGATGACATAAATGGTATTGTTGCTACCGTTAATTTCCTAAGGAAAGAATTTACTCTTAAGGATTTGGCAAATTCAAATATTTTTTAGGAATTGAGTTTGCATATGCAAAGGACAACATTACCTTATCTCGAAGAAAATATGCTTTGGATCTCTTTAAGGAAATAGGGATGTAAGTCAGAGACAATGCCTATAGAACTAAATCCTCCTTTCTAGGATAAAGAATTAGAACTATTTGAAGACGTGAGCCATTATAGAAGGTTAATTGGAAAGCTGATCTATCTCATAGTAACTCGTTCAAATATATCTTTTACAATAAGACTATTGAGTCAATTCATGCAACAACCAAGAATGGTACATTGGCGAGTAGTGTTTTGTGTTATTGCATATATAAAATGGTGTCTAGGAAAAGGGCTTATTTACTCTAAGAGGCATAATACTAGTGTGGTTGCATACTTTGATGTTAATTATGTTAGTAACAAGGGAGACAGACGATCAATAGATGCAATAGATGAATATTGTATGTTCTTAGGAGACAATCTAGTCACTTGATGTAGTAAGAAGCAAAATGTTGTATTCACATATAGTATTAAATCTAAATATAGGTGAATGGAAAATGGGACAAAGGAAATAGTTTGGATCAAGAATCTACTACATGAGTTGAGGATCAATGTCTCAACTCCCATACCTATGCATTGTGACAACTAGACAACAATCTACATAGCCAATAATGAAGTCTTTCATGAAAGAATCAAACACATTGATGTAGACTATTATTATGTTCGTCAACTTATACTTGCCGATACAATATGTACTCCTTACAATCTTCTCAATAATTGATAGACATTTTCACCAAGACATTGATAGTTGGTCCCTTCTCTCAACTTTGTTACAAGCCAGGGTATTCAATTTGTATGCTCCAATTGAAGGGGAGTGTTAGAGATGAGTTTACGAAGTTAGGTTTATATTATACTCAAGTAAATGGATCTTGAGGATCCATATACCCACATACACTATATTTAACCTAACAGCGAATAGTTTTTTTGGCCCTTAATCTTAGTTAACTAACATATATTTTTGAAGTAATTTAAAATAAAATATGGAAGGAAAAAATGAAAATAGAGAACGTTTGCTGAGGATCTAATGAGAAACAAATTCTAGTGATTTTAAAAAAGATATTTGGTATTTTTATTTGTAAAATATATATCGAATAAAATATATGGGAACTTGGGTGGGAGGGAAAAAAGTAGGATAAATTAGCTTTAAGTCTTAAGGTCAAGTTTGTCGTGACAGGTGAGTTTATAAAACTTTAGCGGATGCCGGAATAAACTGACAAAAGAACTTCACTATTTTTCCATTTTTACCTTTAATAAGAAATGAACGGGTAATGTACATGGATAATTATTTTGAGTCAGTTTATTTTCTCCATTTACGTCCAATTTCGTTAATCCTTAATCTATCCAATAACTTCCTTTTACATGTCTAGGCTCTTTCATTTTCAAATATGTATGCCCCTGAGCATCTGATCATCAACGTTAAAGATGCCGAGAAGTGGGAGCCATTCATCGAGAACGCAGGTATCATCATTTCCTTTGCTAAACATCATATTATCCTGCCATAAATTTGCTCACCAATCGCGGACCATTCACTTCCCTAGTACGGAGAATAATGATGCAAATGATCGGTAGTATTTGGGAACAAGGTGTGACGCATTGCAGTTTTGGCTGCAGGCTCTGTATTTATGGGACAATGGAGCCCAGAGAGCGTTGGTGATTATGCTAGCGGCACGAACCATGTCCTTCCGACTTATGGATATGCAAGGATGTACGGGGGGGTTTCGCTCGATTCGTTTCTCAAATACATCACCGTGCAGTCGCTGACGGAGGAGGGTCTAAGAAATTTGGGACCTCACGTTGCAAAGATGGCTGAAGTGGAAGGTCTGGAAGCTCACAAGAGAGCAGTAACTCTTAGGTTGCAGAATATCAATGCTGCCGTTCCGGCCGTTGAGTAAAGCTCTTAATGGGAGAGGCTAACATCTCGAAGTCGAAGTTGTGGGCGTTATCGTGTGGAGATTATTACTTTTGTTTTCGTTCTGCAATTGTCATAACTTACGGTCCTTCGTATTTATAACCTTTATCGTCATTTGGTGAGACGAGTAAAGTTGTCAAAAGGATTATAGTCATGCTGTTTTTATTAAACGGCGGTGATTCTTTTATGCTCTTTAGAATTAGAATTTTAATAAGAATCAGAATACTATTGTTTTGACACATGATTTTTGAATTTTTTTGGTAAAAAGAACATAATCTCAGCTCCGTTATCATCATCGTCATCGCATCTCCCCTTCACGGCCACCATCAGACCATTGAGACCAAAGGGTGTATTTGTTTCGTTGTTGTCTCGGTGCTGATCTGACGTAGAGTTAAAGACTTTATTCATGTCACGTAGTGTTGGTCCGACTTCTAAATCTAGCCATGACCTAATTGTGTTGGTCCAACGTGTTCATTCATGTTATGTTTTTGTGGTAATTCATGTCAAACGTTGTCGAGAAATAATAAAAATTGAAATTTGTTTTATCAATTAAATTTAAATTACAAAAAGGTTAATTTTTACTTTATTGAGGTTTAAATTTCAAAACACATTTACCAAAAAAAAAAAAAAATGTAAGAAGAAAAAAAAAGATAATAAGGGAAAATTTACCTTATTTGATAATTAACTTCACTTTAACTTTATCGTGTCTGAGTTCTGAACCCGATATCGGAGACTCAACTCTTTCCCTCGTTCTTAACTTTTCCTTGCTTTTGGTTAAGATCGTTTGTCGACCGAAGGAGATGTAGCCGAAGAGATGACATCGATCAAAGGAACAGCATTCAACTTCCATTTACGTTAACATGACTGCTGCTACCATTACGCAGGTCGACCACACCACCTTAGACAATTGAATTAAATCTTAGGTAGACGTACCGAAGGTTAGAAAAAACATTTAATGCTTCCTTAATTTTACAACCTACTATTGTTGTTGCTTGATTAATACTCTGAACTTATTTCTTTTTACTACCTACTATTTTACAACCTATTATTATTATTATTATTATTATTATAAGTTTAAGATTACCTGCTCTTTAAAAAAAGAAAAGAAAAGAAAAGAAAAAGAAAACTCTTTCTCTCGTTCTTAAAAAATAATAAATAAGTAAAAGACAATTATCTTTTGCGCTGGACCCCTGCAGTCTGACGAGGACTCTGCCGTCTGTGATCAGAGAGAAGATGACGCCGCATCTCTATTTTTCAAAAAAAAAAAATTAAAATTTAAAAATGTTCAGTATATAATTAATGGTCAATTGAAATATTATAATTTAAAAATATTCACAGCCATTTGTGGTGTACAGACAAGTAAACTCATTTTTTCTTGTAATTTAATTGAGTGGCGGGCATAACAACTTTGTAACAATGGCGTCTGGCTTATGAATGAGATAAGTGATTTAAGGATGTGGTGGTGTGGGTACAATTATTTAACTCTTGCACTTGGAAAGATAATAATTAATTTAGAAAATCAAAAAAATATCCGTCAACGTAGAGTTTAAGAATTGTGTTTATTATTATTTAAATGATTGTGTGGACTGCATTAAATCATTATGTTGGTAGTTGATAACTCTTTTTCTACCAATTAAGTTACTCGTTCAGATCTGATTCTCAAAAACAACAAACACATATGCCATGCCAAAAAAAGGGTTTTACTTTTACGGGTGGTGTTAATTACGAGTTAAGGAAAGACAGGAGGTGTTGTGTGGTCACCGAAATAATTGATAATAATTAGAAAAACCTACGTAATTAATGATGCATCCCTTTTCTGAAAAAAGTAATAGGTGATCTATTGGGATTTTCTTCGTCAAAGAGCAAGACCAGATCCACACTCGCCAAGTTACGACTACTTCTCTCTGTAAAGAAAGATTTCCATTTATTAAACATGTCTCTGTAAAGCTGAGATCGAGTTTGACCATGTGCTTTCTGCTTCATCTGGAACTCATCAGAACCGGAGTTCCACAGATATGAATGAAATTGGAGCTTCTTAATTCCCAAGTGTTTGCTTTTTGCTAATAAACATCTTCTTCCTCCGCGCTAGATTACCTTTCCTTTTTTCATTTCACAGGTTCTTCGAACAATTATTAAACTTTGGCATGTAATAAAATCAATCATTACAAAAAGAAAAAGAAAAAGAAAAAAAAAAACCAGTGGGTAAACGGTAGCCAAGAAAGACAAACTTCCTCAGATATTGCCACCACCGTGTACCTTGAAATCCAGGATAGATATCATAATCGAATTCAATATTAATCAATACACCTACATATATCCCAACCATGGGCACTATGATCATCATCATCATAGGTCAACTTATTGCATCAATTAATGGTCGCATCTGACATCTGTTCTTTGCCTTGCAAGGGTGAATTTCATTCATTCAATGTACAGAAAGAAACCAATCTGGCATCTCTTCTCGTCCCTCTCCATTGAATGATCCTGCAATCTTTTAAAAAAGTGCCAAAATATTTTGGCGTGTAGCATCTCTTAAACCGATCTTTAACAATCCTGAGTTCATTATCAAAAAAATGCATCAATACCTCGACTACTTGATCTTCTGTTTTATGTTGAGAAAGCTACATTGGATGTAAATATAGACAAAAACATTTTTACAATCACTGAAAGAACTTCAAGATATTTCCTATGACAGTAATATTTACATTTGAATTCGAAAGATCAAAAAAGTAATGCCTGTCGATAAAATCTCAAAATCCCAAACCAAGCCAACAGAAGTAAAATTTTTCTTGGGAAAACATCTGAACCCATTCATTGGAATCCACACACAAATATAAAGTATAATTTATTAATAATTCACATTCATGCATTTAAACGACAAAAACAAAGTACTTATGATTTCTTCCTAAGATCAACCATACTCAATTTATACATACAAAATAATCATCATATCACAAATACTACACAACTATATCTCATACCAGATCGATACTTGCTAAACAATAACAAGCAATCTATTCTATTTTTCTGAAATCGGTAAGAATATGTAGCACAATGATCTGAAGACTAGTGAGAAGTGTTTAATGACACGGCCTTAACCAAGCAAACCAATTAGAGTTCTTATCAGTCTAGCAATAAATAGAATTTTTTGAGCAATTACGCACATAAAAGTACTGAAACCAACACAAAAAAAAGGATCGAGTGTGTATAGATGACAAAACTTTCCTCCAGTTAAAATGATCATTTACAAGGAATATTTTGAAACGAAAGAACCAACAACAGGTTTTGAGTATGATTTCTTCCATAAGCAGGTAACTGAACGTGCACAAGGAAATGCCATTGTAATCAGAGGTGTGCATCTGCAGTAACGGCAGGAGGGGCGTAAGCCATGGTATCAGAGTTGAGGTCAAGCTCAACTCTTGGCTTCTTCTTCTTCTTGGCAGGTAAAGGAACGCCAGAGCAACATCTTGGGCATATGGGATCGTCCCTGGACACAAGCACATAAGAGAGACAGCTCGGACACCCGGCCGCCATCAGTGCTCTTGATTCTCCCATCGCCGGCCCTTCCAACACTGACGATCTTGGCTCTTCCACCTCCTCCTCTCCTTGGCTTCTACCAACTTTTTTGCTGTTGGTGGTCGTGATAGAAGACGAAGCTGGCGAAAGGGAGCGCTCAGGTTTGATATGCGGTTTACTCTTAGCGGCTCTTTCCAGGGCAGACTTGACCTTGTCGAGTGTGCAGACGCTATGGTGGAAGGTGGTGGTGGAGGAGGAGGATGGCGGGAAGAGCTTCAGGTCGAGGTTGGGAGGTGATGTGAAAGTGGGGAATAGTGGTGGAATGTTGAGATCTTGAAGCTTGTCTGTGTCGCCGATGATGGTGGTTGGCTGGCAAGATACTTCACCAGACTATCCAAAAATGGTAAATAGAAAATGTGGTTAGGGATAGATATGGAAATAAAACGCTGAAAATATTTCAGTAAAAAAACAACCGGATTCATTTCGATCTATCTTAACGATGATATTAACCAGAATCCTTGATGCATGCACCACAAAAATATTTAATAATTTTGCATCTTACCATTCCATCATATTGATAAAAAAAAAGGGAGAATAAAAGGCACAGACCTTGGGAAGAACGACAGGAACTTTCGGAAAGAGATTAATAAGTTATGGTTCTAGGAAATACCCTATTTTTTCATTCTTCTCACGAAATCAACCAATTCGAACCACAAAATAGGAATTTCCACAATTATAGTATTACCATGAGATCGAGACGCTTCCCCCAGCCACTGGGGACCTTGAGGTCAAGATCCAGTTCCTGGTTGTCGGAAACAGCGCAAACACCAAGCAGGTCCCTGGTGACCAAGGACCCAGCCTTTGCATCACCTTCGCCTTCTTCCTTGTACCTTCCGAGATTCTGCACCAGGCAGCTCACGTCCGCTGCCATCGACACTCTCCGCCTTCTATGGATTGGCTTTTTGTGGTAGCGATCGGACGGAGGCAGGAGGAAGCGAAGGAGGACAGCGTGGAAGTGGAAGAGATCAGACACGAAGAAAGCGATAAAACGCTCATTTATATAGAAGGAAGGTGATATTCGGATCTTATGAAATCCGACCCGAATATCATCGGTGGGATGTTGACTAATATTTATTATAACGGAATTATTTGCAATCAAATAAATGCGTCCACGAGTTCAGTTTGTATCATAACACCAAGCATTGATAAGCAATTTCCATTGTTCTGGTGAGTATTAAGGCCGTTTAGATGTTTAATAATGATGCGATTTATTTCTACAACAAGAATATTACGGCTTGTCACAACGAAAGATATTAATTAATAAAACCTAAATTAATTGACCGACCGACTTGGTTAGTATTATCGAGTCACTCAATTATTTAATGGTTGAGTTATGAATGAGATTGCACCGAAGACGAGGTTCGTCTTGGTGGCACAAAATCTTCCAATTTATGGTCGGAACGATATGAAAACAGCGCATGTTACATTTTTCGAAAGGTGTCCTCGTAAAGGCAGGACTTAAAGATTTTTCACCAGTCGATTATTGCTGGAGGTCTATATATTATTAATTAACTGCGATGATCTAATTAATTACCTAAAGGCATATATATATATATATATTAAATACAATAAATTAATTGACTGGTAGAGTTAAAAGATTGCGTGTGGTTTCATATCCGTGACGTTACTTTTGTACCACCGCCTTCCGTTATTCATTCGAAAGCCAACATCACTAATTTATTACTTGCAAAAAGACTATTTATTTATTTATACGACAATTGATGACATTCTTGGGTGGCGCAGGTGGACGTGAATTTACACTGCAAATCAAGGAAGAAATTTATGAAGTGAGAATTTCCAAGCTGCTCGGAAGACGCAATCTACCACTACACGCAACATGATATTATTATAATTTCAGTTATTAATTAATGACACACACACACACACACACACACACATGTAAACGTAGATATTCGTAATTTTTTTCATTATCTAAAATTATTATATTAAAATCATTTTAATTTTGATATGCTATTTTACTCTTCTTATAAATTATGCAGATGCATCTTAACTTATTCTTTCTGTTATTTAATATTATAAAATGACATATCAAAGTTGAATTTGATATTTTGTTTTTAATATCTACAGAAAAAATACTATAAATATCTACAGGTGAAATGGACGGGGGAGTTTTTTTTTTGTGCCGTCGAAAGTGTTGGAGACGTGTGATGTTAATTTTACATTTAGCTGAATTTTAACTTTAATAAATATTGTGAAGTTGTCATTTTTAATTAATTGAATTATGTATTTTCTCGTTTTATGTTCTGGGCATTTTTACATACATAGAAAAATTCCATGGCATGTTTTAAATTATGGATGAGAAGACGGTGGAGGAGGTGGTACGGCGTCTCGGTCGATGACCATATCGGCATTTAAGTGACCGGAGTTTGATAACAGAATTAATTAGTGGATGAATGAATGCTGGGGCGTTCGCATTATTTTTTGACAATCAATGCTTGTGCATTTAAACAGGCGAATATTTATTACATTTGCCTTTTCTTTCAACAATTCAATTTTTTCAAAGTGTTTAAAATAATATATTAAGATTGATTTCGATTTTATTGTTTGTGTAATTTACAAAAAGAAAAGAAAAGAAAAAGTTAAAATGTTTTTTTCAACGTTTTTCGTATTTGTGTCTTTAAAAATGGAAAGAAATGATTTTTCGTCGTTTCTCTTTAAAAGAAAAGACATTTTATCCTTTTTCACCTGTTCTCCTGAAGAATGACGAGAAACAAATACCAATTTCGTCTCTTCCTTGTCATCTTTCACACTTCTCTTTACCATTGTCACCTCCTTCACGATGTTGATACTTTTCCTTAACCACTGTCGTCTCTTCTTTCTCAATAGAGTCATCATCGTCAATCAATTTCTCTTCCCTTTTGAGTTATCATCAGTCTCCTCAAAAAATGCAGTCCTTGATTCACAGATAGATCAAATCTAGACACCATCGCCTCGGTCTCCTTCTACTCGACATCGTTGTTGCTCTTTGACTCTCCCTTTAATAAACCTCTGCGTGGAAACTCTTCCCTCCCTCTCTTTCATGATGCCAACCTTACAAAGACCATAGCCATTGTCGTTGCCTAAATCCTCCTTCCATGTAAGCCTTCAAATTTATTATTGTTAGATGTTTGAAGTTACTGTTGGGTGTTAGAAATTAATCTTGAAAGAGAAAATACTCTTTCTCGCTTACTCAATCTATTGGTAATTCCAGTTGATTAGAAATGATTATGTTTAAGAAATGACATCCTATCAATATGAATAGGATTTTTGTGGATGAATTTTACTTTTTTAAAAGTTTTTAGAAAAAATTAATTTGAAAATAATCAAATTGAAGAATATTATTTTTTAAAAAAAAAATTAATTTATTCATTTATTTTTAAATTAAAATTTTATACTTTCAATGTCCTATCATTTCTCATGACTACATAAATACCTCAAATTTAATTTCTTGTTATTTCCTTATGATCCTTATTTTTTTTTTTTTTTGTTCTATCTTATCATGTTTCGTCATCTCTCTCTTCCATTACCTACCTCTTGTAATTTCTTTTTCCAATAGGAAATACGTAAAGAAGAATAATTGATCCATTATTTCCTTAAGGGAGAATAAAAGTAAACTTTGAGATTTACAATATGTATGAATTGAAACAAGAGAGGATGAGAAAATAAGACTAAATTGTCCAAATGAAAATTGAAATGTGTATTTATACCAATTATTAAGCATCCACTTCTATAATAAATTTGAAGTGAACTGTGTTTAAATAAGAGTAGAATCAGGATGAGTAACCAACTAAAAAGTTTTTGTATAGTACCCATAAGCAATATTATTGACTCTACTTAGATGTAGGCAAACAATAAGTGTGTGTAATTATCTAAAAACTATGTGCTTTGTCTTTATTAGTATTTTCGATTGAGTTGGTGAATGAGACTACTTAGATACATTTGATCAGTTAGAAATGTTTGAAAGATAAATTCTAAGAAAATATTCTTCTAGATACCTAGAAAGTCTTACTTTTATAAACTTTCATCTCTATAGATATTCTTAGTATACACCAATCTATTCGAATGTACATATAATGTCACATTAAAAAAAAAAAAAAATAGTAATTAAAATTTTACATGAAATCATCGATATCTATGTACGTGTTTTACGTAATAGGATTGATGTTCATAATTTTTTATGCTTAAAAGGAAGAGGAGACCGGTAAAATTAACGTAAATTTCTTTTATTTTCTTTTCTTTCATGATTAGTTAACTAATTAGGAAAATGGCAAAGGTTAGCATCCACAAATTATTTGATTATGGGCGTCAAACATTGGAAGAATGAAATGAAAACTCGTCAACATCCCTTTTATCCTCTTGTGCACTTCTCTTTTACGTTTCATATGGTGACATCAAAGTTAGATATCAATTTTTTAAGCTTGAGTCATTGAATATCTACCTTGATTTAAAAGCAAGTACATTATTTAAACTTAAGAAAATCACAACATGTGTCATAATAAGTCAAACATTCAAGGTAGAAATTAAGAAGACTAGCGTATTTAATAATACAGGGAGAGTCTGTCCTGTACATTTAAAACTACCATAAATATTTATGACTAAAAAATTATTAAATCTTGACTGAATTCATAGATGATAAGATTTGAACTTAAATATGCATTCAAACTCATGGACGTTAGAAATAACCAACAAAACTTTGTGAAAGTGAGTGATTACCATAAAATTTTCCGTTAATATAATACAAAATCTTTTCTATTAAATGTTTATATCCGCACTCCAGTCTTATTTTTTATTGCGCTGAGCCGAAATGAACGACTACCGAGAATAAAAAAAGGAGGAGTAGTTCCTAAGAAATATTATACGGTGAAAAATGCCATCATAGTCAAAATAGAGAACCAGAAACGTTGACCATAAGAAATATTATATGGTGAAAAACTTAGTGCATGAGAAGTACATGCAATAATGGAGAGTAGTCGTTCGGAAACGACGGTGGTGTGTTTCAGGCTGGGGGTCGCGATGCATCAAACATATTAATTTACATGTAATTTTTAATTGATAGAAACGTGAATGGAGGTATTTATAGTATTTTTAATGGTTATCTAAAACTAATTTATCAAAATTATTTTGCAGACATGTTTTGTCTCGTTGTTTCTTGTGATATACAGGTGTTCATCATGTGTTTACCATCATAAAATGCTATATTGAAATTAAATTTGATATGTTATTTTAAACACCTATAGTAAAAAGAATATTACAAGAAAAATGAAGTCTTTTTAATCAGTTCAAACGTTTAAATACCAAAAATTTAAATTTTTGTAAAAATTAGCATATTTGGGTATCTGACCCATTTAATGACACCCGAAATCCGACCCGCACCCGGTTTGGTGCGATATCAAAATGTCTTGATTGCTGTTGAACGAATTGATGAATTATTTAAATTTTATTTGACCAAGACATCAAGGAGTTAAAGGGAGGCAAGAATAAGATGTTGGGGTGACGCTACAAGCCATAACAAGTATATTTAATTTTCTGACTCTCCTTTATTTTCGTTAACTTTCATTTTTCCTTCCATTAAATTTGGCAAGCCCAACGGGAGCTAGATGGGATGAGTCATCGATATAAACCCATTCAATCCATTGATACCCATCACTTGTTTACATATTTATTGAATAGATCAATGTGTGTATTTATTATCAATCACACCAGTCACAATACAGAGTGTGTTGTGTGTGATGGACACCACGACATGTCAACAAGGGATTGATGGAAACCCAAACTTTGAGACAGCATGGGTTGCTATTTCACACACTTCAAGATAGGTGTTAGTTCTTATTTGACCCATTTGACGCCCCTTGACCATGCAATTGATGTGGGGGCGTCCTGGTCAGCACCAATCAAAGCGCAATAGGCTTAATTCAATATTGTATTCAATAGACTTGTTTGTGTCTATATATTTTGAAGTAATTCGTAGAGAGTAAACATGAAGTACCTTTGTTTTTCTTAATTTACTCTGGTGACATGATATTTGTGTTTATTACAGAATTTAAAGAAATATAAAATTTAAGTGTTCATGTATGTTTAAATTTTTTATTTTTTATTTAAAAAGAATAGAAGTGTATAACGATAAGATTTATTTAACATGATTTAACCTCAACTTTAACCTGAAATTTAACCTCAATCTTGACATAAATTTTAATCTAAGTTGTGTATTGATTTGTAACTAGAATTGTATTGACTTATATAACCTCGTTTATATTGATTTGAGATACAAATAACGGGTTATTGTTGAGAAATGCTAAAAGGATGAAACACTCCAGTCTCCTCAACCAATGCAATTAGTTCTTGTTAGGAGCTCTCTCATATTCATCCATTATTGATGCAATTAAGTATCTAATTTGGACATTCTTATTTTAGTCGTTTACACTCTATTAACACAGTTTCAAGTGGTCAACACTCATTAATTCAATATTCTCTTATCCGATTGTCGTCCCATTCGATCCTCTCGTCCAAACTGTAGTTCATGAAGCCTTTGCTTCCACAGCCACAACTTCCCATGAGGCCCTTGCAAATGATGAATTTTGAAAGAGAATGCGGTTAGACGCAATCTCTTCAGTGTTTATATACAGAAAGAGTGATGGAATTACTTTTATTCACTTTCCGAGTGCATAAATCTATACCTAGATTTTTAGGATATACTTTCTATCACATTCATTTTCTCCACTTGTTACCTGTACAAACCTCCCCAAGTTACCAAGTAGGTCAAGGTCCATAGCTGATTGAACATTGTAAACAACTACAATGTTCAGTTACCTAAAAGTGGTACTTGCAACTTTAATTAGGGTTTTGAATCTTGGAGTGTGACCAATTGTAATTAATTGTGTAGCAAAATGGTGGGTTAGACACATCCCGGAGATTAGGGCAAGAGTAACATCTTAGTGAGAAAATTGAACGAGAGATTATATGTATTGTACTTATATTCCCCTTTAAACCTCTTTTTTTTTTTTTTTTTTTTTTGCTTTTTTTAAAATTCCCCTTCAAACTTGTGGGTGGTTCACACAAAGTTAACTTGCATTGGAATTTGACGAAGGCATCTCTTCTTCCAAGAGACTTTGAAAAGGATGAAATAAGTTTAGTTGCAACAGAAGCCATGCTTCTTCTATATTTAACTTTGGTAGTAGATCGAGCAACAGCAGATTGTTTCTTTGAGCTCCATGAAACAAAATGACATTTCATGTGGTGAAATGACATTAATTGAAGATGAATAAGATATCAAGTTGCACTTATATGGTGAACTTAGAACTAGAGTTACAGTCATTGCAACTGAATGCTTTGCTTTCGTGGAACATAACTATTGGAAAATAAGGCACTCATGGTCATTTAGCATGTATTCCATGATATTTTATTAGATATTATCAACTACTAGAAGATATAATAGAATGTTCTTATTTATTTTCCAATTGCTAAAAGTCCAAACTAAAGATTTTTCCAAACTGTGAAACACAAACCATTTTTTTTATTTATTGCAAGATAAAAGAAGATAAATATTAAAGAAAAGAAAACTCTAGTTTTGAAACCACAATCGAAGAAAAGTTTAAAAGAAGTAAGCACCACATAACGAAGACAATTAATTTGCATAAAAGACAAACAACAAAGCAAATTAATTTTTGCCATCCTACTCGTCCTCGTCAGCCCATCTTATAGGCCATTTTTGCGCCCTCGTCCTCATCAACAACAAAAAACCAAATTGGACTTCATCAATTGAGCATCTCTCCTATGACTAACCTATATATGCTAGGAAGGTGGATATGGGTCAGCCCATCTCGGCCCATATCCAAACCCATTTAGTCCAATAAGAGATAGCAAGACCATTGCCAAATTGTCAACAAACATGATGAGCACAAAAACTTACATATTCTGAATTTGACAATTGAGTAATTTTTATTTCAATATAGACAATTGAGTGATCAAGTATATATACTTCAAGTGTTACAAAATTCTGAATATACAAATTTTTCCTAGTGTTTAAGTCTAGCACTATCACTATAAATGGAATTGCAAATTTAAAGCTAAAATCAAAATACTTCCCATTCCATGTGCTTGTTTAAAGCTAGGAATTATTCAACACCAAAGTAACTAAAATAAGTACGTACTTATTTTAAGTTTATGATAAATGCAATTTTTTTATTCTATTAAATTTTGGAATCAAAATTCATGAATGTCATAGTTTGATATTGTTATATCTAATTAATAAGCCTTAAAATGAATAAACTCCTTGAGTTCTGTACTAGTTTTCAAGAGATCATCTAAATCTGAACCCAATATAAAATTAAAATCAGAATGCTATCAATTTTATTTCATGAACTTATTTACGAAAGAATCACTCCTCAATCAATCTATCTATCTATATATATATATGGTAAAAACCCATTAAAATTTTTACTTGTAGCCAACTCAATCTGTATATGATTTAGCAACATTGTGATAATTTGAAAAAGTTATCTCATAGTCGTCGTATATTCGTGATGTTTTGGTATGAATGATGAAGGCGCATATGTTTTATTTTCTCTACGTAAAATCAGTTAAACATTGAAATTTAAGACGCGTATATGTGAGAACGACAAAAATAAAATAATGTTGTTGATTCATTTTCTATTTAATTATGTAATTAGATTCTGATTTAAAAAAGAGACACTGAAAACTTTTACTATATACGATAAAGAAAATCATGAGAAATCTCAATTGCATGTATGGTAACGATACAATAAAATTTCTCGATTTATATACATATATGCATATACACATACATAATAAATAAATAAATACATATATATATACAGACGTACATACACACATGTAGAGAGAAAGGGGTGTATTCTACTGATTCAAACTTACAATTATATATATTTGAATGTGTGATATTGTGGGTGGTGAGAAAATCACTTGCCACCAGGATACATAAGGTTGTATAATCTTTCTTAGACACCCAAGGTGTAGGCGTAATTTCCTTGATGTTATATGATATATACGTAAGCAATATCAGCATCTTCTCTATTTGTAATGTGGTTATCTTTTGGTTAGAAAACTTCTCTTCAGATCTTGAGGCTACAGCTGTCAGAGGAGTTATATTTGTTTAAGATCGATGTGCTTATACTTGTGACAATTTAATTGGTCCGACTCCAACAAAAGAGACACTCAAGAAGCAATCGAAGGACTTTGATGTGGAGTCTATCCTATCTTCCGTGACTCCTTTGCGTTGGATGGACGTTTCTGTGACGTTGTAGTTGAACTCCTTCGGCTCTCATTGAGCATTTATCTGTGATATCACTTTTACTCTATGCTGCTGATCCGTACAAGAAGAAGATCACGATGCCTTCGTTTCAACCGACACGTCAATTTCGAGCTTGCTGTCGTTCAATCTGATTAACTATTGAGAGACAATCAATCATTGATACACTAGATCTTTTTTATAAATTTGAAGATTATCTATAAATAAAGAAAACAATGGGAATTTAATCTGTCCCGAACATGCAGCTAGCTTTCAGGGATTCTTATCAACCGCAGTCGTCTCAATTATTGGCCTCAAGCTTAAGTAATTATTGCATATCATTAACGCATACGAAGTCCAATCGAACTTAATACGAACAGTGCTATTTTTGAAAAACAATGTATTAAATATCAACATTTTATGTGCTACTTCTTTTTAATTGGCTTTATTTGAATTCAGGTGAAGTCTTAACACCATTAATGAAGTCAATTTCTTGTAGAAGTTTTGCGACACCAATTTTGCTTCAGGCGATACCAATGCTTGGGCCGATGCTTTTGTCAACTTCATCATAACTAATGGTATTGTGTTGAGAAGGTAGACCGACGAAGCTGACATAGAGGGAGAAAATAAACTTTGCTTCTCCCTTTCATGCTGTTAGCCACTGGCGGTGTCGATCTTCTGTGCGACGAACTCTTTGATCTTTCTTTCTGTTGTTTTACATTTCTAAACTTTACTTCTTCTCTTTCTTGTTTGAATTGTGATTTTATAAATTTACCTTACCTTTCACCTTGAAAAAAGGAAGAAGAAGAAGAAGAATAAGAAGAAGAAGTCCAAGGGAATGCATGGATTCATGCGGCGTCGATCCGGTTGACACTCCTTTGCCTCCACTACCAACAGTGCTTTTGCATAATTTAAATTGAGGGTTCTGGGGAAAAGGAATATCGGAACATGTCACATGTGAGCGAAGGAAGCGCACGCGCGCACAGGTGGAAAAATAGGTTTGCTTAGGTGAAGGAGGTGAAAATTAGATTAAAAGAAAGTTCTGAAATGAAATCACAATAGGACTTAAATTATACGAGAATTTAAAGTTACAATTACACGCAACAGATAAGTACAAAATAAGTCCAACAAAGACACAAAGAAAGGCTGCTTATTTTCATTAATCATCCCAGACAAGTAAAAAAAATATTTAACAGGAATGTGTTTTGTCCCATCGAGCTGGCGAGTAAATATCATGTGCTTTCTTTCAGCTTAGATCGAAAGTTCCAAGAAGTGCTTGTTTATTCAAAGACTTGGTCAGCAATCTTGCCTGAATAAAATAGGTTTCTAATAGTCAAGTTCAATATAGTTGGGCTGTTATTGTTAATTAAATATGGTGGTGAAAATTACTTCTTATATCTTAGTGTTTGGTGTTCGTTTTCTTTTTGTTGGGCCTTTCTTTGGAACCTTGTTTTATTGTGTTGACCATATTGTTAAACATAATTCAGCTGTGTTGAATTCAACCTTGTTTTATTGAATTTCTCCTTCAGCTGTGTTGTTTACGTAATTGAGGGTACGCCTTTGATGCTATTCTTCTTTAATTTGCAAAAAAGAAAAGAAAAGGTTCCGAGAGGTTGGCTGCTATAAGGTTTCTATAAGGTTTGCCTCTATTTCCTCACGTATAACATGCCAATCACTTTCAATGTACTTAGTTCATTCATATCACTTGATATATGAATAGCAGCTTTATTATCACAAAACATCTTAATCGACAAAGGGGACTTAACATGCAGATCATTATAAGGATGTATGCAGGTAACTTTAGAAATTGTGGTAGGCATGACCATGTGTTCAGCTTCAACAGATGATTTTGCTACTGCTCTTTGTTTCTTGGACCTCCAACTAATTGCTGAGTCTCCTGTTAATATGCATAGACCTGTAGTAGATTTTCTTGAATTTGGGAAACATGCCTAGTTGGCATCAACATACACATTTTAAAATAAGTTGTTTTGGGCCTTAGCACACCCCTTAATATTGTAACTAAGTACTCTACCTTATAATAGCTTCTTGATGACAATGTAAGGGTTTATTCATGTACTGACCAAGAATACGAACAAGATAAGATCTACTAGGACGGGTGATCGTTAGGTATAATAACTTTCCTATTAACCTTTTATGACATCATAGATGATGTCATAAAGAAAAACACGTGAGACTGTGAAACATCCGTCACCTCACTTATATATTTAACTATTATATAAGTACGGAGGTGAATTATTTTCACCGTCAAAAGTGAAAGAGAGAGAGAGAGGAGCATAATTATATTGATAAGTATAATTATAGCATAATTATGACATTTTAAATTCATAAGTATAAACATAATAGTGTTATTGTAAATTTATATTGATTATAGCATAATTATGTGTTTATGCAAATATTGAGATTTTACATAACTTCTTAAGATTAGTGCATGTCATTACAAGGTCTAAGGTGAAAATTGATATATATTAAAATGAACGAGTGTTTAACTATAAACTCGGTTATAGGAACTTGATATTATGATATTATACACAATAGAGATGGAAGATATGCTTAGCATTGTCTCAAGTATTTAAGGTATCTGACCCTAGTTACAAGAGGATATGTGACAATTGATCTCTATTGTAGGGAGTAAATATACAATCAAAACTAAACTAAATATGAAAATGTATGAATAGTTTTGAAATTGGGGCCCAAGATATTATTGTAATTTATAGGATGTATTTTTATTTGTGATAAAAATGCATACCTTTTATTATTACATTGAGTTGATAGTACAACCTTTCTTTTCACATGTATAATATATTATTATATTTTAGACTAATAGTAGAATGACTTAATAGACTTTAGCTCATGTATTGTTATTGTTTCTTTTAGGATACCTAGTAAATATTCTAGAAGAATGTAAGTAGGATAAGAGGAGTTAGTCACTTTTTGACTAACTATAAAAAAATATTGTGAATAATAGATTTTTTGGTTTGTACCCTATTTTTTGTTTTTCCTTATTTAAGGTTAGATTGTAAATAACTTTTGTTACTTTTGATGCAAGTTCATATATATATATATTGTGGATTTTTGTTATTATACCTATTTAGCAGGTATTAACCTTGTAATATTAAAGGGAGGAGTTTTTCATGTGCCAAAATTTTATTTATATGTGTTTTTTTATTTTTAATATTATGACAATTGTCATACCCTTTTTGGGGTATGATAATTAAATGGTATTAGAGTGAAAGGTTTAACTACAAAAACCTTAATCTAATGGAATATGTGAGTAAGGTAATGTAAAGTGAGTAGATGATACTTAACTAATTTATTGTTGCTCCTATTGACAGATTTTGATATAGTTAGAGACGAGTTTAGTATAGGGTAGCTTTCGCTTGAGGTTGAAGCAAGAGGAAGAGGTTGCAAATTGCGAGTGGGAATTTGGGATTTCCTTAAACTATCCTCTCTAATCTTCTCAAGTGAAAGGAAGGATTCTCGAGAAGCATACTAGTGGCTATGAGATATGGAGATACTATTCAAGCTCTACCACTACCTCAAGGAGGACAAGGTCAGACTTGCAGCCCAAGCACTAGCTCCTATAAGAACTTTGGAGTTAACTATGTTTGGGTAGGAGTAGAACTAGGATGGGTGACCACTTGGAAAGTTCTTGTGTAGTGCCTTTGGGTAGTAGTGCTGACCCTGCTCAAGCATTGGCAAGTCATAGGTGTATGCACCACTTACCTAACTCATGTGCCAACATTGCAAGCTTTGCCTTAGTTAGTAATCTCAACCAAGTTGGTGGATGGGGCCACTTAAGGTATCTCCAACTAGTTGAGAATCTCTGCGAGACAAAGTGCATGATACTTGGAAAAATCTATCATGTTGGGGCCTAGCAAGGTCTCTTTCAAGCTTTCGCCTCCTTGAATACTCTTGGTGTATACCAGGTCGTTTGAGTGTCCATTGAGACTCACATGTTATCACCTCCATAGATACTTCTAGTGTATATTAGGCTGTTTGAGTGTCCATGAAGGTTCACTTTCTATCACCTCCAAGGATACTCCTAGTGTTCACCAGGCTGTTTGAGTGTCTAAGGAGGATCACCAAAAAAAAAAAAAAAAGGGTCAGACTTGCAGCCCACATGTGCAAGGGAATGATAGGAGATTGGTGTGATTCAGTTGAGTAGCTTCATAAAGCTTCTAGGTAGTTATGGACATGGGGGGATTTTTGAGATTCATTTTTATAGAAATATTATTGTTTGTTTTTATGTATACATCAATAAATTATTTTAATGTAAACAAATAACTTTTCACACAAATTAGATATTAAGTCTAATTTGTATTTTTAGCTGCAAGTGCATAGTATCTATTGTATTTGTGTGCAAGTACAAGTTGATCCCACAGAGATTGAGTAAGAATTATATACTATTTTGATTTTTATACTAGAGTTTATATGTGTTCAATTAAGCTCTTTGTTGATTTACAATTAACTCAACAGACTTAGTTTGTGGAGTTATAGTTAACTCAATGGACTATCCTTGTGGACTTAAGTTAACTCTATGAGCCTATTTAGTAACTTCTAGTTAAATGTTGCTATTCACAAAGGAATTCAGCCATCCATTAGGTGATTCCACAGAATGCAAATAACATCAATTAAGCTTTTTAATATTAGTTAATCTGAGATTTATCATTAATCAACACTAACATTCAGATATTTTGAATAGTAACCATTAAGATTTTTTAGTATTTTGTAAGAATCAATTTTAGTAATCTATAAAACTGTCTTTTATTTTCTGAATCAAATAAACACAAAACATTCATAATATTGATAATGATAACATTAATCACGATACAAATAAACAATACAACACATAAATACTAAATATAAACATAGATAATTAGTTTTTTGGTATTTTTGTTTTGATATGTTCTTGAAGATGAACGAAAGGTGAAATGTAAAAATTCTCTATCGATAGTAAAAACTTATGTCACTATATGCGACACGATTATACTACTGAAAACTTAATCACTTACAGTCTTTGCCTTCTCTCCCTATAGAATCACGAACCAAGACTTGTAAGTTGATCTCCTCTTCAGTATATTGGCATCAACCCGAAACCAAAGCTAGAAGCTTTACGATCTCCTGAGATATGAGTCAGTGCTTGGTGAAAATGACTTTCCTTTATACGATGCGATCACTCCTTATAATGATTGTCAATCACTATGTTTGGCTCAGAATTGGCCCAACATCTAAAAAGTATCCTCGTAGACTTTCGATGGCTGGTGATTGTGGTGGTGTTGTGGAGCTTCAAGGAACTTTTGATGTTTTCTGTAGTTAGTGTGGTCCTCCACCTTCACACACACACACACTTTTTCTTCATCTTTCTCCTCTTCTTTTATATTTCTTTCAGTAGTAATTGTTTCTACCTAAATGATTGGTTAGATTTCCTTCATTTGTATCAACGATGGTGATTTCTTCTTCATTCCACGAGTTAATTCCTACATGATACGTATAATCATGGTTTTCCTTCAAATTTTCTGTTTCTGCAACTGTTAACAGTGGCATGTTAGAAAATAACTGATTCGTGGAGTTGGTGTAAGTGAATAGACATGTGTAATAAAGAAATAACTTATAAGCTTATAACACTAATATAACGTGTTACCTTAGTGTATATTCAAGTAACTCAATGCATATAGTTATGTTAACTTAACAAGTTAAACATGTGTAGCTTACGTGACATAATAAATCTTTTAAATTCAACACGTGTATAAATCTAATTTACGAATAAAAAGATATTTTGGATAGTTACAAACTATAAGTATCTGATGCTTATATATATTTCGGATAGTTAGCTCCTAACTTATCGATACATAACTTAATTAACACTAATTTCCTGAAATTATGCAAATTATTTCATTAAGACATATAATCGTGCAATTATAACATAATGACTTAATTCTCATATGATAAGCCAATATTATGTAATTAACCATTATTTAACCGTTAATATTATGCACTTTTTCATTCTAAACAATTACCCTCCTAATATACAGGCTAGATATGAGAATGAATTTGAAAGGTTGCGTCAAGGAAGCATGACCGTGGAGAGATATGAAGTTGAATTTACTAGGTAATCATTATTTTCCACAAACATTGCATTAGATTAAAGTAAGAAGATTAAAAGATTCTATTAGTGTTGTTTGGGTTTTCCCAGCACTACACTAGAAAAACTTGGATTTGTTACTTAGTTAATTTATCTTTATGCCTATTCTTTCTTTTAGAAGTAAACAAACAACCTTTAATACAATTTAGATATTAATTCCAATTTGTACTTTAACTGCAAGTGCACAGTGTCTATTGTATCAGTGTGCAAGTACAGGTCGATCCCACAGGGAATTGCTGACGAATTTAAGAAATGTTTGATTGTGAACAATTCAAATTTATATTTAATAAGTACTCCGTTGAGTTACAGTTAAATCAACGGACTAAGTTCGTTAAGTTATGGCTAACTCAACGGACTATCCTCGTGGACTTAAGTTAACTCCACGAGCCTGTCTCTTTATAATACTGCTATTTACAAAGAAATTCGGCCAACTATTGGGCGATTCCACAGATTGTAAATAACATCAATTAAGCTTTTTAATGCTAGTTAACATTGGATTTATCATTAAGCAATATTAACATTCAGATGATTCAAATAGTAACCATTAAAATCTTTAAGTTTTTTGTACAAACCATTTTCAGTAAACTGTAAAATTAAAACTAACATAAAACAATCATAAAACTGATACAGATAACATTAATCACGATACAACACAAACAATACAACACTCAAATACAACATACAAATAAAGATAAATTGTTTTTGGTATTTTTGTTTTGATGTGAACATGGAAATGGGCGAAAGGTGAAATGTAAAGTAATCTCACTTGACAGTAAATACTTCCGACACTACTTGCAACGCGATTACACCACTGAAAATTAAACCACTTACAATTTTGTCTCCTCTCCCTATAGAATCGCGAGTCTAGAATTGCAAGATGATCTCCTCTTCAGCATACAGGCATCAACCTGAAGTCAAGGCTAAAAGCTTTACGATCTCCTGAAATATGAGTCAACGCTTAGTGAAAATGTCTTCCCTTCTCGCGACGCGATCACTCCTCACAGTGGTTGTTAGGCACCGTGTTTGGCTCAGAATCGACCCGACATCAGGCAAGTATCCTCATAGACCTCTGATGATTGGTGATTATGGTGGTGATAATGATGGTTGGTGTGATACTTCGGAGAATCGTTGATACTATCTGTAGAAAGCTCGGTGCTCCTCCTCTATATATACTGGCCGTCCATCGATCACACACACTTCTTCTTTTTTTCTTCTTTTCTTTTATATCTCTTACGTAGTAACTGCTTCTGCTTGAATGCTCGGTTGGATTTCCTTCCTTCAGATCAACGATGATGATTTCTTTCTCCCTACGCGATTGAATTCCTACGTGATACGTGCAAACGTGGTTTTTCCTTCCAACTATTTGTTCCTGCAACCGCTACAGTGGCATTTTAGAAAATATATAGTCCGTGGAGTTACAGATAACTCAATGGACTTTCTTCGTTGATTTAACTATAAAACACGTGCAAAAAAATAACAACTTAAGTTTATAACGCTAACCTAACGCGTTACCTTAGTGTATATTCATGTAACTCAACGCGTATAGTTATGCTAGTTTAACGAGTTATAACGTAAGTAAATCTACCAGATCTCGACACGTGTTAGCAATAGTTTAAACATAGAATAACATTTCGGAGAGTTACAGGTATAACTATTCGATGCTTAGATGCATTTTCAGATACTTAAGAATTCACAGCCTGCAACTTACCGACAGTTCATAAATGTACTAAATTAACATTAATTCCCCAAAATTAAGTAGATTCTTCAATTAAAGCATATAACAGTGCAATTATAACATAATGACTTAATTCTCATATGATAAGCTAAATATTATGCAATTAACCATCATTTAACCGTTAATAATATGCACTTTTTCATTCTAAACACTTCCCCCATACCTAAATTTTGCTAGTCCTTTAGCAAACTAAGATCTAATTAATTGGTCTTTCAAAAAGTGCTAGAATTAATTCGTCCCCTTTTGTTTTTTTTTCTTCTGTTTAGCATAAACATATATTCTATATGTTTCAGTAATCAACCTGCAAAGATATTAGAATATATGTAAATTACATACAAAGTATATCATCTTCATATAGGTGTTAATTATATTATTGTTTGTTCTTCTTTTCATCATTTGTAATCCTGAATTTTCCAATAAGTTTTCTAGAAGAAATTTCAACAACATACGAATCAAAGTACAATCCAATTCAATCTGATTAAGACAAGTAGAATAAAGAATTGTATTTCCATTAAACAACTTCAAAAGTCAATTCCAGATTCATATTTCAGCAATTCTAGATAATAGAAAATATACTCGATTCATAAGATATCTGTATTTCACAAAACACTTGTATCTTTTCAGAACAGTATATGTTTTTTTTTTTTGTGTACTTTAAAAGTTAATTTGACAAGCTTGAATCATACAAGAGCTTTCTAATGTACCAATGTAACGAGCTTTCAGTCAACAATCCTAGATTTGATCAGGATCTTAGGTTGCCAGATTTTCAGTCCTTTTTTAGGTCAACAATCCTTACATACCTATCTGCTCAAGTACAAAAGGCTTGTGATCAAACAAGTCAATAAACTCTCAAAGTTTTTTTTTTTTTTTTTCTTCTTTTTTTTCTTCTTTTTTTTTCTTTTTTTTTTCTAAAAATAAATGCACACACAAAACAAAGCATTAATCACATACTGTATATGCACATATTTCATTAATACAGATGCAGTAAAACACCAATCTCATATAATCCTGCTTCTATCATTTACTAAAAATATGAATCCATAACAATAATCTCATACTTTATCTGTAGTTTAATAAGATCTACACATAAATCATTTTACAAGTTCAATCAGTCAAAGTAAATGTATCTTTCATCATATGTGTTTCATTTAATCTAGAATTCACATCTCAGCTCCTTCAGGATTTCAGATAATTTTCTGATTAAGCATTAAATATTCTGATTTCATTTTAAAATCGTGAAACTGTTAAACTCATGAAATTCAGAAAAATCATAAGATACTATATCTAGATTTACATAAATAATAAATTCTATAGCATCTTCTATAGCCTTCTAAATATAACATTCAAGTAGTTTATAAAAATTTTATAGTCTTAATTATCGGATAGTTACAGCAAGTTCATAAAAATTTTCAATTTCCTCAAAACTTTGCAGTACCATTTTAATTCCTTTAATTAACAAACTTACATGGCTGTTACTTTAATTACCTCCCCCCATACCTACATTTTGCATTGTCCTCAATGTAAAAGATTTGACAATAAGTACAGTAATTGTAGCAGGCATGAATAAAGTTTTATTTGATTTAAAATTCAGGATAAGTAATTGGTTACATACCTTGTTCCATTTGTATCTCTTTTTGCATATTTCGATTTTTGATTCTGAAAAACTTTTCATTCCTAGATAAACACAGAATATAAAACAAAATAACATTTAACAGATATTAATAAATCAGTGTCTTGTGTGGAACCTAGGCTTCTATGCCTTTGGTGGCTCACAAGCAAGCCAGTTGGTTTCCCAGAACAGATACCAACAAACTGGATTGATATTTTGTTTTATTTGTTTTTTTTTATAAAATGAACATGAAAACTTCAAATTTTTTTTTTTTCTCTAAAAATAAATGCAGAATACACAACATTAAACACACAAAATCACAGCTTAAGAACATGATTTAAAAGTAGAAACAAATGGAATAAATGTATCAGTCCAAGCAAACTTTTTAGGCATAGTTCTTATTGCTATTAATTCTGTTTTAATGTAGTTCTTGTTCCTTTTTAATTTGTAAACATGCAATATATTATAAATTCCAAATACGAGTGTATTACCATTAATGATATGTAATGCATAAAGGGATCCTTTCTGGTTCCAAGGTAATGTAGCAGTTTCTATTTCTACATCTATTTCAATATACTCCTCTTCCCACTTCCATTCATTCATGTCTTCCATAATCCATATTTGAAATTTCATCAGTTCATCCCACCATCTTATCAGACATAAAGTAGGATCATCTTCTTCATTATACCACATTCCTATTTGAATTTCATTAAATTCTGTAGATGGTGGTTTAGCTATTTCACTCGGTACAGGTAAAATTTCTATATAATCATCATAACTGTCTATGCTTACTATGTATAAATTAGATCTATATGCTATTGATATCTCCGTGACTAAATAGATATAACCATCAAGTATGACATGTGTTTGGTTAACTAATGATTTCTGTCCTAGATATATTATAATGTTTTCATTCTAAGATCTGTTCAAAAAATTATACACACTTAAGCGTAAATCTTCACCCCAATTTCCTATAGGTCTTCAATAATATAATTTTTCAGGAATTGTAGAATTTTTATCAGAAAATATTAAAGTTGACCCACAATTTTTAGTTGGTGCTTCAAATATATTAGGTCTTCCTATATTACATTCTTCTCCTGTTATAGGATTTCTTATCAAAATATCATGTAATGATAAACTTGCATACCTTGGTCTCGTCTTGTATATGATTAATCCTTCATCTATCCTCATAATATGACTCATTCCTTCTAATGTATTGGGTGGAATTCCAGTAGTTTCTTCCATAGCCAGATATTCATGGGTATTTGAACTACGATTAAATGACCTCCATATGAATCCATCTCTAATCTTAGTCATTTTTGCAGCTTGTAGTCCTTGAAAATATTTTTCTTCAATACAATCTTTAATTTCGTTTGATACACAACACAACCTGCACAAATCTTTAGCTGACAAGTTACTTAGTATTTCCCTTTGTGCATCCAACGGTAATTGCATTAATTCCATTTGTCGATTCTGTAAAATAAAAAATAAAAATTTAGCAGAGACAAAAATTAACATAACTACTGCACACCCTCGTGGAGTTAAGGCATAACTCAATGGACTAAGTTTGTTGAGTTAAAAATTAACTCTATGATACTATTAACTTAAAATAAAACATATATACATATAGATAGTTGCTTCAGATATGCTGCTTCATTCAACTGCCCTCCCAGAAGAGGTATCAATTTCATTAACCTTTCTATTGATAGGATTAGGTATAGCTTGAATTGGCAATCCTCTAGTAGGTCTAACTTCCATTGGTTCCTTCTATCTAAGTGATATATTTCTATTCTGATTTTGATTTGCAGCATTTCCAAATATAAATTCTAGATGATTGTTTACTTGTTGGATTATCTTTTCTAATTTCTCTATTCTAGCTCCTTGTTCAATTAATACTTCATAACTTATGTTCTTCTCATTTATATTTTCTCCTCCCTGGAAATTGTTGTTTCTCCAAGATAAATTCAGGTGATTTCTCCAATTAGGATTATAAGAATTTCCCAAGTTATCTCTCTGGTTTCTAGCATAAATAATATCTAAGTCATTTATGTTTGTAGTCTTTTCTGCTAGCTTTTGATTTAATGATAACTCTTCTATTTTCTTTGTTAATTCATTTAATTTCACCTCCAGCATAGTATTGGAATCTATTTCATGCATTCCTCTTGACAATATTCTTTTATCTGCAATAGCTTTAGCTAAATTTTCCCACTGTATAGTTCTTTTTGCAAAATTTTCTAAATATGCCTATGCTTCTTCACTACATAATTTTAAAAATCCATTTTGACAAGTAGATTCTAATAAAGATTTCGTTGAAACATCTATGCCTTCATAAATTATGTCTATTAATTGTGCTTTACTCATTGCATGATGTGGACATTGAGTTAGTAAATCTTTAAATCTTTCAAAATATTTTCAGAATGATTCACCCTGTTTTTGGATACACATTAATATTTCTTTCTTCTTTTTAATCGTTTGATGTGTTGGATAATATTTTTCCAGAAAAATAGAGCAAAATTCAGTCCATGTAGAAATTGAATCAGGCGACAAAGTATATAACCATCTCTTAGTTGTATCTTTTAAAGCAAAAGGGATATATCTAAGTTTAATAGCATCTATACTCATGTTCGGCATTCTCATCATTTGACAAACTTCGTTAAATTCTCTAAGGAAATAATAGGCATCCTCTCTTTCTAATCCATGAAAATGTGGCAATTGACTAATATAATTAGATTTCAGTTCAAACCTATCTCCCTTAAAGTTTGGCAATTGAATACATGAAGGTTCATCAATTAATTCAGAATACAAAATCTCTCCTAATGGTTTTTCTACTGGAGCAGCCATCTCTACGTTCTCTTTTAAAGAAAGGTTAGCTACACCCCAAAGAATTTTGTTAAAGTTTAGTTTAGAAAATTTTTCAGTACTCCACTGCAATGAAAATTCCTAGGTAGGTGTTCTTACTAATCGTTTAGTACTTAGAGAACGAGTCCATGTGCTCATAAACAAATAGCAGAAGATTAATTACATACCAGTCTGAAGCTTTCCATTCTATAAATATTTGTTGTCGGATGAAGGTTGAATCAGTTGCTTCTCCTTCCAGTTCCTCCAACGCTTTCTCCTTTCTTTTAAAAGTGCTGGTAACTCGTAAATAACATTCTATTTCATATATATACTGCGCATCCATAAAGTGAATAAATCTCATTGCAAGAACGTGACTTGCAACGTGCATCGTGGTTCCTGTTTTAAGGGGTACGTGTACCACTACTAATTTCAAATTTTGGTAACCGCTAAACCGACAAAGTTTCATTTGTGGTTAAAAGAATAACTATTCTGCTTAATCCACGAACTAACCTCGTTGAGTTACAGATTACTCCACAGAACACAGTCGGTTACTATTGCTAACTCCACGGACTAACTTCGTTGAGTTACAGATAACTCAACGGAGTGACCTTATATTATATTACTGACCTCGTGGAGTTATGGTTAACTCAACGGACTTACTTCGTTGAGTTAACACTTGACAACATCTAAGTTTCACTCTCGTAAGTTTTCTATTCTGTTTTTTTTACCGGTTTAACCGATACTATGCTTCGGTCAGACCTAAATATTTTTTATTTTTATTTATTATTATTTTTATTTTTCTTTCGGTTGAACCGATACTATGTTTCGGTAAAACCAATATTTTTTTAATGTTCCGGTCATACCGATGCTACGCTTCGGTCAGACCTAAATATTTTTTTATTTTTTTACTTTTCTTTCGGTTGGATCGATACTATGTTTCGGTAAAACCAATATTTTTTTCTAAAAATTAATATACAATTTTTTTTTCGATTTAACCGATACTACGCTTCGGTCAGACCTAAATATTTTTTAATTTTCCGGTCATACCGATGGATCCAGTTGGTTGAACCGCAACTATTTTTATGTTTTATATATATATTTTTTTTAATGTTTTTTTTTTTTAAGATAAACATATATATATAAACATAAAAACTGATTTCTTACTAAGTAAAGCTCGAGTAGTCCTCTACTTTAACTTCTTCTATAATTCCAAAGAAGCTTTTTGGTGTTTTCAGAATAGGTTTAAGTCTTTGTCCATTTACTTTAAATATATTCTAATTTTTAGGATTTTCAATTTCAATAGCTCCATAAGGATAAACATTTCGAACTATGTAAGGTCCTGCCCATCTAGATCTTAATTTTCCTGGATGGTTATGGAGTCTAGCCATATAAAGATATACTTCTTGTCTTATTTCAAAGCTTTTAGGAATAATTTTTCTATCATGCCAGAATTTAATTTTCTCTTTTTCTCTTACAGTCTTCGAATAAGCTTCATTTCTAAATTCTTCTAATTCAATTAGTTGCATTTTCCTATTTTCAGCAGCTTGATTTAAATTAGTGTTCAGAGTTTTTAATGCCCAATAAGCTTTATGTTCTATTTTAGCAGGTAAATGACAACTTTTTCCATATACTAGCCTAAAAGGTGACATACCTAAGCTCGTTTTATAAGCAATTCTATAAGCCGAAAGTGCATCTATCAATCTATTAGCCCAATCTATTCTAGTAGGATTTACTACTTTTTCCAAGATTAATTTAATTTGTTTGTTTGCACTTTCTACTTGTTCACTTGTTTGCGGATGATATGATGTTGCAATTTTGTGGTTTACTCCATATTTCTTCATTAAGGCTTCAAAACTTCTATTACAGAAATGAGTTCCTCTATCATTGATAATAGCTTTAGGTATTCTAAATCTGGCAAATATATTTGTTCTTATAAATTGTATTACCACTTTGTTATCATTAGTTTTTGTAGGAATAACTTCTATCCATTTAGATACATAATCTACCCCCAACAATATGTAATTAAATTGATTAGACATAGGAAATGGACCTATAAAATCTATTCCCCACACATCAAAGATTTCAACCTCAACAATAGGATTAAGAGGCATCATATTCCTCTTTGATATTCTTCCTATTTGTTGACATCTTAAACAAAAGCAATATTTATGAGCATCTTTGAATAGTGTTGGCCAATAAAACCCACATTGCAGAATTTTTGCAGTAGTTTTCCCTGAACCAAAATGTCCTCCACAAGCTTGGTCATGACAGAAAGACAATATGCTCGAATATTCAGTTTCTGGAACACACCTCCTTAAAACCAGATTAGGACATTTCTTAAATAAGTAAGGGTCTTCCCAATAGTAATATTTTACTCTTGAGAAAAATAATTTCTTATCCTGTCTATTCCAATCCTTAGGTGTTAAACCAGTAACTAAGTAATTAACTATGTCTGCATACCAAGGCATTGTGTTGATGGTCATTAATTGTTCATCAGGAAAATTATCCTTAATTTCAATATTTGATTTTTCTATTTGTAATCTTGATAAATGATCTGCTACTACATTCTCACAACCTTTTTTATCTTTAATTTCTAGATCAAATTCTTGCAATAATAATATCCATCGGATCAATCTAGGTTTAGTTTCTTTTTTCTTTATTAGATGTTTTAGAGCTGAATGATCCGTGTATACTATTACTTTAGCTCCAATCAAATATGATCTAAACCTTTCTAAAGCAAACACAACAGCTAATAATTCTTTTTCAGTAGTTGTGTAGTTAACTTGAGCATCATTTAAGGTTTTGCTTGCATAATGAATCACTCTAGGAGATTTTTCTATCTTCTATCCTAACACTTCTCCTACAGCAAAATCAAAAGCATCGCACATTAATTCAAATGGATGGTTCCAATTAGGTGCTTGAATTATAGGAGTTGAAATTAAGCTAGTCTTAAGTCTGAAAAATGCTTCCTTGCAATTTTTATCAAAGTTAAATGGAACATCTTTTAATAGATTAGTTAAAGGTCTAGCTATCTTGCTAAAGTCTTTAATAAATCTTCTATAAAAACCAGCATGTCCTAGAAATGATCTAATATCTTTTACTGATTTAGGTTCTGGTAGATTAGAAATTACTTCTATTTTAGCTTTATCTACTTCCAACCCTTTTCGAGAAACAACATGCCCTAAGAGTATTCCTTGTTTAACCATGAAGTGACATTTTTCCCAATTTAAAACCAGATTTTTTTCCACACAACGTTTTAATATTTGGTCTAAATTGCTTAAACACACTTCACATGAGTTGCCATATATAGTAAAATTATCCATAAATATTTCTAAAAATTCATCAGTCATTCTAGTAAATATGCCCTACACACACCTTTGAAAGGTAGCTGGCGCATTGCATACTTCGAATGACATTCTTTTAAAAGCATAAGTTCCATTAGGACAGGTGAAAGTTGTTTTCTCTTGATCCTCTAATGCTACTGAAATTTGATTATACCTTGAATACTCGTCTAGGAAACAAAAATATTCTTGCCCTGCTAATCTTTCCAGCATTTGATCTATAAAAGGTAAGGGAAAATGATCTTTCCTAGTCACAGCATTCAGCTTTCTATAGTCTATACATACTCTCCAGCCTGATTGAATTCTAGTAGGTATCAAGTCTTGACTTTCATTCCTAATAACTGTTAATCTTGATTTCTTGGGAACTACATGGATTGGACTAATCCACGAGCTATCAGAAATCAGATAAATTATATCATTATCTAACCATTTAACTATTTCCTTCCTGACTACTTCTTTAAGGTTTGGATTTAATCTCCTATCAGGAATTCTAACAGGTTTAGCATTCTCTTCTAAATATATGTGGTGACAGCATAAAGTTGAACTTAACCCTTTTATATCAGTCATAGTCCATCCTATTGCTTCTTTATAACTTTTTACTACATCTTTTAATTTAGCTATTTGATCCTCTTTTAAATCTGAAGCAATAATGATTGGACAGGTCCGTTTATCGTCCAGAAATATATAGGTTAATTCAGGAGGTAAATGTTTTAATTCTAAATGCTGCCCATCATAAGCTAGAGCTCCTAATTGAACATCATCATTTTTTAAATTAATTTCTTCCTAATCTTCTTCTATATTTATGCTTTCACTTTCTTCTAAAGTTTCAGAATTGATTTGCCTATTTAATTCTTCTTGAATCACATCATCTAACATATCTCCTTCATCCTCTAAAAAGTCTATGGTATGTAAGGACATTTCTAACTCCTCAAACCTTTCTGGTTTGAAAATATTTAATTGAGTATCCTCATTACCATATGCTAACTTCATTACTCTAGTTTTACAATTTATAACAGCCCCTGATGTTGCTAAAAATGGCCTTCTCAAAATTAAAGATGTATCACTATTTTTGTACTTAATTTGTTGGGAATCCAAAATTACAATATCAATAGGATATATAAAATTCTTGATTTTAATTAAGACATCCTCTATTTTTCCTCTAAGGTATCTTATACTTCTATCAGCTAATTGAATAACCGTACTAGTAGGAGTTAAGCCTTCTAATCCTAAGGATGCAAATATATCACTTGGCATAACATTTATACCTACACCTAAGTCTATTAAGGTTCTTTCTAGAATGGTATTTCCTATGGTGCATGATATAACAGGGATTCCAAGATCAGATAACTTTTTAGGAATTTGTGGCAGAAATAGGGAACTACTTTGCTCAGCTAAAGATACCTTTCTAAGAACTTTTCGCTCTTTTTTCTTAGTATACCAATCCTTCAGAAATTTAGCACAAGTTGGCATATTCTGCAATAGATCTAACAAAGGAATGTTAACTTGTACTTTTTCAAAAATTTCTCTGATTTTTTCTTATTTTTCAGGAATTGTTTGTTGTAATCTTTCAGGATAGGGTGCTAAAGATTTTGATTTCAAAGACTCTTTTTCTTTCAGTTGATTTGTTTGATCATTTTTAGCTTCAATTGTAGATTAAGATTGTTCTTCAGTGATTTCTAGATTTTCAGCTATTACATTTTCATTATCATTTTGATTTTTACTCTTGTCCACCTTCATATCATTTTCATTTTGAGTTCTTGGTGGTATATCAGTTCAAGATCTTAATGTTACACATACATCTTCCAGATTTTCGTTACTTTCATGATGTTTTTGTATATCATTTTCGTGATTATGATCTTCAATTGTTTTTAGTTTTAAAGTGCATTCTTTAAATTCTCTTACATTTGTGTTTTCTGTTTGTTGTATATTTTGCAAGTTGTGCAGGTTTATAACATTATAATTTTCATTGTCCTGTTGTAA
Source organism: Cymodocea nodosa (assembly GCA_036874045.1). Lineage (NCBI taxonomy): Eukaryota > Viridiplantae > Streptophyta > Magnoliopsida > Alismatales > Cymodoceaceae > Cymodocea > Cymodocea nodosa. The sequence continues at coordinate 10,808,768 of CM072347.1, read as the reverse complement.
AACTTGTATTTTCATTGCATTTTTGTCTAATGCTTTTAATTTTGTTTCCAGATCATCTAATTTCATTGCATTCAATTTTTAATCAATTTTCTTTATGACTTTTTCAGTTTTGTAAATTATATCCTGTTTAGGTTCTGAATATGCCTCCTTATAATTTAATTGGTTGACTTCTTGTTGTTGACACACAAAGTATTCCAATTTGTCCAGATTTTGCTCTATACTATGCTCCAGTCTATCATAGCTATCCCAAACTTCAGTGTCTCTCATCATATTACACATTCTATACTGACCATCAATTGGGTAAACTATAGGATTCTCATACTTGACTCTATTATTTTGAGGATAATTCATTTGTTGTTCATGGGATCTATCAATCTGCAAATGTCTCAATTTCAAACAATCAGAAATGTCGTGTCCTTCAGAATTGCAGAATTCAAATATGCTAATTAAAGGTTTTAGAAATCTTTGAGTATAAGCATATGCAATATTCTCAATTACAGAGGAAAACACACAACTCTGACTATTAAAATGAAACAGCTCTAATAGTTGCTTATATCTATTCAATTCAGTTCAATTCAATTCCCCAGCAACGGCGCCATAAAACTTGTTTGGGTTTTCCCAGCACTACACTAGAAAAACTTGGATTTGTTACTTCTACTTTTACTTAGTTAATTTATCTTTATGCCTATTCTTTCTTTTAGAAGTAAACAAACAACCTTTAATACAATTTAGATATTAATTCCAATTTGTACTTTAACTGCAAGTGCACAATGTCTATTGTATCAGTGTGCAAGTACAGGTCGATCCCAGAGGGAATTGCTGACGAATTTAAGAAATGTTTGATTGTGAACAATTCAAATTTATATTCAATAAGTACTCCGTTGAGTTAAAGTTAAATCAACGGACTAAGTTCGTTGAGTTATGGCTAACTCAACGGACTATCCTCGTGGACTTAAGTTAACTCCACGAGCCTATCTCTTTATAATACTGCTATTTACAGAGGAATTCAGCCAACCATTGGGCGATTCCATAGATTGTAAATAACATCAATTAAGCTTTTTAATGCTAGTTAACATTGAATATATCATTAAGCAATACTAACATTCAGATGATTCAAACAGTAACCATTAAAATCTTTAAGTTGTTTTGTACGAACCATTTTCAGTAAACTGTAAAATTAAAACTAACATAAAACAATCATAAAACTGATACAGATAACATTAATCACGATACAACACAAACAATACAACACTCAAATACAACATACAAACAAAGATAAATTGTTTTTGATATTTTTGTTTTTGAACATGGAAATGGGTGAAAGGTGAAATGTAAAGTAATCTCACTTGACAGTAAATACTTCCGACACTACTTGCAACGCGATTACACCATTGAAAATTAAACCACTTACAATTCTATCTCCTCTCCCTATAGAATCGCGAGTCCAGAATTGCAAGATGATCTCCTCTTCAGCATACAAGCATCAACCTGAAGTCAAGGCTAAAAGCTTTACGATCTCTTGAAATATGAGTCGGCGATTGGTGAAAATGTCTTCCCTTCCCGCGACACGATTACTCCTCACAGTGGTTGTCAGGCATTGTGTTTGGCTCGGAATCGACCTGACATCAGGCAAGTATCCTCACAGACCTCCGATGATTGGTGATTATGGTGGTGATAACGATGGTTGGTGTGATACTTCGGAGAATCGTCGATACTGTTTGCAGAAAGCTCGGTGCTCCTCCTCTGTATACACTGGCCGTCCATCGATCACACACACTTCTTCTTTTTTCTTTTATATTTCTTCCGTAGTAACTGCTTCTGCTTGAATGGTCGGTTGGATTTCCTTCCTTCAGATCAACGACGATGATTTCTTTCTCCCTGCGTGATTGAATTCCTGCGTGATACGTGCAAATGTGGTTTTTCCTTCCAACTATCTGTTCCTACAACCGCTACAGTGGCATTTTAGAAAATATATAGTCCGTGGAGTTACAGATAACTCAACAGACTTTCTTTGTTGATTTAACTATAAAACACGTGCAAAAAAATAACAACTTAAGTTTATAACGCTAACTTAACGCGTTACCTTAGTGTATATTCATGTAACTCAACGCGTACAGTTATGCTAATTTAACGAGTTATAACTTAAGTAAATCTACGAGATCTCGACACGTGTCAGCAGTAGTTTAAACATAAAATAACATTTCGGAGAGTTACAAGTATAACTATTTGATGCTCAGATGCATTTTCGGATACTTAAGAATTTCACAGCCTGCAACTTACCGACAGTTCATAAATGTACTAAATTAACATTAATTCCCCAAAATTAAGCAGATTCTTCAATTAAAGCATATAATAGTGCAATTATAACATAATGGCTTAATTCTCATATGATAAGCTAAATATTATGCAATTAACCATCATTTAACCGTTAATAATATGCACTTTTTCATTCTAAACAAGTGTTTGAACTCATAGATTCGATTTGTAGTAGTCATGTAGAAGCCAACAATCTTTTTAGCAATGGTAGATTTGGTCATGATCATAGAGAGTGAATTAGTAGAGTTCAACTCGAAGATAAGAGTAGGTCAACAAACAACATCGATTCTAGGGTTTGTTGGAGTTACACACTCAACTTTAGAATTATTTAGAATGAAAAAGTGCATAATATTAACAGTTAAATAATGGTTAATTACATTATATTTAGCTTATTATATGAGAATTAAGTTATTATGTTATAATTGCACAATTATATTCTTTAATGAAAGAATCTGCATAATTTCAAGGAATTAGTGTTAATTAAGTATATTTTTGCATTGTCGATGAGTTACGGGCTTTGTAATTCTTAAGTATTTGAAATGTTTGTTATTTCGGAGAGTTACATTTTATGTATTGGACAGTTATGTTTTGAACGCTTAAAAAAAAAACTTTATTATTTCACATAGGACATGTGTTGTAACCTTAATATATGACTTAAGTAGATTTTCAGTAAGTTAGGTGCTAACTATCCAAAAGGCATGTAGGTTTCAAATACTTATGGTTGTAAGTATCCGAAATATCCTTTTTATTTGTAGAATTACGCACTTGTAAATTTAAATATTTTATTATGTCATGTGAGCTGCACATGTTTAACTCGTTAAGTTAGCATAACTATATACGTTGAGTTACTTGAATATACACTAAGGTAACACGTTGTGTTAGTGTTATAAGCTTATAAGTTATTCTTTTACTGCACGTGTGTTTATAATGAAAAAGTGCATAATATTAAGGGTTAAATGATGGTTAATTGCATAATATTTAGTTTATCATATAAGAATTAAGCCATTATATTATAATTACCTTGTTTTATGCTTTAATGAAGGAATCTGCATAATTTCAAGGAATTAACATTAATTTAGTACATTTCTGAACTGTCAATAAGTTACAGGTTTTTAATTCTTAAGTATCCAAATTTTTTGTATTTCAGAGAATTATGCTTGATGTATCAGATAGTTATGTTTTTAACGATAGAAGAATATTTTATTTTTTCCTAGATTACACGTGTTGAAACTTCAATGCATGACTTAAGTGGATTTTCGGTAAGTTATCTGCTAACTATTTGAAATGCATCTAGGCATCAGATAGTTAAGGTTTGTAAGTCTCCAAATTATCTGAACTTGTTAAGTTAGATTTATGCACGTGTTGAATTTAAATGCTTTATTATGTCACGTGAGATGCACATGTTTAACTCGTTAAGTTAGCATAACTTTACGCATTAAGTTACATGAATACACACTAAGGTAACGTGTTATGTTAGTAGTTTATTTCTTTATTGCACGTGTTTTATAGTTAAATCAACGAAGTAAGTTCGTTGAATTATCTGTAACTCCATGAACCATTTATTTTCTAGTATGCCACTGTAGCAATTGTAGAAACAAGACATTTGAAGGAAAACCACGATCACACGTATCAGGTAGGAATTTACTTATGGAAGGAAGAAGAAATCACCATCGTTGATATGAATGAAGGAAATCCAACCGATCATCTAAGCAGAAGTAGTTACTATGGAAAGAAATATAAAAGAAGAGGAGAAAGATGAAGAAAGTGTATGTGTAGAGGTGGAGGACCGCACTAACTGCAGGCAGCGTTGGAAGTTCCCTGAAGCTCCACACTACCACCACAATCACCAACCATTGGAGGTCTGCGAGGATACTTTCCAGATGTCGGGTCGATTTCAAGCCAAACATAGTGCCTGACAACCATTGTGAGGAGTGATTGCGTTGCAGGAAGGGAAGCCATTTTCACTAAGCACCAACTCATATCTCAGGAGATCATAAAACTTCTAGCCTTGGTTTCAGGTTGATGCTAGTATGCTGAAGAGGAGATCATCTTACAATTCTAGATTCGTAATTCTATAGGGAGAGGAAGTAAGATTGTAAGTGATTAAGTTTTCAGTGGTGTAATTGCGTCGCATGTAGTGATAGAAGTTTTTACTGTCAATAGAGATTTTACATTTCACCTTTCATTCATCTTCAAGAACATATCAAAACAAAACTACCAAAAACAACAAATTTTTTGTGTTTACATTTAGTATTAATGTGTTGTATTGTTTGTTTTGTATCGTGATTAATGTTATCATTGTTAGTATTGTGAATGTTTTATGTTTGATTGATTCAGAAAATAGAAAATAGTTTTACAGTTTACTGAAATTGATTTGTTCTAGATACTTAAAAATTTTAATGGTTACTGTTTGAAATATCTGAATGTTAGTATTGCTTAATGATAAATCTAATATTAACTAACATTAAAAAGCTTAATTGATGTTATTTACAATCTGTGGAACCGCCCAATGGTTGGCCGAATTCCTTTGTAAATAGCAATATTTAATTGGAAAGATAGGCTCATGGAGTTAGCTTAAGTCCACGAGGTCAGTTCGTTGAGTTAGCCATAACTCCACGAACTAAGTCCGTTGTGTTAACTGTAACTCAACGGAGTGCTTAACTGAACACATATAAAATTCAATATAAAAACCAGAACAGTACATAATTCTTACTCAATCTTTGTGAGATCGACCTGTACTTGCACACAAATACAATATACATTGTGCACTTGTAGTTGAAATACAAATTGGAATTAATATCTAATTTGTGTGAAAGGTTGTTTGTTTACTTCTAAAAGTAATTATTTATATAAGTAAGTTTAAGAATTGACTTAACAACCCCAAACAAGTTTTCTAGCGTCATTACTGGAGATTAAGAAGTTAAGCAACTGTGAGTGTTATTTTGTTTTAATAGTAGAGTGAGTGTTGTGTGCTTTATTTTATAATTGAGAATATGGCATATGCTAATGCTCAAAGATTTCTGAAACTTGTAGTTAGTATATGTGAATTTTGCAATTTGGAAGGTCATGACATCTCTGATTGTTTGAAATTGAGACGATTGCAGATGGTTAGAGCACATGAATAACAAATGAATTATATTCAATATAATAGAGCTGAGTATGAGAATCCTATAGTTTACCCAACTGATGGTCAGTTTAGAATGTGTGATATGTTGAGAGACATAGAAGTTTGGGATAGGTATGACAGATTGGAGCGTAGCTTAGAACATAACATGGACAAACTAGAACAATACATGTGTCAGCAGCAAGAAGTCAACTAATTAAATTATAAGGAAAAATATTCAAAACCTAAAATTGATCTCATATACGAAACTGAAAAAACCATAATGAAAATTGATCAAAAATTGAATGCAATGAGATTAGATGATTTGAAAAGAAAACTAAAAGCATTAGACGAATTTACAATGAAATTACAAGTTATGCAACAGGAAAACACAAATGAAAACTTTAATGTTACATATTTGCAAGACATACAGACAAAAGAAAATACCAATGCAATAGAATTTAAAGAATGCAATTTAAAACTAAAAATAGTTGAAGATCATAAACACGAAAATGGAATACAAAAACATCATGAAAGTAATGAAAATATGGAAGATGTATGTATAACATTAAGATCTAGAATTGATATATCACCAAGAATTCAAAAAGAAAATAACATGAAGGTGGATAAGAACAAAAATCAAAATGATAATGAAAAAGTAATATCTTAAAATGTAGAAATCAATGAAGAAAAATCTGAATTTGAAAATGAGATTAAAAATGATCAAACAAATGAAATGAAAGAAAAAAAATCTCTTAAATCACAATCATTAGCACCCTATCTTGAAAGATTACAATAAACATTTCTTGAAAAATAAGAAAAAATTAGAGAAATTTTTGAAATAGTACAAGTTAACATTCCTTTGTTAGACTTATTGCAAAAAATGTCACCTTGTGCTAAATTTCTTAAGGATTGGTGTATTAAGAAAAGAGAGCGAAAAGTTTTAAAGAATGTCTTTTTAGTTGAGCAAAGTAGTTCCCTATTTTTGCCACAAATTCCTAAAAAGTTATCTGATATTAGAATTCTTGTTATATCATGCACCATAAGAAATACCATTCTAGAAAGAACCTTAATAGACCTAGGTGCAGGTATAAATGTTATGTCGAGTGATATATTTGCATCCTTAGGATTAGAAGGCTTTATCCCTATTAGGATTGTTATTTAATTTGCTGATAGAAGTATAAAATACCTTAGAGGAAAAGTAGAGGAGGTCCTAATTAAAATCAAAAACTTCATATATCCTATTGATATTTTGATTTTGGATTCTCAACAAATTAAGCAACAAAATCGTGACACATCTTTAATTTTAGGACGACCATTCTTAGTAACATTAGGGGCTGTTATAAATTGTAAAACTAGAGTAATGAAGTTAGCATATGGTAATGAGGATACTCAATTAAACATTTTCAAACTAGAAAAGTTTGAGGAGTTAGAAATGTCCTTACATACTATAGACTTTTTAGAGGATGAAGGAGATATGCTAGATGATGTGATTCAAGAAGAACTAAATAGGCAACTAAATTCTAAAACTTTAGGAGAAAGTGAAAGCATAAATGTAGAAGGAGATCAAGAAGAGATTAATATAAAAAATGAAAATGTTCAATTAGAAGCTCTAGTTTCTGATGGGCAACATTTAGATTTAAAATCTTTACCTCCTGAATTAACCTATATATTTCTAGAAGAAAAATGAACATGTCTAATCATTATTGTTTCAGATTTAAAAGAGAATCAAATTTCTAAATTAAAAGATGTAGTAAAAACTTATAAAGAGGCAATAAGATGGACTATGACTGATATAAAACGGTTAAGTGCAACTTTATGTTGTCATCACATATATTTAGAAGAGAATGTTATGTTAGAACCCGAGTATTTTGATAATGCAAAACCTATGTGAGGAAATTGTATTTCACAGATAAGTTAGTGCAGCATAAGATCAGAAGGCAGATGGTACAAATTCCAAGCAGACGAACAGATGGAGAAAGTTCTAGAAGGTACTACTTTAGAGCTATAGGAAAAACAGACAGTTACAGGCCCAAGTAATCCGAAGAGTAAAGCAGCAGCAAGACAATCGAATAGTTAGAAGGATAACTATCCGAATTTACAAAGCCTTCGGAGAGTTAAATAATCGGACAGTTAAGTTGATTGAATGATCGGAGAGTTAAGGAGTTAACTATCTGAAAGCAAAAGGCAAATCGGAAAGTTAGAAAGACTAACTATCCGAAACTTAAGTCATTCAATTAACCACGTGCAAAAATTCAGAACAGAAACTTAAAGGATTTTTCGGAGAGTTAGGAAGATAACTATCCGACTTTTTGAATGAGTTACAGGTATAACTTTTCGGAACTTAAGTTATCCTATTACACACGTGCAGAATGGAGAAGACGGCAGTTAAAAGCTTAAAAGGAAAAATCAGAGAGTTAGATAACTATCCAAAATTTCAAGAGAGTTTCGGTAAGTTACAGTTTAACTATCTGAAACTTAAGTCATTGAATTTCCCAAGTGCAGAATTCCAGACAGAAGCTCATATAAGTTTTCGGAGAGTTAAAAAGATAAATATCCGAAATTTCAAGAGAGTTTCAGTGAGTTACAGTTTAACCATCCGAAACTTAAGTCATTGAATTTCCCACGTGTAGAATTCCAAACAAAAGCTCATATAAGTTTTTGGAGAGTTAGAAAGATAACTATCAGAAGTTTCAAGAGAGTTTCAGTGAGTTACAATTTAACCATCCGAAACTTAAGTCATTGAATTTTCCACGTGCAGAATTCCAAACAGATGCTCAAATGGGTTTTCTGAGAGTTAGAAAGATAACTATCCAAAAAATGGGAAGTTTCGGTGAGTTACATCCTTAACTATTCAAAACTTAAGTTATTCTTTTATGCATGTGCAAAATTAAAGAGAAAGCTGTTGGAAACTTAAAAGAAAGTTCGGAGAGTTACAGGAGTTAACTATCTGAAAGTCAGGAGCACTTTTCGGTAAGTTAAAATACAAGACTCCGAACTCTTGACATTACATGTGAGCAACTTAAAATCATCACGTGACTCAGATAACAGGATATGAGTAAAGAATCGGTAAGTTATGGATGCATTTCGGTAAGTTATTTTTATAACCATCTAAAAGCCAGAGATTATCGGAAGGTTACCTACTGAACATCAGACAGAACGGTAACTTACCATATTTAGGTCTGAATATTTAGCAAGTACAACAAAATACATCTATTGAAAGAAATATATGATCATTATACCTTTGGTATAAATATGAGGAGTTTAAGAAAGGATGATACAGAGATAACGTGTATACAATATACAGTGAGCTACACTCCAATTTCAATTACACTCAAGTCTACAAACAGTCAAGCATACTCAAAAGATTTACTGTAGAAAAAGCTCTGTGCGCCAAAACTCTGATTGAAAGATTCAAGCTATTGGTTCGTGGCTTCAACCTGAAAGCTACATTCAGTTGTTGGTTTGAGTTTCGACCTGAAAACTCAAGAGGTTGGTTTTCTGAAGTTTATACCTGAAAACTTCTACGTGGTTGGTTCTTACTTCGACTTGAAAGCAAGTGTGTAAGTGTTGAAACACTTAGTGAAGCGCAAGTGAATCTTGGGGGTGGACTAGCCAAGTTGGTGAACCACCTAAAATTTGCTGTGTATTACTTTTCTCTATTGCTTTGCATTCTCTTAATTTCATCTCATTCCATATCTGTTCAACATCAAAAGATTTTAAAAAGTACACACATTCACCATTCACCCCCCCTTTAGTGAGCCTACCAATCCTAACATATTAAACCAGTTAGAATTCCTGAGAGAAGATTAAATCCAAACCTTAAAGAAGTTGGTAGGAAGGAAATAGTGAAATGGTTAGATAATGATATAATTTATCTGATTTCTGATAGTTCATGGGTTAGTCCAATCCATGTAGTTCCCAAGAAATCAAGATTAATAGTTATTAGGAATGAAAGTTAGGACTTGATAACTACTAGAATTCAATCAAGCTGGAGAGTGTGTATAGACTATAGAAAGCTGAATGTTGTGACTAGGAAAGATCATTTTCCCTTACCTTTTATAGACCAAATGCTAGAGAAATTAGCAGAGCAAGAATATTTTTGTTTCCTAGATGGATATTCAGGATATAACAAAGTTCCAGTAGCATTAGAGGATCAAGAGAAAATAACTTTCACTTGTCCTAATGGAACTTATGCTTTTAAGAGAATGCCATTCAGATTATGCAATGCACCAGCCACTTTTCAAATGTGTATGCAAGGTATATTCACTAGAATGATTGAAGATTTCTTAGAAATATTTATGGATGATTTTATTATTTATGGAACTTCATATGAAGTGTGTTTAAACAATTTAGACCAAGTATTAAAATGCTGTATGGAAAAAGTTTGGTTCTAAATTGGGAAAAATGTCACTTCATAGTTAAATAAGGAATAGTCTTGGGACATGTTGTTTAAAAGAAATGGTTGGAAGTAGATAAAGTTAAAATAGAAGTAATTTCTAATCTACTAGAACCTAAATCAATAAAATATATTAGATCATTTCTAGGACATGCTGGATTTTATAGAAGATTTATTAAAGATTTTAGCAAAATAGCTAGACCTTTAACTAATCTATTAAAAGATGTCCCACTTAACTTTGATAAAAATTGCAAAGAAGCATTTTTCAAACTTAAAACTAGCTTAATTTCAACTCCTATAATACAAGCACCTGATTGGAGCCATCCATTTGAATTAATGTGCAATGCATTTGATTTTGCTATAGGAGTAGTGTTGGGACAAAAGATAGAAAAATCTCCTAAAGTGATTCATTATGCAAGCAAAACATTAAATGATGCTTAAGTTAATTATACAACTACTGAAAAAGAGCTGTTAATTGTTGTATTTGCCTTAGAAAAGTTTAGATCATATCTGATTGGAGCTAAAGTGATAGTATACACGGATTATTCAGCTTTAAAACACCTAATAGCAAAGAAAGAAACTAAGCCTAGATTGATCCGATGGATATTATTATTACAAGAATTTGATCTAGAAATTAAAGATAAAAAATGTTGTGAGAATGTAGTAGCAGATCATTTATCAAGATTACAAATAGAAAAATCAAATATTGAAATTAAGGATAATTTTTCTAATGAACAATTAATGACCATCAATAGAATGCCTTGGTATGCAAACATAGTTAATTACTTAGTTACTAGTTTAACACCTAAGGATTGGAATAGATAGGATAAGAAATTGTTTTTTTCAAGAGTAAAATATTACTATTGGGAAGACCCATACTTATTTAAGAAATGTCTTGATCTAGTTTTAAGGAGGTGTGTTCCAGAAATTGAATATCAGAGCATATTGTCTTTCTGCCATGACCAAGCATGTGGAGGGCATTTTGGTTTAGGGAAAATTGCTGCCAAAATTCTGTAATGTGATTTTTATTGGCCAACACTATTCAAAGATGCTCATAAATATTGCTTAAGTTGTTTAAAATGTCAACAAATAGGAAGAATATCAAAGAGGAATATGATGTCTCTTAATCCCATTGTTGAGGTTGAAATCTTTGATGTGTAGGGAATAGATTTTATGGGTACATTTCCTATGTCTAATCAATTTAATTAGATATTGTTGGGGGTAGATTATGTATCTAAGTGGATAGAAGCTATTCTTACAAAAACTAATGACAACAAAGTGGTAATACATTTTATAAGAACTAATATAATTGCTAGATTTGGAATACCTAAAGCTATTATCAGTGATAGAGGAACTAATTTCTGTAATAGAAGTTTTGAAGCCTTAATGAAGAAATATGAAGTAAACCACAAAATTGCAACGTCATATCATCCACAAACATCAAAAGTGCAAACAAACAAATTAAGTTAATCTTAGAAAAAGTAGTAAATCCTACTAGAAAAGATTGGGCTAATAGATTAATAGATGCACTTTGGGCTTATAGAATTGCTTATAAGATAAGCTTAGGTATGTCACCTTTTAGGCTAGTATATGGAAAAAGTTGTCATTTACCTGTTGAAATTGAACATAAAGCTTATTGGGCATTAAAAACTCTGAACACTAATTGAAATTAAGCTGCTAAAAATTGGAAAATACAATTGATTGAATTAGAAGAATTTAGGAATGAAGCTTATTCGAAAACTGTAAGAGAAAAAGAGAAAATGAAATTCTAGCATAACAAGAAAATTATTCCAAAAACCTTTGAAATAGGACAAGAAGTATATCTTTACATGACTAGACTCCATAACCATCTAGGAAAATTAAGATCTAGGTGGGCAAGACCTTACATAATTCGAAATATTTATCCCTATGGAGCTATTGAAATTGAAAATTCTAAAAATTAGAATATATTTAAAGTAAATGGATAAAGACTTAGACCTATTTTGAAAAAAAAAAACTTTATTTAAACATAGTCACGGTTCAATCGAAAGGAATTATCGATTTTATCGAAACATATAGTAAAAGAAAAATTGTTGCGGTTCAATTGATAGGATCCATCGGTCTGACCTAAACATGAAAACATAAAAAATCTATATATTATATTAAGTAAAAATATCGATTTTACCGAAGCATAACATTGGTTCAACCAATAGAAGAAAAAAGAGAGTATTTAATTTCAGTTCAATCGAGGAATAAAATGGTTTGACTGAAAATTCTAAAATGTTAAAAAAAAAAATTAAGAGTCGGTTAGACCAAAAATTCTTCGATCTTGACCGAAGTAAATATTATTATTTTAAGTATTTTTATTAGTTATAACTTTACGAGAAGTCCGTTGAGTTACACTTAACTCAATGAAATTACTTCGTTGAGTCTAGGATAAGTTAACGAAGTTATGTTGTTGAGTTAACTATAACTCAACAGAGTACTGTAGTTAAGTCCACGGACTTAGTCCGTGGAGTTAACTATAATTCTATGGAGAAGTGAGCTAGAGAGTGAGAGTTTTGTGCGAGAAAATGACCCGATTACCCACTAAAAACTTAGGGTTTATTTATACTAAAACTTAGGATTTGGGGGTATTATCTGCAGACTCATTTAAAACTTAGAACAGTAGAGATTAGAGCGATTTCATTTCGTTCCGTTACTCCACGATGACAAAGATGACGCTAGAGTTCTAGGAGGAAGCAGTTGACACAACAAGATTTCTCAAAGAATTTGAAGAATGGCACATGAGGCAGAAGATTAAAAATACAACACGAGAAAAAGAACTACAAAAGGTAGAATCTGACATTTTCTACTAGAGGAAAGTGTTAGTGGATTTAGGCATAAAAATACCTCAGATTATGGAAACAAGAATCAAAGTAGCTACAGAAGTTACATTAAATAGAGAGAGAAAAATCAGACCAAATAATGAAGTTGCCCTAGAATTGATCCAGTGTAAGTCCCGACTATAGTTCAAAAGATGCATAGGTGGACATGCACGGTGGGCAATTTGGGAATAGCAGAGGAAAGGAAATGAAGAACATGCAACTAAAGAATAAGAGGAACTGACTGTTGAAAGACTTGTCCCTAAGGAACAACAGCCAGGACCATCTATTCCACCACCTAAACCACTAGAAAGGGTGGTAGTTATGGGGCCTTCTACTGAAGAAGAATTAAGAGAATTTGAAGAACTGATTTGAGTTGGATAAAACTAAGGAGAACTAGAAGATTTGGCAGTAGCTAAAGCACATCTGATGTTTGATGCACTTTATAAAAGGAGGGCTATAGAAAAGTTGAAGGCCCAATACAAAGTTAAAGTTGAACAACATCAAGAAGCCATTGCCATACCTACTACAAGAGAAGCTGAAGCTGGTCCTTCGAGACCAGTAACTATAGGAAGAGTAAAATAGGAAGAGTTAGTACTTGTGGCTCGAGGGCCTACAGAGCCCATTTTAGTAGATTTAATCTCAGAGAAGGAAGAGGAAGACCAGATACAGTTAATTAGAAGAAGGAAAGGAAAAGAGATAGTGCTTGAACTTCAAGAAGAGATTAAATCTGAGATGCAAATATCAGTAGGGCTTGTAGAACCAATTTTTGTAAACCTGCTATTCGATTTTGAGGAGCAGGAGCAGCAACAGCAAGTGCAAAGAGAATAAGAAAAATAGGTTGAAATTAATCTGCAGCCTGTACAAAGAGAAGAAACAAAAATTAGGGCAGAAACTGATTTTCTCGAAACTCCATCCCAATCTGCCACAAATTTAGAAAGAATAGTGACAATGCAGATTGGTAATTAGGAGGAAGAAGAAAGTGTTAGGATCGGTAGGCTCACTAGAGGGGGGGTGATTGGTGAAGGTGTGTAAGTTCTACTTCTTTTAAAACTTAATCAAGTGATTCAAATTTACTGTGAGTAGAAATAAATTAAATGAATGCAAAGTAGCAAATAGAAAGAAACACAAGACAATTTTTAAGTGGTTCACCAACTCGCCTAGTCCACCCCCAAGATTCACTTGGGCTTCCCTAAGTTTAAGAACTTACAACACTTGCTTTCAGGTAGAAGCAATAACCAACACTTGAGCTTTTAGGTTGAAGCTCAGCAACCAACCTTCCTTTGAGCTTTCAAGTTCAAGCTCTAAACCAATGATGAGTTTTTAGGTTGAAACTCACGAACCAACAGCTTTGAACTTTTTAGAGTTTGAGCGCAGGGAGCTTTTATGCTGCAGTGAATCTTTGAAAGTATTCTTGAATGTTGTAGACTTGAGAGTATTTGGAATTTTTGTGTAGTTCACACTATAGGGTGATCGTTATCGTTATGCTGATCTTCTCTTTACTTCTCATATTTATACCAAAAGGTATAACGTGTTAGGATCGATAGACTCACTAGAGGGGGTGAATGGTGAATGTGTGTAATTTTTTATATTCTTTTGATTGTTGAATCAAATAATTAAACAAAAATGAAATGAGATGAAACTGAACAAATGTAAAGTTGTAAAGAAAGATAACACACAACAAGTTTTAGGTGGTTCACCAACTTGGCTAGTCCACCCCCAAGATTCACTTGGGCTTCACTAAGTGTTTCAACACTTACACACTTGCTTTCAAGTCAAAGCAAGAATCAACAACACAGAAGTTTTCAGGTATAAACTTCAGTAAACCAACCTCTAGAGTTTTTAGGTCGAAACTCAAACCAACAACTGAATGTAGCTTTCAGGTTGAAGCCATGAACCAATAGCTTGAATCTTTCAATCAGAGTTTTGGCGCATAGAGCTTTTTCTGCAGTTGAATAAGCTTGACTATTTGCAGACTTGAGTGTAATTGGAGTTGGAGTGTAGCTCACTATATATGGTATATATGTTATCTCTGTATTTTCTTCTCTCAAACTTCTCATATTTATACCAAAGGTATAACAATCATAATTTTTCTTTCAACGGATGTATTCTGTTGTACTTGGAAAATAATCAGACCTAAATATGGTAAGTTATCGTTCTGTCTGATGTTCATTAAGTAACCTTTCGAAAATCTCAGGCTTCCGGATGGTTATAAAATAACTTACCGAAAAGCATCCATAACTTACCGATTCATCACTCATATTCTGTTATCTAAGTCACGTGAGGATTTTAAGTTGCTCACGTGTAATGTCAAGTGTTCGGAGTCTTATATTTAATTTACCGAAAAACATTTAGACTTTCAGATAGTTAACCACTGTAACTCTTTGAATTTTCATTTAAGTCTCTGATAGTTGTCCCTTCAAATCTACACGTGCATAAAATCATAACTTAAGTTTCGGATAGTTAATAATTTAACTCACCGAAACCTTCCCATATTTCGGATAGTTATCTTTCTAACTTTCCGAAAACCCATTTGAACATCTGTCGGGAATTCTGCACGTGGGAAATTTACTGACTTAAGTTTCAGATGGTTAAATCATAACTCACCGAAACTCTCTTGAGATTTTGGATAGTTATCTTTCTAACTCTCCAAAAACTTAAAAGATTTTCTTTTTGGAATTCTGCACATGGCAATTTCAATAACTTAAGTTTCAGATAGTTAAACTGTAACTTACCGAAACTCTCTTTGAAAATTCGGATAGTTATCTAACTCTTCGATTTTCCCTTTTAAACTTTCAACTACCGGCTTCTCCATTCTGCATGTGCGTAATAAGATAACTTAAGTTCCAGAAAGTTATACCTGTAACTTACCGAAAAAGTCGGGTAGTTATCTTCCTAACTCTCCGAAAAATCCTTTAAGCTTCTGTTCTGAATTTTTGCACGTGGTTAATTAAATGACTTAAGTTTCAGATAGTTAGCCTTTCTAACTTTCTAATTTTCCTTTTTATTTCGGATAGTTAACTCCATAACTCTCCGATCATTCAACTAACTTAACTGTCTGATTAAATAACTCTCCGAAGACTTTGTAAAATCGGATAGTTATCCTTCTAAATGTTTGATGGATTTGTTGCTGTTTTACTCTTCGGATACTTGGTCTTATAACTGTCCGATTTTCTTGTAACTTGAAAGTAGTATCATCTAGAACCTTCTCGATCTGTTCATTTGCTTGGAATTTGTTCTAACAGCCTTCTGATCTAATGCAGTACAGATTTAACTATGAAATACAATATGTTTCCTCACACAGGTTTTGCATTATCAAAATACTCGGGTTCTAACAATCTCTCCCTTTTTGATAATGACAAAAACCTTTACAATTATTTACATGTATTTCACTCCCTAGTGTATTTCTATACATTCAGTCACATAGAGAAAAATAAAATAGGAATTTATCAATACTATACTGACGAGGAGGGATTCCTCCCGCTGACTTTGAGCTGTCTTCTCCCCCTATCTGTGTGTTGAGTTTTTCTTCTCCTTTTAATAATTCTCTTTTAGTTCTTACTGGAAATACTGTAAGTGACCATATACTTCATAAATTTCCAAATTCTTCTCCCCCTTTTTGTCATTATATAAAAAAGGTGAGGACTGTAAAATTGATATTGAATATATCCTACATGAGTAGGTTAGCAGAAAACAAGCTCCCATATGATGAGCTTGATGAAGAATAAAAATATTTAAAGATCTTGTAAAGAACATATGCCTAGATTTCGTCTAATATGATTAAAAGTTGATTCATTTAAAGGTTTGGTGAAAATATCTGCAAGTTGATTTTATGTTGGCACAAACTTAAGTGAGATGTTCCTTTTCTCCACATGATCTCTCAGAAAATGATGTTTGATCTCGATATGCTTGGCTCTAGAATGAAGTACTGTATTCTTAGATAGACTGATTGCACTACTGTTATCACAAAATATGATTAAATTCTGAATTTTTAGTCTGTAATCTGCTAGAGTTTGCTGCATCCAAAGGATTTGTGTACAGCACAATTCTATTGCAATATACTCGGCTTCAGTAGTAGATAAAGCTATACAATTTTGTTTTCTACTAAACCAGGAGATTAAAGAATTTTCAAGTAATTGACAAGTACCACTAGTGCTTTTTTTGTCAGATCTGCTGTCTGCATAATCTATATCACTATAGCCTGTTAAAATCAAACTATTGTCAGTTGAGTAGAATAATCAGAAATCTTTTGTTCCTTGTAGATATCTGAAAATCCTTTTGACTGATTTCAAATGTGATTCCTTTGGTGATGCTTGAAATCTAGCACAAAAGCATACATTGAACATAATATCTGGCCTACTAGTTGAAAGGTATAACAATGATCCAATCATACATCTATATTGCTTTTGATCCATTGCAACACTTGAATCATCCATTTCTAGTTTAATGCTTGAACTCATTGGAGTATTTGCGGGTTTGATGTTTTCATAACCAAATTTCTTCAACATCTCTTTGCAATATTTTTCTTGGTTGACAAAAATGCCATTATGCACTTGATAAATATGTAATCCCAAGAAAAACTTCAATTCTCCCATCATGCTCATTTCGAATTTATTTTTCATCAAATTCTAAAATTCATGACAGAGACTTCTGAAGTGGCTCCAAAGACTATATCATCAACATATATCTATACAATCAACATATGCACATCAAAAGTTTTGATAAACAAAGTGCTGTCCACTTTGCCTATAGAAAAATTGTTTTCAGTTAAAAACTTTTTCAATTTCTCATACCATGCTCTAGGTGCTTGTTTCAGACCATATAGAGCCTTTCTTAGTTTGTAGACATGATCTAGCTTGAATTCATCTTCAAATCCAGGAGGTTGTTTAACAAACACTTCTTACTGAATTTCTCCATTTAAGAAGGCACTTTTCACGTCCATCTGAAACAATCTTATCTTCATACTACTTGCAAAAGCAAGCAACATTCTGATAGCTTCAATCCTGGCTACAGGAGCAAAAGTTTCTTCATAGTCAATACCTTCCTACTGATTGTAGCCTTATGCAACTAATTGAGCTTTATTTATGAGAATGTTACATTCTTCATCTAATTTGTTTTTGAAAATCCATTTAGTTCCAATGATGGATTTTCTTACAGGTTTTTCTACTAGTTCCTAAACATTATTTTTCTGGAACTGATTTAATTCTTCCTGCATAGCCATAGTCCAGTAGGCATCCTTACATGCTTCATCTACTGATTTTGGCTCTATTTTTGACACAAATGCACAAAAATTGCAGATATCTTGTGCTTTGCTTCTAGTTTATACCCCTTTAGATATATTTCCATTAATTTGTTCCTTGGGATGATCTGATCTAAACTTCCAATTGTTATGATTTTGATATCTATTGTTGAGATTCTGGTCTAACACTTGTGAATTGAGTTTCTACTTGTAATTATCATCTTTAAAGTATTCATTTTCACTATCATTTTTAATCTTCAACTTTTTGAAATTCTAGATCAGATCTTCATCAAACTGAACATTTATACTTTCCTCTACTCTTCTATCTTCAATAAAATATACTCTATAAGCTTTGCTTCTAGAGGAGTAACCAACAAGTATAGTAGGTTTAGACTTTGCATCAAACTTGTCTTTAACATTTCCTATATTTAAGACAAAACATTTGCATCCAAATGTCTTAAAATAGCCAACATTTGGAGTTTTATCAAACCAAATTTCAAAAGGTGTCTTATTCAACATGGATCTAATGTGAGTTTTGTTGGAAATGTGACAAGCTTTTCCTACAGCTTCTGCCTAGAGAAATTTAGGTAGATCTGTGGCATTTAACATAGTTCTAGCCATTTCTTATAATGTCCTATTTTTCTTTTCCGTAACTCCATTTTGAGCAGGAGTTCTAGGACAAGAGAATTCATGCAGAATTCCAAATGAATTGCAAAGGTTTTCAAATTCATAATTCTCAAATTCTCTTCTATGATCACTTTTGATATTATTCACTGTTAGTTCCTTTTGATTCTGAACTCTTATGCAGAAATTCCTAAACTCATCGCAAGTTTCATTTTTATGTGTCAAAAATATTACCCAAGTTAATCTAGAGAAATCATCAACAATAACAAAGATATATTTTCGACCCCCAAGACTTGATACTTGAGAAAGATCAAACAAATCTAGATGTAGCAGTTCCAATGGCCTTTTGGTGGTAATAACATTTTTGCTGTGAAGAGCAATTCTCTTCTGCTTCCCTAGCATACACTCACTGCACACTCTATCTTTCTTAAAAGTGAGTTTAGGTAAACCCCTGACAAGATAACCTGTGGAAAGCTTTCTGATATTCTTCATACTGATGTGACTAAGTCTTCTATGCCACACCCAATCATCTTCACCAGTTGCTACGAAACAGGAATTGCTTGCAGAATTTTCACATGGAAAGTTTAATGTATATATTGAGCAATTTCTATTACCAGTAAATTTTGTATCATTCGTGGCTGAGTCAATAATGTAGCAATTTTCAACATTAAAAGAAATAGTATAACCTTTATCACATAATTGTCCTACACTTAACAAATTTTGTTTTAATCCATTTACATGTAAGACATTCTCAATTATACCATTTTCAAATGTAATATTTCCTATTGCAGTTATTTTACACTTTTCATTATTTCCAAACTTAACAGATCTTGAACTTAAGTTTTTAACAGAGTCAAGAAAACTTTTCTTACCTGTCATGTGCTTTGAGCATCCACTGTCCACAATCCATTTAGTTGAACGTGCTTGAAACTCCTTGTTACCCTCTTGTGCTACAAAACACACGTTGGCTGCAACTTCATCTTCAGAATCTGATGAACAGCTTGAAGTGCTACTGTCATCCCACGTAGCTTTGAGAGCCATCTTCTTTTTGTCCTTCAATCTCTTCTTCTTATCTCTTTGATCCTCTTCTGTCTGAAATGGATAGAAGGTCTATATGTGCCCTTGCCTTTTACATTTGAAACATGTAGGAACAACTATTTTAGAGTAGTTGGGCTTATTCTTTTTCTTCATGAACTTTCTGAAGTTCCTTGCTAGCAACATGATCTCATCATCATTTGAGCTTAGAGCTTCTTCTGTAGATGGAAATGCTATTTCCTTTTTCTTTTTAGCTTTCTTTTCAACAGCTCATTCTTGCTCTTTCTAGTCCTTCTTCTGAACTTCATGGGCCAGAAGATTGCCCAACAGTTCTTCAACTGTGTAATTGTTAAGATCCTTGGAATCTTGAATAGATATGGACTTTTGTTTCCACTCAACAGTTAAGCTCCTCATGATCTTCTGTACTTGCTCACGTGAAGAGAACTCCTTTCCCAAGCCTTTCAGACTGTTAATGATTTTAGTAAATCTAAAAAACATTTCAGTTATGTTTTCATTATCATTCATTTTAAATAGTTCTAGTTTTCTCAAAAGAATACTGATTTTTGTATCCTTAACTTGGCTTGTACCTTCATGAGTAACTTGAAGGATTTTCCAAGCCTCATGAGTAGACTTACATGCAGATACTTTATTATATTGATCAACAGTTAGTGCACAATAAATGGCATTCAGCCCTCTAGCATCCAATTGGATGATTTTCTCATCCTCCTTAGACCAGCTCGTAACATCACTGGTTGGAAGTGTAGTTCCAAGAATAACAGTCTTCCAGAGTTTAGCATCTGTACTCCTAAGGAGGCACTCCATTCTATTCTTTCAATAGTTATAATTGGAACCATTGAATAGAGGAGGTCTGTGGATGTTTTGTCTCTCAGCAAATTGAGCCATAAATCCATATGGTTAAATCTTATGAAGGATTAACAAAGTTCTGATACCAATTGTTAGGATCGATAGACTCACCAGAGGGGGGGTGAATGGTGAATGTGTGTAATTTTATATATTCTTTTGATTGTTGAATCAAATGATTGAACAGAAATGAAATGAGATGAAACTGAACGAATGTAAAGCAGTAAAGAAAGATAACACACAGTAAGTTTTAGGTGGTTCACCAACTTGTCTAGTCCATCCCCAAGATTCACTTGGGCTTCACTAAGTGTTTCAACACTTACACACTTGCTTTCAGGTCAAAGCAAGAATCAACAACACAGAAGTTTTCAGGTATAAACTTCAGTAAACCAACCTCTAGAGTTTTCAGGTCGAAACTCAAACTAATAACTGAATGTAGCTTTCAGGTTGAAGCCATGAACTAATAGCTTGAATCTTTCAATCAGAGTTTTGGCGCATAGAGCTTTTTCTGCAGTTGAATAAGCTTGACTATTTGCAGACTTAAGTGTAATTGGAGTTGGAGTGTAGCTCACTATATGTGGTATATACGTTATCTCTGTATTTTTTTCTCTCAAACTCCTCATATTTATACCAAAGGTATAACAATCATAATTTTTCTTTCAACAGATGTATTTAGTTGTACTTGGAAAATAATCAGACCTAAATATGGTAAGTTACCGTTCTGTCTGATGTTCAGTAAGTAACCTTCTGAAAATCTCAGGCTTTCGGATGGTTATAAAATAACTTACCAAAAAACATCCATAACTTACTGATTCATCACTCATATTCTGTTATCTAAGTCACGTGAGGATTTTAAGTTGCTCACGTGTAATGTCAAGTGTTCAGAGTCTTGTATTTAACTTATCGAAAAACATCCAGACTTTTGAATAGTTAACTACTATAACTCTCTGAATTTTCATTTAAGTCTCTGATAGTTGTCCCTTCAAATCTACACGTGCATAAAATCATAACTTAAGTTTTAGATAGTTAATAATTTAACTCACCGAAACCTTCCCATATTTCGGATAGTTATCTTTCTAACTTTTTGAAAACTCATTTGAACATCTATCGGGAATTCTGCACGTGGGAAATTTAATGACTTAAGTTTCGGATGGTTAAACTGTAACTCATCGAAACTCTCTTGAGATTTTGGATAGTTATCTTTCTAACTCTCCGAAAACTTAAAATATTTTCTTTCTGGAATTCTACACGTGGCAATTTCAATAACTTAAGTTTTAGATAGTTAAATTGTAACTTACCGAAACTCTATTTGAAAATTCGGATAGTTATCTGACTCTCCAATTTTCCCTTTTAAACTTTCAACTACCGGCTTCTCCATTCTGCACGTGCGTAATAGGATAACTTAAGTTCCGGAAAGTTATACTTGTAACTTACCGAAAAAGTCAGATAGTTATCTTCCTAACTCTCCGAAAAATCCTTTAAGCTACTGTTCTGAATTTCTGCACGTGGTTAATTGAATGACTTAAGTTTCAGATAGTTAGCTTTTCTAACTTTCCGATTTTCCTTTTTCTTTCGAATAGTTAACTCCATAACTCTCCGATCATTCAACTAACTTAAATGTCTGATTAAATAATTCTCCGAAGACTTTGTAAAATCGGATAGTTATCCTTCTAACTATCCGATGGATTTGCTGCTGTTTTACTCTTCGGATACGTGGTCTTGTAACTGTCTGATTTTCTTGTAACTTGAAAGTAGTAACATCTAGAACCTTCTCGATCTATTCGTTTGCTTGAAATTTGTTCTAACATCCTTCTGATCTAATGCATTACATACTTAACTATTAAATATAATATGTTTCTTCACATAGGTTTTGCATTATCAAAATACTCAGGTTCTAACATAACGATCATATTTTCTTCCAATGGATGTTTTCTGCTATACTAGATACATAGTTAGTTCCAAAAATAGTAAGTTATCGTTTTGTCTGATGTTTAGTAAATAACCTTTCGATTCCCTTTGATTTTCAAATGGTTATATATGTAACTCACAGAAGAACATCTGCAACTGATTGAAACTCCACTTAAATCTTGTTGTCTGTGTCATGTGTGAATTTAAGTTGTTCACGTGAGGTGTCATGAGTTCGGAAACTTGTAACTTTAACTTACCGAAAAGTTCTTAACTTTCGGATAATTAGCTACAGTAACTCTCTGATTTTGCTTTTAAGTATCTAACTGTTGTTTTCTTAATTCTGCACGTGCATAAAAGAATAACTTAAGTTTCAGATAGTTAAATTTGTAACATTCCGAAATCTCAAGTTTTTCGGATAGTTAACTTTCTAACTTTCCGAAAAATCCTTTTAAGCTTCTATCTAGATTTCTGCACGTGGGTAAATGAATGACTTAAGTTTCGGATAGTTAGCTTTCCTAACTTTTCGATTTCCTTGAACTTTTGAAAAGTTAACTCCTTAAATCTTTGATCATTTAACCAGCTATGTTTCAAACTCTCCGAAGGCCTTGTATTTTCGGATAGTTAACCTTCTAACTGTCCGATAAAGTTTCTGTTGCTTAACACTAACTCTTCGGATACTTAAGCCTGATAACTCACCAAAAATTTATCTCTTCCAGATGGTTAAGCCTGGTAACCTTTCGAAATCCTATTTATCTCTATTAGCACAAACTGAACTATCTGTAAAGACTTATCTGCCTTTTGCTGAACTATCATATCTGTGAAATACAAATTGTTTCCTCACATAGGTTTTTGCATTATCAAAATACTAGGATCATAACAGAAAGAATAGAAACTGAATAAGAAGCTAAACAAGAGCATATTGAATAAGAAAGGAATGACTCAACAGATTCCATTGAAGGGCAAGAGACTCTTCAGCAAATTTTGGAAAGAATTCAAGAGAGAAGAGTGGAGAGTTCTGCCGGCTCTCCACCACAGACAGAAGTAGAAGCAAAAATGAGGGAATCTATCGAGCATTTGTAGCCAATTCAAGTTTAACACATGGAAGAGGAAATTCAAGAACAAACCCCCCTAGAGCAACAAATTCAAATTCCTGACTCGACTGAAGCAACAGTTTTAAATGAAGTACACTTTTGGAGTTAGGAAGTATATAATAAATATCAAGAGGTTAGGGGTTATGATATTATTTATAGTAGGTTAGTAAATTGGGATGGTATGCAAGAAATTAAGGATTTATTTGAGTTCTAGGGTCTACTACAATTTATTTCTCAGTAGAAAGGGTATGCAGTATATGAAAATCTAGTGCCTTGTTTCTATGCAAATTTGAGAGAAGGAGAAAGTGGATTAATTTCCAACGTGAAGCAAGCTAATGTACAGATAACATCAGAGCTTTTCCACAATATTTTCGGACTGAGAAATGAAGGAATTGAAATTCTAGAAGAAACAATTACAGTGGAATGGGCTGAATAGGAAGTTAAACAGTACATAGCCATCGACCCTAGTGTGCCATTACTGAACAAAATGAAGTACTTAAATGGAAAGGCACACATGGTTGCAACCATACTGGTAAAAACTATTTATCAAAGACAAGGCCATGACATTGAACTTAGTCAATTTGTCAAGTGGGCCACGTATGCAGTTGTAAACAGAATTCAAGTTAATTAGTACAAAGTATTTGTCTCCAAGCTAAGAATAGTAAAGAAGAAATTATTTTATGGAGATCTGATTCCACTATTGATGGTGGATAGTATTGATTTCATGGAATGGGCATCCAAAAGGTTAAGATCAAGAACCATTTCAGTGAAAGAATACAGAAATTATGCTGCTGCTAAGATATTTGGACCTTTTGGAAGCATTATTGGAGCTGTAGAAAGGATAAATCAATTAGAGCAATAATTAGAAAAGCTCTAGAAGGAAGTAGATGAACTTAAGAAGAAAGATTAAATTGTATTGTTTGTCTACTTATATTTGTATTGGAAAATATTTGACTGAATGTAATGTAAAACTATTCATATTAATGAATGAATGTTTTTCAGATGTTTTTACATTCGTATTTGAGAATGAATGATATAATTGATGAACTATCTTGAATATTATATAACTATTTGAACAATGTGCAAGACTCTTTAAAAGATTTACAAATTTTCTGAATGACATGGTTAAATGCACGATAATTAGTTAATGCTGAAAATATCTGCATGCTAAAAAGTAAAATGTAAATTATGCACAACAGGAAATGAATTGCAAGTTAAATATGCATAAAATGTTTAGATTGAAATGAGTTTTAATTATAACACTGCATTAAGGACATGTATTTAACTTTATTTAAGTTGACAAAATGCAGGAGAGAAATATATATAGAAGTTAATACGAGGAGTAAGTTTTAGAAATGTTGCTAAGTGTTAACTCAATGAAGTAAGTTCGTTGAGTTAACCTTAACTCCATGAGGTCAGCAATAAAATATAAGGTCACTTCGTTGAGTTAACTGTAACTTAACGAGGTTAGTCCATGGAGTTAGCAAATAGTAACCGAAGTTAGTCCGTTGAGTTAACTGTAACTCAACGAGGTTAGTTCGTGGATTAAGCTAAATAGTTATTCTTTTAGCCACAAACGAAACTTCGTGGGTTTAGCGATTATTGAAATTTGAAATTAGAAGTGGAACACGTATCCATAAAAATAGGAACCACACTGCACATTACAAGACACGTTCTTACAATGAGATTCATTTTCCTTATGGACGTGCATTATAAATAGAGAATAGCATATTATTTACTATTTACTAGTACTTTTGAAAGAAAAGAAAATTCGTTGGAGAACTGGAAGGAGAAGCAGCTGATTCAACTTCATCTGTCAACAACTATTTACAGAATAGAAGTAGAAGATGCTTATTATTTCCTTAGAGAATTTAACAAAGTTTGTCAAATGATGAAAATGCTGAACATGAGTATTGATGCTATTAAACTTAGATATATCCCTTTTTCTTTAAAAGGCACAATTAAGAGATGGTTATATACTTTGTCACCTGATTCAATTTCTGCAAGGGCTGAATTTTGCTCCATTTTTTTGGAAAAATATTATCCAACAAATCAAACGAATAAAAAGAAAAAGGAAATATTAATGTGTAGCCAAAAATAGGGAGAATCATTTTGGAAATATTTTGAAAGATTTAAAGATTTACTGACTCAATGTCCACATCATGCAATGAGTAAAGCACAATTAATAGGTATAATTTATGAAGGCATAGATGTTTCAATGAAATCTTTATTAGAATCTACTTGTTAGAATGAATTTTTAAAACTGTGTAGTGAAGAAGCATGGGCATATTTAGAAAATTTTGCAAAAAGAACTACATAGTGGGAAAACTCGGTTGAAGCTATTACAGATAAAAGAATATTGCCAAGGGGAATGCATGAAATAGATTCAAGCACTATGCTTGAAGTTAAATTAACTGAATTAACAAAGAAAATAGAAGAGTTATCATTAAATCAAAAATTAGCAGAAAAGAATGCAAACGTTAATGACTTAGATATTATTTATGCTAGAAACCAAAAAGATAACTTTGGAAATTCTTATAACCCTAATTGGAGAAATCATCCAAACTTATCTTGGAGAAACAACAATTTCCAAGGAGGAGAAAATATAAATGACAAAAATATAAGTTATGAAGCATTAATTGAATAAGGATCTAGAATAGAGAAATTAGAAAAGATAATTCAACAATTAAACAATCGTCTAGATTTTGTATTTGGAAATGCTGCCATTCAAAATCAAAATATGAATAGAAATATGCCCCCTAGACAGAAGGAATCAATGGAAGTTAGACCTATTGGAGGTTTGCTAATGCAAGTAGTACCTAGCCCTATCAACAGAATTGTTAATGAAATTGATACTTCTTATTGGAGGGAAGCTGAATGAAACAGTATAATTGAAGTAACTATGTATAATATAGTAAGTAGAAAAAATATAAAAAGAAAAAAAATGTAAGTTTAATTATAGTTAGTAATATCGTAGAGTTATTACTTATCTCAACAGACTAAGTTCGTTGAGTTATGACCTAACTCCACGAGGGTAAGTAGCTATGTTAATTTTATCTCTACTAAATTTTTGTTTATGTTATACAGAATCACAACAGATGGAATTGACGAAATTACTACTGGATGCGCTAAGGGAAGTACTAAGTAATCTGTCAGCTAAAGATCTATGTAGATTGTGTTGTGTATCGAAGG
Organism: Cymodocea nodosa; assembly: GCA_036874045.1. Lineage (NCBI taxonomy): Eukaryota > Viridiplantae > Streptophyta > Magnoliopsida > Alismatales > Cymodoceaceae > Cymodocea > Cymodocea nodosa. The sequence goes on along the minus strand of CM072347.1, from coordinate 10,782,157 downwards.
AAATTAAAGATTGTATCAGAGAAAAATATTTTCATGGACTACAAGCTGGAAAAATGACTATGATTAGAGATGGACTTTTATGGAAGTCATTTAATCATAGTTCAATCAGCTATGAATATCTGAATATAGAAGAAATTGCTGGAATTCCACCCAATACATTAGAAGGAATAGATCATATTATGGGGATAGATGAATGATTAATTATTTACAGAACCAAACCAAGGTATGCAATTCTGTTACCTGATATTTTGATAAGAAATCCTATCACTAGAGAGGAATGGAATATAAGAAGGCTTAATAGATTTGAAGTACCAACTGAAAATTGTGGGTCAATTTTAACATTTTATGATAAAAATTTGACCATTCTTGAAAAATTATATTACTAGAGACCAACTAGAAATTAAGATGAGGATTTATGCTTAAGTGTGTATAATTTTCTAAATAGATCTTGGACTGAAAATACTATGATATATCTAGGATTGAAAGCATTAATTAACAACATACATGTCATACTTAATGGATATATATATCTAGTCACAAATATATTAGTTGCATTTAGATCTGATTTATACATAGTAAGCATAGACAGTTATGAGGATGACTTTATAGGAATATTACCTATACCGAGTGATATAGCTAAACCACCATCTGCAGAATATGATAAAATTCAATTAGGAATGTGGTATAATGAATATGATGATGCCTAAAAAGTTTGATCAGATGGTGGGATGAATTAAGGAAATTTCAAATATGGATTATAAAAGACCTAAATGAATGGAAGTGAGAAGAGGAATATATTGAAATAGATGTAGAAATAGAAACAACTACATTATCTTGGAACAGAAGAGGATTCCTTTTTACATTTCAATTCATTAATGGAAATACACTTATATTTAGTATTGATAACATATTGCAAGTTTACAAGTTAAAAAGGAAAATGGACTACATTAAAACAGAATTAATAGCAAGAAGGATTATGCCTAAAAAGTTTGCTTGGATTTACACGTTTATTCCATTTGTTACTACTTTTCAATCATGTTCTTAAATTGTGATTCTGTGCTTTTAATGTTGTGTATATTCTGCATTTATTTTTAGAAAAAAGGAAGAAAGAAATTTTTTAGTTTTAGTTTTATTTTATAAAAAACAAAAAAACAAAATATCAATCTAGTTTGTTGGTATCTGTTTTGAGAAACTAACTGACTTGCTTGCGAGCCACCAAAGGCATAGGAGCCTGGGTTCCACACAAGGCACTGATTTAACAATTTATGTTTTGTTGTTAAGTGTTATTTTGTTATATATTCTGTTTTTATTTGTGAATGAAAAGTTTTTTAGAATCAAAAGTCAGAAGGTATTGAAGGAGATACAAAAGAACAAGGTATGTAATTGATTACTTATCCTGAATTTACATTTCAACTTAGTTCGTGGAGTTATTCATTAACTCAATAAATTAAGTTTGTTGAGTTAGGTGCTAAGTCAATGGAACAATATACTTACTTGCTAATAATTACTGTATTTACTGTAAAATCTTTTACATTGAGGACAATGCAAAATGTAGGTATGGGGGGGAGGTAATTAGATTAACAGACTTGTAATTTTGTTAATTAGAGGAATTAGAATGATACTGCAAAGTTCTATGGAAATTGAAATTTTTTATTTATGAATTTGCTATAACTATCCGATAATTGAGATTGTCAAATTTTTAAGAACTGTAATTGCTTGAATGTTATATTTTAAAATATTATTTAAGATGCTATAAAATGTTACTATTCATACAAATCTAGATATAATATCTTATGTTTTTTCTGAATTTTATGAGTTTAATAGTTTCATGATTTTAAAAAGAAATCAGAATATTTAACTAAAACTTAGTAAATTATCTGAAAACCTGAAAGAGTTGAAATGTTGATTTTTGGAATAAATGAGATGCATATGATCAAAGATACATTTAATTTGATTGATTAAACTTGTAGAATGATTTATGTGTAGATCTTATTAAACTACAGAAAAAGTATAGCTTATTGATATAGATTCATATTTTAAGTAAATATTAGAAGTAGGACTATACAAGATTTGTGTTTTATTGCATCTGTATGAGTGAAATACGTATATATACTGTGTTGAAAAGAAAAAAAGAGAGAAAAACTTTGAGAGTTTATTGACTTGTTTGATCACGAGCCTTTTGTATTTGAGCAGATAGGTATATAAGGATTGTTGACCTAAAAAAGGACTCTTTAAATCTAGCAACTTAAGATCCTGATCAGATCTGGGATTGCTGATTGAAAGCTTGATACATGGGTACACTTGAAAGCTCTTGTATGATTCAAGCTTTTCAAATTAACTTTTAAAGTACAAATATGCATATACTATTCTGAAAAGATAAAAGTGTTTTGTGAAATACAAAAATCTTTTGAATCAAGTATATTTTCTGTTATCTAAGATTGCTAAAGTATGAATCTAGATTGGACTTTTGAAGTTGTTTATTTGAGATACAATTCATTATTCTACTTGTTTTAATCATATTGAACTGGATTATGTTTTGATTCATATGTAGTTGAAATTTATTCTGGAAATCGTATTGGAAACTTCAGGATAACAGATGTTTGAAAAGAAGAAAAAAATGATAATATAATTAACACCTATATGATGCTAATATATTTTGTATGTAATTTACATATGTTTTAAATATATTTGTAGGTTGAAGAGGAGAAAACAATGTAAAATAGATTACTAAAAAATACAGAATATCTATATAGTAATCTAATTTATATATTTTGAAGAAATAAAAGGAAGAATTAATTCTAGTACTTTAGAAAAACCAACTAGTTAGATCTTAGTTTGCTAAGGGACTGACAAAATTTAAGTATGGGGGAAGTGTTTAGAATGAAAAAGTGCATAATATTAAGGGTTAAATGATGGTTAATTGCATAATATTTAGCTTATCATATAAGAATTAAGCCATTATATTATAATTGCACTATTTTATGCTTTAATGAAGAAATCTACATAATTTCAAGGAATTAATGTTAATTTAGTACATTTCTGAACTATTAGTAAGTTCCAGGTTTTTAATTCTTAAGTATCTGAATTTTTTGTATTTCAGAGAGTTATGTTTGATGTACTGGACAATTATGTTTTTAACAATAGAAGAATATTTTATTTTTTCTTGGATTACACGTGTTGAAACTTCAATGCATGACTTAAGTGGATTTTTGGTAAGTTATCTGCTAACTATCCGAAATGCATCTGGGCATCGGATAGTTAAGGTTTGTAAGTCTCTGAATTATCTGAACTCGTTAAGTTAGATTTATGTATATGTTGAATTTAAATGCTTTATTATGTCACGTGAGATGCACATGTTTAACTCGTTAAGTTAGCATAACTTTACGCGTTGAGTTACATGAATACACACTAAGGTAACACGTTATGTTAGCAGCTTATTTCTTTATTGCATGTGTTTTATAGTTAAATCAACGAAGTAAGTTCGTTGAGTTATCTGTAACTCCATGGACAATTTATTTTCTAATATGCCACTGTAGTAGTTGCATAAATAGGACATTCGAAGGAAAACCACGATCACATGTATCACGCAGGAATTTACTTGTGGAAGGAAGAAAAAATCATCATCGTTGATATGAATAAAGGAAATCCAACTGATCATCTAAGTAGAAGTAGTTACTACAAAAAGAAATATAAAAGAAGAGGAGAAAGACAAAGAAAGTGTGTGTGTAGAGGTGGAGGACCGCGCTAACTACAGGCAGTGTCAGAAGTTTCCTAAAGCTCCACACCACCACCACAATCACCAACCATCGAAGGTCTGTGAGGATACTTTCTAGATGTCAGGTCGATTCTGAGCCAAACACGGTGCTTGACAACCACTGTGAGGAGTTATCGCATCGCTGGAAGTAAAGCCATTTTCACCAAGCACCGACTCATATCTCAAGAGATCGTAAAACTTCTAGCCTTAGTTTTGGGTTGATGCCAATATGTTGAAGAGATCATCTTACAATTCTGGATTTGTGATTTTATAGGGAGAGGAGGCAGGATTGTAAGTGATTAAGTTTTCAGTGGTGTAATCGCGTCGCATGTATTGACAAAAGTTCTTACTATCAATAGAGATTTTTACATTTCACCTTTCATTCATCTTCAGGAACATATCAAAACAAAAATACCAAAAACAACAAATTATCTGTGTTTACATTTAGTATTAATGTGTTGTATTGTTTATTTTGTATTGTGATTAATGTTATCATTGTTAGTATTGTGAATGTTTTATGTTTGATTGATTTAGATAATAGAAAATTGTTTTACAGTTTACTGAAATTGATTCGTTCCAGATACTTAAAGATTTTAATAGTTATTGTTTGAAATATTTAAATGTTAGTATTGCTTAATGATAAATCTAATATTAACTAACATTAAAGAGCTTAATTGATGTTATTTACAATCTATGGAACCGCCCAATGGTTGGCTGAATTCCTTTGTAAATAGCAGTATTTAATTGGAAAGATAGGCTCGTAGAGTTAGCTTAAGTCCACGAGGTCAGTCCATTGAGTTAGCCATAACTCCACGAATTAAGTCCGTTGTGTTAACTATAACTCAACGGAGTGCTTAATTGAACACATATAAACTCCAATATAAAAACTAGAATAGTACACAATTCCTACTCAATCTCTATGGAATTGACCTGTACTTGCACACAAATACAATATACACTGTGCACTTGTAGTTAAAATACAAATTGGAATTAATATCTAATTTGTGTGAAAGGTTGTTTGTTTACTTCTAAAAGTAATTATTTATATAAGCAAGTTTAAGAATTGACTTAACAACCCCAAACAACGTGTTTTATAGTTAAGTTAATGAAGTAAATATGTTGAGTTACACTAACTCCATAGATCACTTATTTTTTAACATGCCATTATAAGAGTTGCAGAAACAGGAAGTACGAAGGAAAACCACGATTGCACGCATCACGTAGGAATTAACTTATGGAATGAAGAAGAAATCACCGTTGTTGGTATGAATGAAGGAAATCCAACCGATCATATAGGCAGAAGTAGTTACTACTGAAAAAAATATAAAAGAAGAGGAGAAAGACGAAGAAGTGTGTGTGTGAAGGTGGAGGACTGCACTAACTTCAGTAAGTGTTGGAAGTTCCCTAAAGCTCTACAACACCACCAAACTAACCATCGGAGGTCTATGAGGATACTTTCCAGATGTCGGGTCGATTCTGAGCCAAACACGGTAATAGACAACCATTGTGAGGAGTGATCGCGTTGTAGAAAGGGAAACCATTTTCACTAAGCACCGACTCATATCTCAAGAGATAGTAAAACTTCTAGCCTTGGTTTCGGGTTGATGCCAATATACTAAAGAGGAGATCAACTTACAAGTCTTGGTTCATGATTCTATAGGGAGAGGAGGCAAGATTGTAAGTGATTAAGTTTTAAGTAGTGTAATCGTGTCGCATGTAGTGATGAAAGTTCTTATTATCGATAGAGATTTTTACATTTCACCTTTCGCTCATCTTCAGGAACATACCAAAACAAAAATACCAAAAAACTAATTATCTATGTTTACATTTAGTATTAATGTGTTGTATTATTTGTTTTGTATCATGATTAATGTTATCATTGCCAGTATTATGAATGTTTTATGTTTGTTTGAGTTAGAAAATAGAAAACAATTTTATAGATTACTGAAATTGATTCATATAGAAAACTAAAGATCTTAATGGTTACTGTTTGAAATATCTGAATATTAATGTTGATTAATGACAAATCTCAAATTAACTAATATTAAAAAGCTTAATTGATGTTATTTACATTTTGTGGAACCGCCCAATGGATTACTGAATTCCTTTGTGAATAGCAGCATTTAACTCGAAAGGTAGGCTCGTGAAGTTAACTTAAGTCCACAAGGTTAGTCTTTTGAGTTAGCTGTAACTCCATGAATTAAGTCCGTTGAGTTAACAATAACTCAACGAAGTGCTTAATTTAACACATATAAACTTTGGCATAAAAATTAAAATAGTACACAATTCTTACTCAATCTCTGTGGGATCGACCTGTACTTGCATACAAATACAATATATATTGTGCACTTGCAGTTAAAAATACAAATTGGACTTAATATTTAATTTGTGTGAAAAGTTGTTTATTACCTTAAAAGAATTTATTAATATATATAATAGACAAGATCTGATTGAACAATATAGGTTTTCTAATTTAACTTCACAAATAATCGAACAAGAATCAATTTTAGTTTCTCACCCATCCTCGTCATCTAGTAAGAAACTTTCTAACAATTAGTTTAAAGGAAAAGGAAAGAAAATTAAACTAGGGTAGAGAATAATTATATGTCAAAGGTATGGGAGGAATCATCTTGGTCAATGTGTGTAGAAGGGTGGCAAATGCTTCACTTGTGGTCAAGAGGACCATAAGGTTGTGGTTTGCCCTTTTAGGGAGGGAACCTATTAGAGTTTAAGCACTACACCATTCCAACTACACTATTATCATTATTAGCAACATCCATAATTTTTTGAGCAAGGCATGACACAAGTGTTGGCAACTAGTGGTGACTCGAGTAAAGTAGGGTAGAGCCATCAGTGTACAAATTGTAAAGAGAGGACCCTTGCCTATGGGAGGGTCTATGCTATGACTCGTCAAGAGGCTAAAGAATTAGATACAGTGATAGGTATCATTCAAGTTTCTTCATTTCCAACTTAGGCATTATTTGATCCCAATATTACTCTTTCATTTATTTCCTATAATTTTGTAAACAAGCATGACATTGATAGTGTAGAGATGGATAAACATATGTTAGTAGGTACCTTTGTTGGGAATACCTTAATAGTGGGACAGGTGTGCAAAACTTATCAAATTCTAATAGAAGAAAGGAACTTGTCAATAGATATTTTTGTCTTATTGATGAAAGACTTTGACATGATATTAGGAATGAATTGGTTGACAACCTACCATGCAAATGTTGATTGTTTTGGGAAGCGAGTTTGCTTCTAAATTCTAGGAGAGCTAGAATTCTATTTTGATGGTGTTGATTAGAATGTTCCTAGATTTGTTTATGTAGTTAAAGTTAGGCAAATTTTATAGAAAAGATGCCAAGAATACTTGGCGACAATCTCAAAGGTTGAAGTGACAATCCTTAATTTGAATGATCTTCCAATTGTTTGAGAATATTATTGCTAATGTTTTCCTTGAGGAGATGCCAAATATATCAATAGATCGAGAAGGGGAGTTTACTATTGATTTAGCTCTTGGGGTGAATCCATTTTGTAAAGCTCCTTATAGAATGCCTCTTATAGAATTGAAAGAATTGAGAAATCAAATTCAAGAGTTGTCAGAGAAGAAATTTATTCAAGCCAGTATATTCTCATGGGGTGCTCTTGTCCTTTTTGTAAAAAACAAGGATGAAAGTATAAGATTGTATATTGATTATCGAGAATTGAACAAGGTGACTACTAAGAATAAGTATCCCCTTCTAAGGATAGATGATTTGTTTGACTAGTTGTAGGGTACTAAGGTATTCTCAAAGATTGATCTGAGATTTGTTAAGATCGTATGGACTTATTAAAGGGGGGTGAATGGTGAGTGTGTTATTTTTACAATCAATTTAACTTAATTGTGAAATTGTGAATAAGTATGCTATGTTAATTTTGATGATTTTTAAACAATTAATATAGAGAAACTAAAGCACAAAATAAAAAGCACATAAGAGAATTTTTAGGTGATTTACCACTAATGGTTAGTCCACCCTCAAAGCACTGCTTGGGCTTTACTAAGTGATTAACCACTTACACACTTGCTTTTAGGTCAAAGCAAGAACCAACCATTAGAGCTTTTTGGTTGTAACTCTAACCAACACCTCTCTGAAGTTTTCAAGTTGAAACTTCAGCAAACCAACGAGTCTTTTCTTCAATCAAAGATTTGAACGTAGAGAGCTTTTTCTACTTGAGTTAGTTTGATGAATTTTCAACTTAAGCTTGATGTATTTGTAAGGATTTGAGACTATCTTTTTGCTCAATAGCTTTCATTATATGTGTGTGTATATGATAATCATTGTACTTATTCTTCACCTATTGATTATACTTATACCAAGTGGTATAATGATTGTTCGCTTGGCTAGCACGACACCAGAAAACTTGTTTGGATCTCTAGCAACGCATCAGAAAAACTTGGATTTGTTAACTTCTATTTTTACTTAGTTAATTTATCTTTATGCCTATTTCTTTTTTTTAGAAGTAAACAAACAACCTTTCACAAAAATTAGATATTAATTCCAATTTGTATTTTAACTGCAAGTGCACAGTGTCTATTGTATTAGTGTGCAAGTACAGGTTGATCCCACAGGGAATTGCTTAAGAATTGAGAATTGTTTCGTTTTTAACAATCAAATTTATATATTCAATAAGCTCTCCGTTGAATTACAGTTAACTCAACGGACAAAGTTCGTTGAGTTATGGCTAACTCAATGGACTAACCTTGTGGACTTAAGTTAACTCCACGAGCCTACATTTCCTATTTAATACTGCTATTTACAAAGGAATTCGGCCAACCATTGGGCGGTTCCACAGATTGTGAATAACATCAATTAAGTTCTTTAATGTTAATAAATATTGGATTTATCTTTAGGCAATACTAACATTCAGATAATTCAAACAGTAACCATTAAAATCTTTAAGTCTTTTGAACGAACCAATTTCAGTAAACTGTAAAACTAAAACAAACATAAAACAATCACAATACTGACAAAGATAACACAAACAATACAACACAAACAATACAACACTCAAATACAAAATACAAACATAGATAAGTTGTTTTGGGTATTTTTGTTTTAATATGAACATGGAAATGGGTGAAAGGTGAAATGTAAAGTAATCTCAGTCGATAGTAAATACTTTCGTCACTACATGTGACGTGATTACACCATTGAAAATTAAACCACTTACAATTCTATCTCCTCTCCTTATAGAATTGCGAGTCCAGAATTGTAAGATAATCTCCTCTTTAGCATACAGGCATCAACCCGAAACCAAAGCTAGATGCTTTACGATCTCCTGAAATATGAGTCGGCGCTTGGTGAAAATGGTTTCCCTTCCTACGACGCGATCACTCCTCACAGTGGTTGTCAGACACTATGTTTGGCTCGGAATCGACCCAACATCAGGAAAGTATCTTCACAAACCTCCAATGGTTGGTGATTATGGTGGCGATAATGTGGTGGTGGTGATAATGGTTGGTGTGGTACTTTAGAGAATTACCGACACTATCTGTAGAAAGCTCGATGCTCCTCCTATGTACACACTAGCCATACCCATCGATCACACCTTCTTCTTTTCCTCTTTTTTTCTTTTATATTTCTTCAGTGGTAACTACTTCTGCTTGAATGGTTGGTTGGATTTCCTTCATTTATATCAGCGACGATGATTTCTTCTCCCTGCGCAATACGTGCGATCGTGGTTTTTCCTTCCAACTGTCCTATTTCTACAACCGCTATAGTGGCATATTAGAAAATAAATAGTCCGTGGAGTTACAGATAACTCAACGGACTTACCTCGTTGATTTAACTATAAAACACATGCATAAATTTGACTATCTGATGCTTAGGTGTATTTCGGATACTTACAAACTTAATTATTCGATGCTTAGATGTATTTTGGATAGTTACAGATAACTCACTAATATATAACTTAAGTAAATCTACCAGATCTCGACACGTGTCATTAGTAGTTTAATAATAAAAGAAACATTTCGGAGAGTTACAGGTTTAACTATTCGATGCTTAGATGCATTTCAGATAGTTACAAATAACTCACTGAAAATTCACTTAAGTCACTTTCCCAGAACATGACACGTGTCCACAGCTATTTTATAAATAAAAGGAGATTTTGAAGAGTTACACATATAATTATCCGATGCCCAGCTGCAATTTCAGATAGTTATAGATAACTCACCGAAAGTTCACTTAAGACATGCATTATGGTTTTGACATGTGTACTTTAGAAAATAATAAAGTATTCTTTTAAAACATAACTATTTGGCAATTTAAACATAACTCTTTGATACATGTTCGGTATGTTAAACATAACTATCCGAAATATCAAAAAATTCGGATACTTAAAGATTTCACAGCTTGCAACTTACCGACATTTCAGAAATGTACTAAATTAACATTAATTCACTGAAATTAAGCAGATTCTTTAATTAAAGCATATAACAGTGCAATTATGATATAATGGTTCAATTCTCATATGATAAGCCAAATATTATGCAATTAACCATAATTTAACCGTTAATAATATGCACTTTTTCATTCTAAACAACGATCAAATTTCTTCCAAGGATATTCAACTTGTTGTATTTGCCATTTGCTTAGTCTCAAAAATAACAAGTTACCATTTAGTAAGGTATCTTTCTGAAACCTTTTGAAATAATCTATTTTTCAAAATGTTTCATTTGAAACCTTTTGAAACTTCCATGAAACTATTTGAAGGCTCGAATAGTTATTCCTTTTGGCTTGTCACATGAATCTTTAAGTTCTACACGTGAGGTCTTTTAAATACAAACTGTTCAGCTTGAAACCTTTCGAAATTATTTGACTTTCAGACTTTCATTTGAAACCTTTTGAAGATGTCTTGAAACTATCCGAAGGCTTGATACTCCCTTCTTTCATTCTTGTTATGTGAGTTTTAAGTTAGCCACATGAGGTCTTTTAAATATAGACTGTTCAACTTGAAACCTTTCGAAATTATCTAACTTTCAAACTATTTCATTTAAAATCTTTCAAAGGTGTCTTGAAATTATCTAAAGGCTTGATACTCCTTTTATTCTTGTCACATGAGTTTTTAAATTAGCCACATAAGGTCATTTTAAGTTTGGAGAGTTTAGTCTGAAACCTTTTGAAATTGCCTACTTTTTAGACTATTTCATTTGAAACTTTCTGAAAGCACCTTGAAGCTATTTGAATGTCTTGACTATCTTTGTAGTTGTTTTGTAATTCAAATTTTGAATAGTTTCAACTTGAAACCTTTTGAAGAACTGTGAAACTTTTTGATCAGCTATAAAACCTTTTGAATTGTAAGGAGTCCTTCCAATAAGTTTTGAACCTATTCGGAATAGTGTGAAACCTTTCGATTAGCTTTGTCTTCTATCTTGTAGCTAATTAAACTATATTTTTCAGTTGACCTGTGAAATACAACTTGATTCCTCACATGGATTTTTGTAAAAAAGAAGGATGAAAGTATAAGATTGTATATTGATTATCAAGAATTGAACAAGGTGACTACTAAGAATAAGTATCCCCTTTCAAGGATAGATGATCTGTTTGACTAGTTGTAGGGTGTTAAGGTCTTCTCAAAGATTGATCTGAGATCTGGATACTATCAATTGAAAATCAAGGCAGAAGATATACCAAAAACCGCCTTTCGTATATGGTATAGGCATTATGAGTTTTTGGTAATGCCTTTTAGGTTGACTAATGCCCTAGTAGTATTCATAGATTTGATGAACAAAATATTCCAACCTTATCTAGATTAGTTTGTAGTTGTTTTCATAGATGATATTTTAATTTACGGGCGAAGGGGCTCTTTACTAAATTGAAGAAATGTGAGTTTTGGCTAGATCATGTGATCTTTCTAGGACATGTGATCTCTAGTGATGGAATATCTATTGATCCCAAAAAGGTAGAAGCAGTTAGTACTTGGAGTCAACCTAAGTCAGTAATGGAGATTCATAGCTTTTTGGTTTTTGTACATTATTATGATAGATTTGTTGAAGGATTTACTCATATTGTAAAGCCTTTGACTAGATTGACTCAAAAGGGGTAAAATTTGACTAGACTCTAGAGCATGAGAACAATTTTTAAAAACGAAAAGAAAGATTGATATTTACTCCTATATTGGCACTACCAAAGCAAAACATTAGATTTACTATGTTTAGTGATGCTTCTTTAAAAGGTCTAGGTTGTTTATTAATGTAGCAAAGAAAGGTAATTGCTTATGCTTCTAGAGAATTAAAATCATATGAGGAGAAGTACCCTAGTCATGACTTGGAACTTGCAATAGTTATTTTTGGTCTCAAAATTTAGAGACATTATTTATATGGAGTCTCATGTGAGATTTTTATTGATAATAAAAATCTTAAATACATATTTACTAAAAAAGAATTGAATATGAGACAAAGAAGATGACTAGAGCTATTGCAAGATTATGATTTAACAATTCAATTTCACCTAGGAAAGGCCAATGTAGTAGCTGGTGCTTGAGTAAAAGATTATATGAATCTCTAGCAGCATTGTTGTCACAACAAGAACACCTTTTGAGAGATTTGGAAAGGCAAGAAATAGAGGTTTGTTGTTAGGGACTGTAGACCTTATTAGCTAGAATTCGTTTAGAACCTACACTATTGTAGAGGATTAAGGAAGGGTAGACATTAGACTTCTTGTGGTAGAAATTGAGGAAGAAGGTTGATGAGGGTCACTAGATAGATTTCAGAATTCATGTGGATGACTCTTTGAGATTGGTTGACAACTTATGTGTTCATGATGATATTAAACTAAGACAATTGATTTTGTCTAAAGTACACAATTCTAGGTACTTGATGCATCTTGGTGGTACCAAAATGTATAGGGATTTGTGGAGAAACTTTTGGTGGGGTGGAATGAAGAAAGACATTGCAGATTTTGTTGCCCATTGGTTGACTTATCAATAAGTCAAAGTAGAGCATTAGAGACTTCCTGAACCACTTCAACCTTTGTCCATTCTCGAGTGGAAATGAGAGCATATTACAATGGATTTTGTGATTGGTTTGCCTAAAACCCTAAAGGGCAACAATGCTGTGTGGGTGATTATAGACAAGTTGGCCAAATCTACTCACATTTTATCAAATGGAGTTCGAATAACTTTGAGAAAAATAGCTGAGTTGTATGTGGAGGAGATAGTGAGACTACATAGAGTACCTTTGACTATCATCTCTGATTGAGAACAACATTTATTTCCAAATTTTGGGAAAGCTTGCATCGAACTTTAGGCACTAAGCTATAGTTCAACACTACTTTTCATCCTCAGATTGATGGTCAGTCTAGGCAAACCATTCAAACTTTGGAAGATATGTTGAGAGAGTGTGCTATTGATTTTAGGGGTCATTAGGACAAGTACTTAACATTAATTGAGTTTACTTATAATAAGAACTTTCAAGCGAGTATTCAAATGACACTATATGAAGCCTTATATGGTAGGAATTCATCTATTTGTTGGGATGACATTAGTGAGAACAAACAATTAGATCTTGAGTTTGTTCAAGACACTAGAAAGAAAACCCAGCAAATCCAAGAGCGACTCAAGGCAACTCAAAGTTGACAAAAGAGTTATGTAGACCATTGATGGTGACCCCTTGAGTTTTAAGAGGGTGATAAAGTTTTTCTATGGATTGCCTCTATTAAGGGCATCATGAGATTCAGAGTTTTAGGCAAGTTGAGCCCTCGGTATATTAGGCCATATGAGATTTTGGCGAGAGTTGGGCTAATAGCTTACCATTTAGACTTATTAGATTCCTTGGTTGGTGTGCATAATGTCTTCCATGTCTCAATGTTAAAGAAATATATATCAAATATGTCTCACGCATTGGATCTTGTGCTAGTATCTATTGGTCGTGACTTGTTTTATCGTGAGGAACTTATACATATTATGGACGTAAAGTTACAAGTTTTTAGGAGACAGACTATACCTTACATCAAGGTACAATGACAAAATCACTTTGAGTGAGAAGCCACTTGGGAACTTGAAGAAGATGTTAAGAAGCTATATCCTTCCCTGTTTGAAGATTTAGGTAATTTTAAGTTTTGAGGACAAAACTTATTTTGTGGGGGTAGAATGTGACATCATAGGTGACATCATAAAAAAAAAACACACGTAAGGTAGTGAAACATCCACTACTTCACTTATATATTTAATTATTATATAAGTATGGTGGTGAATTATTTTTATCATTGAATGTGAAAGAGAGAGAGAGAGAGAAGGGGAAGAAGAAGAAGAAAAAAAAGGGGACAAGAAGAAGAAAAAGAAGAAGAGAAGAAGAGGAAAAAAGAAGAAAATAGGGAATATTATTGTGTTTTTGCAATTTTCTCCTTTAGGTAAGTCTTTCTTCCTTTTAGTCCAAAATTTTAGTATTATTAGAGATTTATGCATAGTTTTAGTAAGGATGGTGGTTTATGTAATTATATTCATAAATACTTGTCATTAGTGTTATGCATTTTAGAATAATGTATGGATATAGTTATATTGGTATACATTTTAAATTCATAAGCATACACATATTAGTGTTATTGCAAATTTTTATTGATTATAGCATAATTATGTGTTTATGCAAATATTGAAATTTTACATAACTTCTTAAGATTAGTGTAGGTCATTACCATGTCTAAGGTGAAAATTGATATATATTAAAATGAATGAATGCTTAGTTATGAACCTGACCACGGGGAATTAGTACTATGGTATTGTATATAATAGAGATGGAGGATATGCTTAACATTGTCTCGAGTACTTGAGGTATCTAACCCTAGTCATAGGGGGATATGTGACAACTAGTCCCTACTATAGAGAGTAAATATAAAGTCATAGTTAAACTAAATATGAAAATGTATGAATAGTTTTGATATTAGGGGCCAAGGTATTATTGTAATTTGTAGGATGCATTTTTATTTGTGATAGGAATGCATACTTTTTATTATTACATTGAGTTGATAATACAACCTTGCTTTTCACATGCATAACATATTTTTATATTTTGGATTGATAGTAAAATGACTTACTAGGCTTTAGCTCACATGTTGTTATTGTTTCTTTTAGGATACCTAGTAGATATTCTAGGGGAACGTAAGTAGGACAAGAGGAGTTAGTTACTTTTTGACTAACTACAACAAAATATTGTGAATAACAGATTTTATGGTTTGTACTACATTTTGTGTTTTTCCTTATTTGGGGTCAGATTATAAATAACATTTTGTGATTTTGTAAGTTTATATATATATATATTGTGAGTTTTTATTATTATACCTCTTTAGTAGGTATCACCTTGTAATATTAAAGGGAGAAGTTTTTGACACACCAAAATTTTATTTGTGTTTTCTTCTTTTTAATATTACGGTGATTGTCATACCCTTTCTAGGTGTGACACCTTTTGTAATAGGTAAGATCACATATCTCCTTTTCTTATTGACCAATAATTTGGATAGGTTCAACAATGAGAGTGGTAGTGGGTTTGCACCCAAGCAAGCCACATTCTACTTAGATGTCTAGAGCATATTTTCATTGTGAAATATTTATTCCTTGTTTAGATCTAGCTATTTCAATGCCAATAAAAGGTTTCAAATTTCCTAAATCTTAATTATATCTTAAACCTATCCTTAACAAAATGCTTCACATCTTGGGTTTCTTTAATACTATCACTATATACAAGTATGCCATCTATATAATTAAAACTATCAATTTCCCATTTGTTTTTAGTGTAAAAAGAGAGTGGTTTGAATCAGACTGAATAAAATTATTTTTGCCTAAAACACCCATTAACTTAAAAAATCAATTCCTTGAAGTTTGTTTCAAGTCATATATATATATATTTATATATAAAAGGATTTTTTTAGTTTTCATACTTTATTTGGGCCCATGGTGTGCCTTAAAGGTGGCTTCATATAAACATTTTCTTTAAGATCATCATAGAGAAATTGCATTATCAAATTTTTGAAGGGGTTTCTAGTTTTTAACATAGCAAAGTGAGTCAAAGATTCTTAAATGTCTATATATAGGTTGTCTTATTAAGATAATTTTAAGGGGAGACTTAAATCCTAAAACTTGGCTATGTTTATGTTTTCTTTCTATTATTCTATTTTGTTGAGAGATATAAATACAATGATGCTGATGATGTTACATATCTTTCTCTATGAAAAATTTCAAAACATTGTGTAGGAAAGGTTTATACTTAAGAGGGGGGTGAATTAAGTATACTGCAGATTTTCTAATATTTTTGGTTTCTTTTTAAATCTAGTTAATATGGAAATAAAACAAAGATTAAATCACATAGATAATTTATAGTGGTTTCCCTCAACCATGGTACGTCCACTCCTTGAGTCCTTACTTAAGAATTCACTATTCTCAAGAGTTTTTGGTTCATTCAAAACTTGATGTACTACAGCTTTACTCAAAGCAAAATCAATTTGATAAGGTACTGATCCTTCGTCAGGTTCTCCCTCTAACTGTATGAATCCTCGTATAATTACCGTGCTAACTATATGAACCCTCATATAGTTATCTACACAACTTTACGGACTCCCATAAAGTTACTTGAAACTCTTTTGAAAAAACACCTTTTAGAGTTTCATCTACAACACCCCTCGTGGATAGGTTCTTTTTTTCAATTTAGGATGTAATGCAAAGAGGAATTAATCATGAAAGTATAAACATAATAAAAACTTTTCGCTTGTAGATACGACAATCCTTGAATCTTTAGGAAATGAATTTGTTGCTTTGAATTCCTTTGAATGACTTTTAGCTCTCGTTCTCCAAGTATCTTCAAGACTTTGAAGAGTTTTCTCTTTGGAGTTATTGTCGAAAGGGAACTCTCTTCTAACTTTGATTTTATTCAATTTATAGTACATGAGAAACTCTAACTGATTACACACGATCTTGCATACATGTTCTTTCTCTTTTAAATTTCCTGCAACTACTTACTACGTGAATAGTAGAAAAATAATTGGCTTGTGGAGTTAATGTAACTCAACAGACTTAGTTTGTTGTCTTAACTGTAACTCAATGGACCTATCTCATAGACTTAACTGTAATTCAATAGACTTACTCCATGGACTTAACTGTAACACAACAGACTTACTTCGTTGAGTTAAGCTTTACTCAACAGACTCATTCAGTTCTAGACTTTTTCGAACTATGATCTTTAATATTGACTTTGCCAAATTTATCTTTGATTGCCATTTGTAAATATTTGACTAAGTCTTTAGAAATATGGTAGAACATGTGTGAGTATGTGTGTGCCATGTGCCATTTGCAAAATAAATAATCCTACAACAAACTTTGAATAAATATAAAGATATAATAGTTAAATAAATTCATCAAAGTGATAACATTACGACCTTTCGTAAAGTTATGCTCATAACTTTACAAGCTTATGCATAGCAAGACATTACGAACATTTGCAAACTTATCCCCATAACTTTACAGACTCTTACATGCTGACACGTGTAAAACACAATTGTTTATCTTTAACAAACTACGTATACCAAACTTATAACTTTACGAACTCTTTAAGAGATAACTTTATGGAGGTTTGTCAAGTTATCCTTATAACTTTATTGATTATATATATCATAAGTTTACAAAGTTCTGTAATGTTAAAGTCATAACTTTACAACCTTAAGATTTATAACTTATATATATATATATATATGCAACTTCATAACTTTATGAATGTCTGTAGGATAACTTTACAAGTCTCTGTAAAATTATATACTTAGATAAATTCTAGAGTTTTAAACCAGTGTTATGAATTAGATAAGTTACGATTGTACGTAAAGTTAACTATATAACTTTTACGACAGTCCGTAAACTTATGAACTTGATACCATTTTGAAGTTCATCATTTTACATAACTGAAGTATAAATCATTTTGTCAATCATCAAAATATAAACATATTAATAGATAAGAACATTATCTTTAACAATTTTCTCCTTTTTGATGATGACAAAACTTTTTCAAATAATTCAATCATTCAATAATAATTTAACATTTCATAACAGTCCTTTAGCACACTCATTTTTCTTCCTTAAATAAAATTCAAAACATTCATAGCATAGCATTCATTCAATCACATATATTTGAAAAATATAATACTTTCTCCCCCTTTTTGTCATTTCAAAAAGAAAATCAATACAAAAGTTTTAGAGTACATAGAGAAGATTTTTCGTTTCTTTATAATTTTTCTTTTAATTTTTCTATATTTGCCTACATTTTTGCCATGGATTCTTACATTTGTTCTAGCTTGGCAAGTAGTAGAAGGTCTATAGAAGGTCAGGCTTTAGAAGTTGAAGGTTCGGTTTGTGTATTAGCTGGACCTTTTGAAGTAGAAGCTACTCTTGTATTTGATTGTCTATAAGTTGTTTCACTATCATTTGCAGCAAACCTTTTAAAATCTTTTATAGTCAAATACCTTTACCTCCACTGGCAGATTTTCCATTTGGCCAAAGTTAAAGATCTACTTAATAATTTGAATAGGGCATTGTCAAAAAATAACTTTATCTTTACTAACTTAATTTTGGAGATGAATACCCGATACCAATTTACTTAGATCTTTTGCATAACAACATAAGTGGCCAATTTTACAAACTGGCTTAATTCTATTTCATGCCATTGCCTTTGATAAATTGACCTGATAAGAACAAAGGCAATAAATCAAGCTTTTCCATTTAAGTATTTCATTCTATTTAACAATGGAATAGTAGGATTGATACATAAGCATGATTCAATAGTTATATTTATAATCAACAAACTTTATGGAATATCTGATGATACAACAAACTTTGATTAAATATACAAAAATATAATAGTTAAATAAATCCATCAAAGTGATAATATTACGACCCTTTATAAAGTTATGGGCATAACTTTACAAGTTTATGCATAGCATAATATGATGAACATCTGTAAACTTATCTTCATAACTTTACGGACTCCTACATACTGACACATGTAAAGCATAACTACTTATCTTGACAAACTTACTAACCCCTCAAGAAATAACCTTACGAAGGTCTGTCAAGATATCCTTATAACTTTACAAATTCTATATATCATAAGTTTACGAAGATCTATAAAGTTAAACTCATAACTTTACAATCCAAGGATTCATAACTTGCATATGTAACTTCATATCTTTACGAATGTCCGTAAAGTTATCTTTATAACTTACAAGTCTCCATAAAATTATATACTTAGAGAAATTCTGGAGTTATAAACTAGTATTATGAATCAGATAAATTTATGATTGTCTGTAAAGTTAACTATATAACTTTACGACAGTTCGTAAACTTATGGACTTAGATAATATTTTGAATTTCATCCTTTTACATAATTGAAGTATATATCATTTGGTCAATTATCAAAATATAAATATATTAATGGATAAGAATATTATCCTTAACAATCTCCCTCTTTTTTATGACGATAAAACTTTTTCAAATGATTCATCATTTAATAATACAACATTTATAACATTCATAACATAGCTTCAAATAGTCATTTATCACACTTATTTATTCCCCCTTAAATAAAATTCATAACATACATAGCATAAACATTCATTCATTCATTAAAACATTCATTCAAACATATTTGAAAATAATGATTTCTTCCCCTTTTTGTCATTTCAAAAACAAAAACAATGTAGTTTAGAATACATAGAAAAGATTTTTCCATTCTTTACAATTTTTCTTTTAATTTATCAATGTTTGCTTGCATTTTCTCTATAAATTTTTACATTTGTTCTAGTTTGGCAATTAGTAGGAGGTTTCGTAACCTTAGTTGGCTATCTAGGTTTTTTAGAAAATAAACTAAACAATATACCTAGATTGCTAAGTTAGATAATGTGTAGTTAATCTAATTGATTTTCTAAGATTTCTCCCCCTACACATGTGCATCAAATTTAAAGTAGAAAATAAACTTGAAATGCTTGAAAACAAAAATGCAGAAATACTAAAATAATGAAATGCTGAAATTATGAAATACTAAAATGTTGAAATTATAGAATACTGAAATGTTGAAATACTTAATATAACATATTATTTTTGTTTAACATTTCATGTGCTTATAATCTACATTTTAGATCAGAAAACTTAAAGTTCTAGATAATAAACCAAATATTTTTTGATTTGTAGATTTCTTAAGCATAACTAAGTAATTTCAAACTTTTAATCTCATATATAAGCATAAACAATGTATCTTCATGAAGTACAATGAGAAATTGATATATGTTAGTGCATTTGTTAATAATAAGTTAATTATTTGAACTATTGCACCAACATTTTTTTTTTCAAAGCATAAACTAAGTCCTTTTTCAACTAGATTTTCTATTATACCCTTGTATCGAACTTTCAATCAACAATCCCAGATCAAACATGGCCTTAGGTTGCTAGATTTCATGACATCCCTACATACCTAATTGCTTGAGTATAACAGGCCTGTGAGACTTTTTCACATCATTTTGACTTTGTCTAGAAATTTTCAAAACATTAAGCATAGATAAAAATAAAATGATGCTATTGTTAGATATCAATTCTTAATAATTATAAGATACAAATATTTATAACTCGATATGAAGAATTTTAAATTTCAATTCTTTAATCATACATAATACACCTAACAACTAGATTAAAATTTGAAATATATATCTAACCTTAAGTTTCTTTTCTTAATTAAGATTTTCAGCACATTTAATGTTAAAAATTTAAATGATACTATATAATTATCAAATTATATAAAATCATGAAAATAATTAACATTCACAATATTAATAAGATCAAAAATCAGTTAAAACATTAAAACTCTCAAAAAGAAGGATGCACTAGACAATATTTTAAATATCTAAAAATTTGCATACACCTAAGTTTCTTCTTAGATTAGAAAAGAATTTTCATCTATTGGCTTAGTAAATAGGTTAGCTAATTGTTTAGTTGTAGGCATAAAATTTAATTTAATATTTTCTTGAAGAATATTATCCCTTAAGAAATGATGTCTAACTTCAATATGTTTTGACCTAAAGTGCAATATAGGATTTTTAGAAAGACTTAAGGCTCCACTATCTATCAGCCATCTCGACTTTATCACCTACATAAAGGGTAAGATCACATTTCTCAGAACCCAGATTTGTTTGGGTCCAGAAACGTCAAAAGAACTGCAAATTGAAATAATACTACTATCCTTAGGAACCTATTTTTAAACAGTTTTAATACTTTTCTTCCAAATTAATTTTAGTTCTAGGTTACTAAAATTATTTTTCCTTTTATAATAAGTCTTAAACATATTATTTGTATTATTAAGGTTATTTAACTTTTTCTTATAATTTTTATAATAACTAGAATAATTAAAACTTCTATTTTTAGACTTATTATAAGAACTAAACTTCCTGAAATTATAAAATTTCTTTTTAGATTTATAATTATTCATTTTAGTATTATCAAATCTAACAAATTTGGTCTTTGAATTTTCAACAATTCTAGCGTGAGGATTAAAACGTAATCTAATTTTATTTTAACAAGAAACTAGGTTCTTTCTAATTTATCTAGTGTTGTCTAACTAGTTATCCACTTTATCAGATTCTTATCAGCCTTAACAAATTTTTCTTCAAGATTTTTATTTTCTGATTTTAGATTTAAAATTTTAGACGTGGTTTTCTTATACAAACCAGAAATTAAATCTAACTCAAAAGAAAACTTTTCAACATTTGAAGATAATTCAATAATAGAAACATTCAGATTTTCATTTTCAGAAACTTGTTTCTTTAATTGTAGATTTAACTCATTTGATTGATCATGTAGAGATTTATTTAATTCTTCTAACTTAGAAATCTAAGATTTATAAGATTTTTCTTTTAATTTTAACTTTTGATACTTTGAAGCTAATATATTATATTCATGAAGAAGCCTAGTATCTATATTATCATCAGAAATATCTTCTTCATGGTTAGAAAAACTTGCCTTAGATGTGGATGCCATGAAAGCTACATTAGCAAGATTTGCTAATTTTGTATCAGAGTCCGAGCTTGAGCTCGAGCTAGAGGAATATGATATGTCATAATTTAAGGAGCTCTTATCGTCAAATGTTGTTTGCAAAGCCTTCTTTTTAAATCCTTTCTTGGAAGACTAAACCTTAGGCTTAGATTTGCTCTTCTTTTCTTTAAACTTCTTATCAAATTTCTTTTCCTCTTTTGACCTTGAGGGACAATTAAATCTAAAGTGTCCATTTTTGTTACAGTGATAACAAATAAGAACTTCAACCTTTTCTTTTCTTTTTCTCCAAACTTTCTCGAATTTCTTAGTTGACAAAATAATATCTGAATCAAAATTAAAACTAATTTCTATATTAGAAGATTCCTAAAAAGTAATCTCTTTCTTCCTCTAATTTTTTTCCCTAAAGATATGTTCAGCTTTAAGTTTAACCTCATAAGTAGAGAGGTTTCCAATTAGCTCATCCATGGTATAGGTTGATAGATCCTTTGCTTATTCAATTGATGTTGCTTTCCATTTCCACTATGAAGTCAAGGATTTCAAAATTTTCCTTACAAGATTTTCTCTAGCATATTCTCGACCAAGTGCTCTTAAACCATTAACTATGGTAAGGAATTTAGTAAACATGTCAGAAATCGTTTTATTTTCATGCATCATAAATAGTTCATATTGGTGAACAGGTAAATTTATTTTAGATTCCTTAACTTGATTTGTTCATTCATTTGTTATTTCTAATGCATTCCATATCTAAAATGCAAACGAATATGATGAAACTTTATTAAACTATTGATATGATAATGCACAAAACAAAATATTCATGCCTTTAACATTTAATTATTGTAGTTCCTTCTCTTCATCTATCCAAAGATTATATGGCTTATTTAATTTAGGAACTTTTTCAGTAAACACATTCTATAATTCAAAATCTATTGACTAGATAAAAATAGTCATTCTTTGTTTCCAATAAGTGTACTTTGTTTCATTGAACAAAGGTGGACTGTGAAAACTATGTCATTCACTTCCAAAATTAGCCATTTTAATCTTAGAAATCTAGATTTTAAATACCTTTCCTAGTAGAAAAATGATCTACCAAAACTCTGATACCAAATTGTAGGAAATGTTTATACTTAAGAGGGGGGGGTGAATTAAGTATGTCACAAATTTTTCTTATTTTTTGGTTCTTTTTTAAATATCGTTAATGCATAAATAAAACAGAGATTAAATCACACAAATAATTTGTAGTGGTTCCCCTCAACCAATGTATGTCCACTCCTTGAGTCCTTACTCAAGAATTCACTATTCTCAAGAGTTTTTGGTTCACTCAAAACCCACTGTACTACAACTTTACTCAAAGTAAAATCAACTTAACAAGACACTAATCCTTCGTCAAGTTCTTCCTTTAACTATACGAACCCTCATACAGTTACCGTACTAACTATACCAACCCTCGTATAGTTACCGTGCTAACTATACCAACCCTCGTATAATTATCTACACAACTTTATGAACTCTTGTAAAGTTACTCGAAACTCTTTTGAAAGAACACCTTTCAGACTTTCCTCTATGACACCCCTTGTGGATAAGTTCTCTTTTTCAATTTAAGATGTAATGCAAAGAGGAATTAATCATGAAAGCATAAACATAATAAAAAATTTCCTATTGTAGATACTACAATCCTTGAATCTTCAAGAAATAGATTTGTTGCCAATGAGTTCCTTTGGATGACTTTCAGCTCTCGTTCTCCAAGTATCTTCAAGACTTCTAAGAATTTTCTCTTTGGAGTTACTATCGAAAGGAACTCACTTTTAACATTAATTTGACTTTATTTATATTACATGAGAAACTCTAATTGATTACACACGATTCTACATACACATTCTTTCTTTTTCAAATTTCCTACAACTGCTCATTAATTGAATAGTAGAAAAACTAATTAGTTTGCGGATGTAGGATCGTTGTATCACAAGAGGAGAGGTGAATTGTGTCTTTAGTAATTAATATTACCAGTGGATAAAACAAGAGCACAAAACACTCGTAAATAAAATTCTATTCTTTATAAACTTTAAAGAACGAATTTACAATTTCTTTTTAGCTCAATTCCCTTCTTATCGGTTTTGATACGGTAAAGTTTGATATACAATTTAAATAGAAAATGAAGTCCTTATTCTAAACTAATTTCGAATTATATAAAACCTGATTTTTATGCATGTAGTTCCTTTTCCTTCTTTTTGCTTAGTTTCTATATCTCTTTCTTCTCTAATTGTTGAATTTTCAGACTTCTTGCATTTGCAGCTCTTTTTTCTGAAATTACTTGGAATTCCGAACTTCTTCTAATGTTGGAGAATTTTTCTGGATATGAATATGAGTGAATATTAAGACTTCATATTTGAGATTTAGATGATCCTAATGTAGCTTGTACTCTCTATTTATAGTAGTCGAATTATGACTTCATATTTAGCATGTTCATCCACTTAATCTATAATTCATAATCTACGTACTGATTTCAAATTCAAATTTTTCCACGATTTCCACTATCTTTTTGAATTTCCACTATGTCTACTTTCTTTTTTGAATTTTCACTTTTGCCACTATCATTTTGAATTTTTACGATATCATATCGTAGATCCACCAAAACTTTATCTTCTTGGAGATTTGTAGAATATCTTCTAAGTATTCGTTTTAGTCGAACACTTATCCTTTAAGTCTTATAAAAACTCGAACACTTATCTATAATTCTTCGAGTTCTTGCACCTGCAAAACACGTGACTGAACAAAGAAAACTTATCTGTTCGTTAGTCATTTTATAAAACTCGAATAGTTATCTATCTATGCGTATAAAAACTTGAACAGTTATCTAACTCTTCGATTTTCATTACCAAATGCACATGGAAAACACATGAAAACTTAAAACATTAAAAACACACATACAAATAACTTAACTATACGAGTTTTTAACATAACTCTTTGACTAAATTGAAATGTTAACTATCCAAAAGTTTAACTATCTGAAAAATCTAACTATCCAAAAACTTTAACTATCCAAAAATCTAACTATCCAAAAGTTAACTATTTAAAAATATTAAATGAAACTTTCTAATAACCCGTTAACATTTAATTACGAGACTATTATACTTAGAAATATTATTTATACTTATTTAGAAACTTTAATAAAGCATTTATCATCAAAATAAAATTTTTAACAGTGGAGTTAATATAACTCAACAGACTTACATCATTGAGTTAAGCTTTACTCAACAGACTCGTTTAGTTTTAGACTTTTTCAAATCACGATCTTTAATATTGACTTTGTCAAATTTATCTCTAATTGTCATCTATAAATATTTGACTGAGTCTTTAGAAATATGGTAGAACATGTATGAATATGTGCGTACCATGTGTCATTTGCAAAATAAATATTCCTACAATAAATTTTGATTAAATATATAAAAATATAATAGTTAAAGAAATCCTTATATGTTGGCGAACATATATAACAGCTTATGCATAACAGAATATGACGAATATTCATAAAGTTATCCCCATAACTTTACAAACTTTTACATGCTGACACGTGTAAAGCATAACTACTTATCTTGACAAACTTACTAATCTTTCAAGAAATAACCTTACAGAGGTTTGTTAAGATATCCTTATAATTTTATAGATTCTATATATCATAAGTTTATGAAGATTTGTAAAGTTAAACTTATAACTTTACGATTCAAAGATTCATAACTTGCATATGTAACTTCATATCTTTACGATCATAAGTTATAAGGATAACTTTACGTGTCTTTGTAAAATTATATACATAGAGAAATTTTAGAGTTATAAACCAATGTTATGAATCAGATAAATTTACGATTGTACGTAAAGTTAACTATATAACTTTACAACAATTCATAAACTTATGGTCTTAGATAATGTTTTAAAGTTCATCATTTTACGTAATTGAAGTATATATCATTTTATTAATCATCAAAATATAAATATATTAATGGATAATAATATTATCCCTAACAATTTACTACTATTATCACTTGTAATTTGACCATCATTGCAATCAAATTTAGTAAAAACAAATGATAAAAATTGTTTAACAATAGAAGAAACTTCTTGTTTCTTGTCGAATATGTTCAAGTACATCTACTGAAATCATCTACAATAGTCAAACAATAATGTGCACTTGAATGTGTAGGAAAAGGAAAATTTCCCTAAACATCAACATGAATTAGCTCAAAAATTCTTTTGATTTTAATATGGCTCAAAAAACATTGTTTAGATTTAATGCAACCATCACACACATTATCATTTTTGTCCTTGTGAAAAGTAATTTCGTTGAATTTAGTAGACAAAATTTCAAGCTTATTGGTAGACAGTTGTCCCAATTTAAAATGTCAAATATCATTGTCCAAATATGTAGTATGAGAGCTGTGAAAATTGAACTTGAAATCACTTATATAGATTATGTGGGATTTCACCTCTCCAATCTGCCTCTTTTCTGTGATTGAGCAATTACTTGTAAAGAGAACAGAATAGTTAGCTTGTTGGGTAATTCTTTTAATAGAGATAAAATTGACTTTAAACGGTGGAACAGTTAACTAAGACATTATACAATTCAATGTTCGAATTAAGAGAAACAATACCAATACCCAAAACATTAGCTTGATCTTTGTTAGGAAGGCGTGTAAAAGAATTACGTTCTATTCTAGTAATGATTTTAAAGAAGTTTTATTTAGAATAAATATGATCTGATGCACCAAAATCTATTATCGATCAATATGTCACAACTAAAATACTTAAAGCAAGAATGAGCCATACCTACACCTTTACCTGCTATTGACGTCTCCTTTTCACCCCTATCGATTAGTTTAAGCAACTTTTTATACTGATCTTAGGCATGCTCTTGGCAAGATTAAGAAACACTTATGACCAAGTGGACGACCCTTAATTCAAAAATACTTATTTGTGTTATACATGCATTACACCATCGTGGTGGATACATACTAAGCAATCTTTTCTAACTTTCTTTCTTGTTGGTTTAATTATCTCTAGTCCAACGTTCGCTCCTTTTAACTCCACTCACTACAACAAGAATACACTTTACCATGACCCACTAGAAGAGGCTGCATTAAGAGTATCTGGTCACAAATAGCAGTTCTATAGTGATTTCTTTTTAAGTATCTGGTTTAATAGTCATGTATGATTTTTAAGCTCTAATGTTATTATTATTGATTTTTTTAATCAAAATCATGATTCTAATTAAGAAGGAGATTGGTTTGCACGTCTTAAGTAATGTCCATATCCAATTCGTTTCCTTTATACGGAAACAAACGAAGCCTTGCATCGCTTGCGTCTCCGTTTTTCCTTTTTTTTTTTTTTTTTAATAGATTATTTTGAGTGGTGCGCCGGATACGTATAGAAAGATTCGACCAATTAAATTATTACATGCATGTGAGCAACATCACCATTCGGTAAAATGGAATTTTCAGGATCTTCAATTGAATTGTTATTTTATTTTTATAATGGTTGATTTTGGCGTAAATGCACGACGGCTATTTATCCATTCGTCCGTACCAAAGAGGACAATCGATATTCTCCATCTATCTTACGACCAAAGTGACGCATTCATGAAACCCCGAGTTCATTCATGGCTTTGCCGTAAAACTTTAGGGTTTCAAATATCGATGGTTAAGGGTTGCCGAGAAATGAAGAAAAAGAGGGTAAAATTTAAAATAAAATACAGCTCGTTTCAAAGCATCTAAAATAAGTTTTAAATAGACTGGATACGAACGTATACGATATGAATATCCTTGCATTAATGTACATATAATCGTTGAAGAATATTATTCTTACAGGTTTTTCATATATGTCGGCAACCGGTAACGAAACGTATAAGTAGAACTATACAAGATTGTGTACTGAGATGATAAAGAAATTCCAAACCTCTCGTCATTAATTATTTTAACCATAATTTTAAAATTAAAAAAAAAAAAAAAGGTACAGACGAAACTAAAGAAGGAAAATGCGGACCGACCTCACGTTAATATTTCACGGGATTGGAAGTTTAAAACGTACCACAAATACGGTATAGTTGTCGCTCTCGTGTTTCTCTCTCTAACCTTTTCTTCTCGCACTAGACCACTATATACCAGCCTTTTCTGTACCCGCCATGTACTTCCATCCCATCGGCGACAGCACCACCCCAAAGGCCAAGGAAGGCCGAAACACCGCCACTCCACACACACCACCACCGTTGAAGATGAAGTCTTTCATCGTCCGCCGTCTCTCCCGCGTCGTCGACTCGTCGTCGTCGTCGTCGTCGTCGTCCTCCTCCTCCTCCTCCACGCCCTCCCCCCGCAGGGTCTCCCCCAAGAGCGGCGTGCCGGAGGGCCACATCCCCGTCTACGTCGGTCAGGAGATGGAGCGGTTCGTCGTCTCCGCGGACCTCCTCTCCCGGCCGGCCTTCGTCGAGCTTCTTAGGAGGTCGGCTCAGGTGTACGGGTACGAGCAGAGAGGCGTTCTGCGCATTCCCTGCACTGTCGACCTCTTCCGGAGGGTGCTCCTTCTGCTCCACAGTGCCCATCCAGAGGACTTCGCCACCGCTTTGGAGGTTGCTAGGTCCTCACCCGAGGACGTCGCCGTCGACGTTAGCTAAACCAATCTTGTGTGCCTCCGACGTTCCTGCCTCCCGGCGGAGCCGCTAGTACAAGCGTGACGTTCACCTGCTTTTTAGGGTTTCAGTACATATACGGTAAGTCGCCTTCTGCTATTCTTCCTTCCGACGGTCACTTCACTTCTCTTCTTGCACGTGTGCTGCGGTTCCCATCCGTTAGATTCGAGGTCCTCGTGGTACGGGAGGAGTATCTGGACCGTTGGATGGGAATCTGGGAAAGGTGTTTGGCATCATGCTTGGGGAATTGACGTGGATTCTTGATTCCTCCTCCTCCGATTTGCTTAATTAGGACGTATTATTATATAAACAAGTTAATGAATAATTAATGATCTTGATCCTCTCATGTCATATTTAATTTCGTTTCCCTTCTGCTGATCTACTCATATTATCATCGAAGCAATCAGCCTGGTTAATTTGGAATGTACGTACCAGTACTACGTAATAATTGCATATCCAAAGAAGTTATTTCAACTAATTAAACCTGCAGCCCCACCCTGGAAACAAGGGCGCCATGCATGCACATCATTTGGTTTATGCACGCTCACAAGCTTTATTCAATTTGCCACCGGAGTCAGCCTAAAAAGTTGAAGAGCAACAAATTGTTTTAAAAAAGTGATTGATTGATTTATTTATTTTAAAGGGAAAGTGATCGATTTATTACTTGTGTAAAGTGAGAAGATTTGGTGAACGACGCCCACCAACAACTTGCACATTCACGTGTGAGGTGATGAAAAGTAAATCTTAACTTTTCTATATTTATGTATCTCGAAAAATTTAAAAAGTGATTCGTTCGTTTTCTAATTTACGAAAGCATTTGTCACCTCTTTTTCCCTCCCCTTCCGATGGGAAAGCCGAGGAAAACTACCGTGCACAACCTCTCGAATCGTCAACCGTCGATCGACCGTGCTTTTTGTTTGTTCGTGCCCTGTCTACCATACTGATTCGAATAATATGTTAATTTTTTAAAATTTCAAATTAACTGCAAACATCAATATTTTACTTTTTATTTCTCGTGAATTTTTATATGGTCCATATGTTCCTCTTCGCTTTGGTCAATTTTAGTCTTCTTCCCTCATGTGCTTGTTTTCCTTTAACCACCGTAGGCTATTGCTTGATGCGTGCGTTTCCTCCTCATCCGTGTCCGTGTTTTCCACGGTCATTCCTTCGTCTTGCGTTACATGTTCCTTTTGAGGCTTCTCATGTACGTATCATTAATCAATACGTAGACGATGATTAAAATTTATTTTATTTTTAGGGTTACTGTAGGCCAACCCTTTTACATCCATCTCCATTCCGCGTGTGTATATTATATATATATATCCTTGTCTAGGAGTCATGCTAATCTTCTCTAATTCACACTAAGAGGTTAACCATGGTTTACCTCAAATAATGATCGATGGGACTGAACTTTAAATAGAAAATCTTGACGTCTGTTTCGTATTCAAAAATCCGAGTTTGGATGATATATATATATATATATATATACATACGCGGTTCTCTCTGGATGAAATCAATTAATTAAACTTAGCATATGCTAAGCAAGATGATCATATATCATCTGGGAATTAACTGGAATATATATATAAATATATATGTGCTCTTGCATGGGGCAAGGATCGATGCGTTCATGCATGCATCAGACCTGCAACCAGCCGTAATCAATCACTGCATTCTTCAGCCGGGGCATTGAAACCCATGAAATTACTACAACATGCACAACACATGGAGGGATCGATGTGTACGAGCCATTTGAGTGACAAAATGCTGCATAACTGGCTAGCCATTTGATTGACCACGAGTCATGCATGTTAGAGTTCTACCGAAGTCACCTCAAATATATATATATATACTTACCTTCCATTAATCTTCTTCCTCTTTCGATCTGGGTGAAGGGAGTTTCACTTCGATTTTCCATTTTAATTCATACTTATTAGTCTTGCATTACATGCATGCATCTTTAACTGAAGAAATAACCAACTAATAAGTATCGTTTTCACATACATCTTCTACACCCTCCATTCTCATCTATTCCATTTACTTTGACCATCTGGCATAGGGAAGTAAAAGTTCATTACGTGAGCCCTCGTTGATGCTTAAGTCAACATTTGAGAGAATATGTCATTTTCTGTTGTGAGTGCTCAAAATTATTGAGTCACTTGTTTAAAAATGATATATTGAATTTAAGGAAGTAAGGTGCGACTAAGAACGGCAAGGCAAGAAACATCTACGCAATTTATGTGTGAAGTAAGATACAGTCTAGAGTAGTGAGGTGTGACATGTTTATCTAATCCATAAGAAAAGTAAGAACGCATTGACAACCATGATCTTTTCTTTCATCTCATTTGATCAATTCTTAACCATTAAATTAAAACTTTTATAGTAAAAAAATGTTGTAAGTGTTAATAACCATCATTTTATTCTAGCTTAAGAAAAAGAACTCACGAAAACAAGACCAGATCTATCTCGTACAAGGCACCGTAAGGAGCCAACAACACTTATTGACAGCATCAAGTGCAAAGTAAAACATCAAGACTCTCTAAAGCATGCATCCACAACATTTTAGCAATTGTGATGGGTCTTCCTTTGTCCCCTCTTTCTCCCTTTTCTAGTTTATTTGTTAAAAAATCCCTTCCCATGACCCCTTCTTTTTCACTTTACATGCATATCAACACTTTGAGTGGGTGATAATTCCATTGGATCTGATCCATCACTCCACCCCTTGTTTATTTATTTTATTTTTTATGATAATCATAATATACTTAGCCTACATTTCCTATTATTATGTGTCTTGAATTAGTTTGTTACACATAGGGGTAGTTTTGTCTTTAGCCACTTAGGGGTACACAAATTTAATAAATAGACCTCCAACGTGTGCTTTGGAGGATGATGAATCTTGTATCCCTTTGTGATCACTTAGAGAGAATCATTCAATTGAGCTCCATCCGTGGACGTACCTAATTGGAGAACCATGTTAAACCTTGGTGTTTTTGCAGTTGTTTCACACGTTTTTCCCATTTGTCTTCTTCTTTCTTCTCCACGAGTCCAAGTTTCTCCCTTTCTGCACTTCTCTTCGTATAACAAGTGGTATCAAAGCGAAGTTTGAGGAGTTGGCTGTGGATTAGTCTTGAAAGAAGAAAAGAAAGATCTTGGCCAATGCACAAGCTGACGCCCACGCTCGCGCCCAACGCCTGCGCCCTACACCCGTGCCCAACGCCTGCGCCCGACACCCGTGCCCGACGCCCACACCCAATGCCCGACGCCTACGCTCAACGCCTGCACCCGACGCTTGATGCCTGCGCCCAACGCCCGCATTCGCCCGCATTCCTGCCTGCACGATCGTCCGCGTCTCCGCCTGCGCCAGCGTCCGCGCACATTTGCTTGCATTCTTGCTCGTGTGATCATCCACGTCTCTGCCCGCGCCAGCGTACGCACGCATTCGCCCGCGTTCTTGCTCGCGCTAGCGTCTGCGTCTTTGCCCGCGCCAGCACCCACGTGTATTCGCCTGTGTCTTCATTCGTGCCAGCACCCGCGTGCGACCGCTCACGTCCTCGCTCGATGCTAGCGCCTACGTACATTCGTCTACGTCGTTGCCTACGCTAGTGCCCGTGCGTGATCGCTCACGTTCTGTTGGACGCCAGCGTTCACGTATCAACGCTTGTGTTCTTCGTTCGACGCCAGCACTCGCGGTTTACTCACGCGATCTTTGCTCGCGACTTGTATTCATGACAAAGCATTCGTGGTTGGAATTCTTGTTCGATGCCTGCGATCTTGAATCTGACAACGTGCACTTGATTATCTGTCGTTTCTACATTGGTGAAACGAGTAGTAAGAATTCCTATCATAACTTTTGAAGTTTGTTGTTGTGATTTTGTGGAATTCTTTTTTCGGCCTTTTTGGGTAGATCAAGTGTGGCCAGTTCTTTGGAATGTTTTAGCAGTTCTTTGGAATTCTTTGAAGTTCTTTGGGAATTTTGAGACAATACGTGTGATCTTAGCTCATCTTTGTTTGTTTGGGATTCTTTGCGAGTGATCTTTTGAATTTGGTAGCTGCATTTGCTAGTTGGGATATTTTGAATGAAAGATTCATCTGCAGCTTTGAGATAGCAAATTTTATGCTTATTTGTTGTCTGAATTCTTTGGTATTTGCTTATTGTGTTTGTGTTGTTCTACTATCATGACATCTTCAGCCTTGAAAGTTGAGAAGTTCAACGGCAAGAACAACTTTAGTTTGTGGCAGATTAAGATGAAAGTACTTTTGAAACAACAGGATATTTGGACTCCCTTAAATGTGGAGACAACCCTAGATAAGAAGTTTGCCGAATTTGAACAGCAAGAGGAGAAGGCACATTCGACTATTCTGCTATATTTATCAGATGAGATAATCATTGAGGTAGCAGATGAAAATACAGTTTTGGGTCTTTGGAATAAGTTAGAATCTCTATATATGACTAAGTCTCTTACGAATAAGCTGTTGTTGAAGCAAATGGTGTTCTCTCTAAAAATGAAGGAATGTACACCATTGAAGCAACATTTGGATCAGCTCAACACCATTCTCATGGAGTTGAGGAACATTGGTGTTACTGTGGAAGATGAGGATGCTGCTCTCATCTTATTGGTATCTCTCCCTCTCTCCTTTGAGAATTTTATGCAATCTTTTGTGGTTGGCAAAGATTCTATTACCTTGGAGGAGGTAAGATCGAGTCTTCATTCTCGAGAATTGAGACATTTGGCTACACATGGTAGCAATGATGCTGGCGGATCAAGTCTGACAATGCATCATTCAGAGTCTAAAGGACGACAGAGTAGAAGAGACAACAGGTGTAGAGGCAGAAGTAAGTCCAAAAGTAGAATTTCTAAGGACACTTGCAATTATTGCAAGGAAAAGGGGCATTGGAAGGTAAACTGCCCTAAATTGAAGATTAAGGGAAATGCAACAGTCGCTGAAAATAGAGACTCAGGATCTGATTGTGATTTCTCCCTTATTGTATGCTGTAGTGTCTACTCCGATCAAAGTTGGATTATGGATTCTGGTGCATCACATCATATGACTCCCAACAGAGAATATTTCCATACATATGAGGAGGTAGATGGTGGACAGGTCACTTTAGCAGATAATGATGTTTGTGACAGAACATGTGTTAGATCTGTTAGATTCAGGATACATGATGGGACGATCAAAGTCTTGGAGAATGTTTGGCATGTGCCAAGGTTGGGCAAGAGCCTTATTTCACTAATGGCTCTTGATCAGAAAGGTTTCAATTTTTCAGGTGGAGGAGGTAAACTTCACATTTTGAAAGGTTCCCTAGTTGTAATGAAGGGAATCAAGGATGAACCTTTATATATTCTTCAGGGCAAACCTATCATTGGATCGGTATCTGCGATAATAAGTGATCAACAGTCCATGTCAGCTATTTGACATTCCAAGTTAGTACATTTGGGCCTAAAGGGAATGCAGAAGCTCAATACACTTGGCAGGTTAGATGGTCATATTTTTACAGATATTGATTTATGCAGGCATAACTAGGCATTATACTATCAGAGGAACTCCACAACAGAATGGAGTTGCAGAACGTCTTAATAGGACGTTGTTGGAGAGAGCTAGGTGTATGCTCTCTCATGTTGGGCTGGAAAAATATTTTTGAGCTGAAGCTGTTAACATAGCCTCCTATTTGGTGAACAAGTCGTCATCTAATGCAATTGGCGACAAGATCTCTTATGAAGTATGGATGGATAAAGCGGCTAACTATTCCAAATTGAAAGTATTTGGATGTCCTACGTATTACCATGTGAATCATGGTAAATTGGAGCCGCGTGCTAAGAAAGGCATCTTTGTGGGATATGGAATGGGAGTAAAAGGATATAGGATATATGATAAAGAAATAAGAAAGGTCATTCATAGCAGAGATGTTACCTTTGATGAGGTTTCTTTGATGCACAAGAAAGAAAACCCAACTTCTTTGAATCTACCTAGTACTCCTGAGCAGGTGGAGCTTGATTTGAATCAACCGTTGATATCTGATCAATCTATTCCTATTGATACAGATCAACGTTTGATTTTAGAAGATGATCGAGGAGATGAATTTGTTGAGGACACACATCTAAGGTGTGTTGCCAGAGATCGTCCTAGGAGGGATGTTCACCCTCCACAGAGGTATGACTACAATAATATGGTCGCTTTTGCCCTACAGGTAGCTGGTGAGGTGGAGGATGCTGACCCACCTAGTTTTGAAGCTGCTGTTAGCGGACTAGAAGCCGTACATTGGTTGAGAGCTATGCAAGAAGAACTACAATCTTTGCATAAGAATAGGACTTGGGAGTTGATAAAACGTCCCAAGGACAGGAATATTGTTGGTTGCAAATGGGTGTTCAAAAGGAAATCAAGAACGCAGGACAACCTTGGAATACAATATAAGGCAAGATTGGTAGCAAAAGGGTTTTCACAGAAGGAGGGTGTGGACTTTAATGAAGTCTTTGCTCTAGTAGTTAGGCATACCTCCATTCGAGTCCTTTTAGTAATTGTTGCAATAAAGGATTTAGAACTTGACCAGTTGGATGTGAAAATAGCTTTCTTGCATAGTGATTTAGATGAAGACATCTGGATGGAACAGCCAACAGGTTTTGCAGAAAGAGGTAGATCAGACTTCGTTTGTAAGTTGCAGAAATCCTTGTATAGGCTGAAACAGTCTCCTAGGCAGTGGTATAAAAGATTTGATTCTTTTATCACTGATGTTGGTTTTGTTAAAAGTAGTTTTGATTCATGTGTCTATATTAAACAAATTAAAGAAGAATTTATTTACTTGCTCTTATATGTGGATGACATTTTGATTTCCCTAGGTTATCTTGTAGAAGCCTCTCCTTGATTTCCCTAGGTTATCTATAAGATAATGATTAGCTAGAAATCTGTACTTAAGCCTTATATTCTCCCTCCCCAACTCAATCGATCTACATGCATGTATGATTTTTTTTGCTTGCATTACTGTCTATAGCAGTACATGAGAACTTCTCAGATAATCACCTATCTTAATTCTACTCCCGCCCAAACACAGTTAACTCTAAAATTCTTACAGAAGTAAGTACTTAATAATAAGTATAAATACACCTGAGTCATTATATAGTTAAATCAATTCATTAATACATAAACATTGTCTTCCAAGTATGCATGTACTACGTATGCTTTACCAATGACAAGAATTTTCTCCTTAAACTTTTACCTTCCAAGGCCCGATTTCCTCAAATGTGTTAACACGTTCAAATCCTGAGTCTTTCAAATGGAAAACTTATTAGATTAGGCGAAACAAAGCTATGCAAATTTAAACGTACGTACTTAAGGCAAAGATTTTCCAAAACTACTAATTAGTTTGTCTCTATTAGACATAAGTCAACATAATTCATTTACTAGGGATATTTCCATCTCATTTTATTAACCTAACATTACCTTGGTCTCTCATTTTGGGTTAGTTAATTTACCATTCCACTTTATGAAAAATATCATTTCTTTTCTTGTTGTCATTCACTTTCATTT
Source organism: Cymodocea nodosa (assembly GCA_036874045.1). Lineage (NCBI taxonomy): Eukaryota > Viridiplantae > Streptophyta > Magnoliopsida > Alismatales > Cymodoceaceae > Cymodocea > Cymodocea nodosa. Next base: position 10,746,155 of record CM072347.1, on the reverse strand, counting down.
ACCAATCAATCAATCAAGAAGAACATCCATGTGTATCTCCCGCGCCCCTGTAGCGATGGGCCGATTAATTGACGCTTCTTCTTTCGTAATTTACCAATCTTTGATAAATTTCTAATCTTTCCGTCTGTGATTTCCTGACTTTGGTCCTGACCTGAGAGGGGGAGCTGCTGCGCGTGCAGTCACTCACGTGCGAAAGTGGATTCACGGGGGGTGGGTGGGACGCTTAGAACGATGCCATCTCAACGGCCGACGCACGTTACGAGAGGCGTAAGAGTGAATGCACTTACATCCAATACAATTGACACTTACTAGATATCCAAAAGAGCAACCTTTGGTCAAACTTGTGAGATGTCTAATATTTTCTCTACGTGTAATTATGATTTGTCTTTATATATAAATGAGAAATATTATATAGAACTATTTTTTAAGTTCATAGTTTTATTTGTCTTAGGTTTGTTGGCTCATTCTCCTTTAAATTCTTTGGTCTAATCTCTTCGTTAACACATTTAAATATACTTGCATCTAATACACATATTAGACATTTGAAAGACTATAACACCTAGTCGAACTTAAAAGCGGCATCACATTATATAGTATTATTAAGGCTTTCTTGGTAGATCTTCTTAATAGACTAAAAAGCGGCAACTTCTTCTCTAAGACGAGAAAACCTCAAGCGTCGAGTTGAGTATCAACTAGTTCACTTTATCGGTAGCAATGCCATAGTTAATTTATTTATTTTTAATCGATTCAGGATTGGAATTTCTAATTCCCACATTGAAATTTCCAATTTTCTTGTTTTTTAGTAATAAAATGCATAAGTAGAAATTTCAAAAAAAACAATCCTACCATACTTGAACATTTCATTTTGAAAATTAAAAATAACTTCATAATTAATTAATTAATGATATAATCTACTATATATAAATTCTAATACTGATTTGAGTTATATTTATTATTATTATTATTATAAAAATCAATGATTGAAAATTAACATAAAAACATTCAATTTTAAAATCTTTAGATTAAAAAAAATTATCTAACCATTTTAAAAGATTATATGGGAATATCGTTTTTTTTTGAAAAGTCAAAAAAATATTTATGTTAGATAAAATTTTAAAAGGCAAGAGAGAAAGAGACAATTGTATTTTTTGTATGGCTGCACATGGACTAGATAGATGGATTGCATTTTTGTCTTTTTTTTTTTTTAAATTTTGGATGTAATCTGCACTATTTAAATTGAGTTGAATGATGTAGACATCTACAACATAACTTTTTCCAATATATATATATATATATAAATAGTTAAATTTTTTTAACAAATCACCTTTGGTCCAATCACTAGGTGTCATCTCAAATCTACCTCAACTAATCACCTCTTAATGATGCCATGTCATCTATAGGTGAAATTACACTTTTTCCCTATATTTTTAAATTAGTGCAACAAACGAGGACATCTAAAAAAAGAAGCATTTGTTTTTTTTTGCACTGAAGTCTGGGGATTTCTCATTTCTTCACATTCGTTTAATTTCAACCAACAATCTTAATTAATTTTGTTGCTCAAATTTTAGAAAACACCTATATAACTCCATGATTTCATTCTTGTTTTAATAAATGCAATAAAATTATTGGAATTCGGGTTAAATGGAATTAAAATCCCATAAGTTTATTTTCTCTCAATTTTCTTGGATAAAATACATTTTGGCCAAGAAAATTCCCAAAATCCGTAGAAATTCTAGAATATTATATATATTGATATTTCACATAAGTGATATACTTCATGGAGAGCTAATTTAATTATATTGGTTCAAATGGAAGAGTCACGAAAGTTATTTCTATAATTTCATATATGTTTAAGGAGGACATTTAACTTATTTTAGATAATGACAATAAAGGGAAGAGAAACAAGAGTTAATGGCTCATATATGTAGCTCTTGATCAATGGATGGCTCAAAAGAAGGTCCTGTTAAATCCATCACCATGTCGACGATGAGATATGTAGGGACTAGTGTTGTATTTATATTAGAATTTTCAAAAATTCTCCATGTTTAAACTAACACTTGTAACCTTCAATAAATCCTTGTTGATACAAATGTAATTGGCATATCTTCCAAATTGCTTTCTCAATAAAATACACTTCTTACATGGACATATGATCCTACTACCATCATTGTCCACAATGCTTGAACGTAGCTTTATCCTTTGCAAAATTCACTAATTCTTCTTCATCACACTGAAATGATCTTGACACATGAGAGTCTGAGTCTATTGGATATCTAATCATGGTGAGAAAACCTTTTGTGTTTGAAAAAAAGTGAAAAAAAAATTAAAATCAAGTTTGAAAGAGTATAAAAAGAAAAATTAAGACAGTAAATAGATTCTTAAAACTAAATGGGTCATTACAAAAAATAATATATGTAACTAAAATTTAAAATCTGATATCAAAGTTTTAATCAAAATGTCAATCAACAATCATAATTAATATAAATCAAAATTTAAAATTGTTCCTTTATTAATGACTTAAATAAAAATGGTTTAATTATATCATTAATATGGATCATTCTATTTCTTAATTTCAATAAGAAAAATGTAATCAAGTGATAGCATTGCAATGATTGACCAAGTTCAATAAGTAATAAATTAACGATTGGTAGGCGATTGGTGGGATTCATTAAATAGATTTTGTTAGGCCTCCAAGTAGCCCTAGACTTGGGAGGACTTCAATGAATTATTTTTACAAAAATATTATCCTTCTAACATTAGAACTAGATATGAAAAGAATTTGAAAAACTTCAATAAGGAAATATGATGGTAGAACAATATGAAGCGAAATTTACTAGATTACCTTTATTTTCACCTGAATTAGTACTAGAAGAGAATAGAAAAATTAAGAAATTCTACCAAGTTTGAAATTAAAGATCAAATTTGTAGTTGTGCAAAAGTTAACTTCTTATCTGACAATAGTTGACTTGACTTTAACAATAGAAAGTGGCCTAGCTAATAATGATTTAAAAGAGGAAGATTCTTGACAATCAAAAGTAGCTTCTCGTTCTGTAAGTACTACACATTCTATTACAAGATTAGTTTCTTAAGGATCCTCTTAATCAAGAAAGAAACATTCTAATAATTAGTACAAGGGAAAGGGAAAGTATTTCAAATAAAGGCATGTTGCTTGTCGAAAATGGGGGAAAAATCATTTTGATATATGCATGTGGAAGGGTGGTAGGTGTTTTACTTATGGCTAGGAAGGTTACAAGGTGATAGTTTGCCCTTTTGGAGAGGGATTTCATTAGAGTTCTAGCACCACACATTTCCAACCATACTATCTTGTTACCAACAACAATCTTAGTTTTCAAGGTAGGGTGCGACCCAAGTGTTTGAAGCTAGTGGTAGCTCAAGTAGAGTAGGGTTGGGCCATCAAGCTGTAGATTGTAAGAGGAAGGCCCTTACCTATGGGAGAGTCTACACTATGTCTCCTTAGGAGGTAGAAGAATTAGATGTAGTGATAGGTAACGTTCAGATTTTCTCATTCCCTACTTTGGCATTATTTAATCTTAGTGCTATGTATTCATTCATTGCTTATGAATTTGTGAACAAATATGATATTGATAGTGTAGAGATTGATGACCAGATGTTAATAGGTACCTTTGTCGGAAATACCCTGACAATGGGATGGGTGTGTAAGACTTATTAGATTCTAATAAAGGGAAGGAACCTGTCAATGGATCTTTTTGTCTTGCTAGTGAAAAACTTGATGTGATTCTAGGAATGAATTGGTTAGCAACCTACCATGCCAATGTTGATTGTTTTGAGAAGTGGGTCTTCTTTTGAATCTTGAGAGAACTGGGATTTTATTTTGGTGGTGTTGATAAGAATGTTCCTAGATTTGTTTCTACAGTTAAAGCCAAGTAGTTACTATAGAAGGGATGCTAAAGAGGTTGATTTGACAAACCCTAATTTGAATGATCTTCCAATTGTTTGAGAATTTGCTAATGTCTTTCTTGAAGAGTTACCAAGCATGTCGGTAGACCATGAGGTGGAGTTTACCATTGATTTGGCTCCTAGGGTGAATCCAATTTCTAAGGCTCCTTATAGGATGCCTCCTATAGAGTTGAAGGAATTGAAAAACTAGATTTAAGAGCTGTTAGAGAAGAAATTCGTCTAACCTAGCATGTCTCCATGGGGTGCTCCTATTCTTTTTGTGAAGATAAAGGATAGAAGAATGAGATTGTGAGTTGATTACCGAGAGTTGAACAAGGTGACTACAAAGAATAAGTACCCACTTCCAAGGATAGATGATTTGTTTGACTAGTTGTAGGGTGCTAAGATCTTTTCCAAGATCAATTTGACTTATGGGTATCATTAGTTAAAGATCAAGGTAGAAGATGTGCCAAAAATCACCTTTCATGCTTGTTACAACCACTATGAGTTTTTAGTGATGTCACTTGGGTTGACTAATGTCCAACAATATTTATGAATAGAATATTCAAGCCTTATCTAGACCAATTTGTGGTCGTCTTCATTGATGACATTTTAATTTACTCTTGAAGCAAGGCTAAACAAGAGTGTCATTTGAGGATTGTTTTGTAGGTGTTGTGGGAGAAGAGGCTTTATGCCAAGTTAAAAAAATGTGAATTTTGGTTGGACTACATGACTTTTCTAAGACATGTGATCTCCTGTGATGGGATATTTGTCAATCTTAAGAAGGTGGAGGCAATCAGTACCTAGAATCAACCCAAATTAGTAATAAAGATTCGTAGCTTTTTGGGTTTTATAGGTTACTACTGGAGATTTATTGAAGGATTTGCTTGTATTGCAAAGCCTTTGACCAAACTAACTCAAAAAGGGGTGAAATTTGATTGGACTAGAGTGTGAAAACAATTTTCAAGAATTGAAAGATTGATATCAACTCTCATATTGGTGTTGCCAAAGTAAGATATTGAATTCACTATGTATAGTGATGCTTCTCTAAAAGGTCTGGGTTGTGTATTAATGGAACAAGGAAAAGTAATTGCTTATGTTTCTAGACAATTGAAACCATATGAGGAGAAATACACTACTCATGACTTGAAACTTGTAGTTATTTTTGGTCTCAAGATTTGGAGACATTACTTATATGGAGCCTCATGTGAGATTTTTACTAAACATCAAAATCTTAAATATATCTTCACTTAGAAAGAATTGAATATAAGGCAAAGAAGATGGCTCGAGTTGATGCAAGATTATGATTTAATAATTCAATATCACCTAGGGAAAACTAATGTGATAGTAGATGCTTTAAGTAGAAAATCATATGGATCTGTGGTTGTCTTATTGATGCAAAAAAGACACATTCTTGAGGATTTAGATAGACAAAGGATTGAGATCTATTGTTAGCGACAAAAAGTTTTGTTAGCTAGCATCCATTTAGAGCCAACCCTATTACAAAGAATTAAGGATGGATAGATGTCAGATATGGGGTTGTGTTTAGGAAGAAATAAATCTTCTTTTGTTCAATTACTTTTAAATGTATATTTATAAGTTTTGCTAAAAGTAAGCAAACAATTTCCACAAATTAGGCATTAAATCTAATTTTTTCTTAACTATAAGTGCATAGTGTCTATTATATTTGTGTACAAGTACAAGTTGATCCCATAAAGATTGAGTAAGAATTATGTACTATTTTGATTTTTATAATCAGAGTTTCATGTGTGTTAAATTACGCACTCTATTGATTTACTGCTAACTCAACGAACTTAGTTCGTGGAGTTATAGTTAACTCAACGGACTACCCTCGTAGACTTAAGTTAACTCCACGAGCCTCATTAATAATTTTCAATTAAGTTTTTGCTATTTACAAAGGAATTCAGCCAATCATTGGGCGGTTCCACATAATGTAAATAACATCAATGAAGCTTTTAATGTTAGTTTATATGGTGTTTATCATTAATCAACACTAACATTTAGATATTTTGAACAGTAACCATTAAGATTTTTGGATATTTTGTATGAATCAATTTCAGTAATCAATAAAACTATTTTCTATTTTTTGAATCAAATAAATACGAAACATTCACAATACTGACAATAATAACATTAATCACCATACAAAATAAACAATATAACACATAAATGCTAACTATAAATATAGATAATTAGTTTTGTTTTTGGGATTTTTGTTTTGATACGTTCCTAAAGATGAACGAAAGGTGAAATGTAGAAATTTTCTATCGATTGTAAAAACTTCTATCACTACATATGACGCGATTACACTACTAAAAACTTAATCACTTATAGTCATGCCTCCTCTCCCTATAGAATCGCGAACCAAGACTTGTAAATTGATCTCTTCTTCAGTATATTGGCATCAACCCGAAACCAAGGCTAGAAGTTTTACGATCTCTTAAGAGATGAGTCGGTGCTTAGTGAAAATGACTTCCCTTCTTGCAACGTGATTACTCCTCATAGTGATTGTCAATTACCGTGTTTGGCTCAGAATGATCCTAACATTTGGAAAGTATTTTCACAAACCTTTGATGGTTGGTGATTGTGGTGGTATTGTGGAGTTTCAGGGAATTTCTGACACTTCCCACAATTAGCATGGTTCTCTACCACTTTTTCTTCATTTTTCTCTTCTTCTTTTTATATTTCTTTCAGTAGTAACTACCTCTACCTAAATGATTGGTTGGATTTTCTTCATTCATATCAATGATGGTGATTTCTTCTTCATTTCGTGATTTAAATCTTGCGTAATACGTGTAATCATAGTTTTCCTTTGAATTTCTGCAACTGCTTACAATGGCATATTAGAAAATAGCTGGTTTGTGGAGTTAGTGTAACTCAACAGACTTGATATATAATAATAATAATATATCATGTGAAATAAAGAAATAACTTATAAGCTTATAACACTAACATAACGCGTTACCTTAGTATGTAATCAAGTAATTCAATGCATATAGTTATGCTAATTTAACGAGTTAAACATGTGCAACTCATGTGACATAATAAAAGATTTAAATTCAACACGTGCATAATGCTAACTTTACGATATTAAAAAGACTTTTCGGATAGTTACAAATTGTAAGTATCCAAAATTTATATGCATTTCGAATAGTTAGCCTTTAACCTTCCGAAAGATAACTTAAGTAATGTTTCTAGGTCACAACACATGTCCTTCTTGAAATAATAATAAAATACTATTTAAGCATTCAAAACAAAACTATTTGATACATAAAATATAACTCTCCAAAATAACAGACATTTTAGATACTTAGGAATTAAAAAGCCTATAATTCATCGATAGTTTATAAATATGCTTAATTAACACTAATTCCTTAAAATTATGTACATTCTGTAATTAAGGCATATAATCATGCAATTGTAACATAATGGCTTAATTCTCATATGATAAGCTAAATATTATGCAATTAACCATTATTTAACCATTAATATTATGCACTTTTTCATTCTAAACACTTCCCCCATACTTAACTTTTGCTAGTCCCTTAGCAAACTAATAAGATCTAACTAGTTGGTCTTTCTAAAGTGCTAGAACTATTTCTTTTTTTCATAAATCAGTATTCTTTATGAAAAATATTTCTTTATCTTGTATCTTCAGAATACTAAGATTAGATTAATATAAAGATATTCTCTATAATTCAGTAATCTAATTTAACATTATTTTCTCTCTCCAACTTGCAAATATATTTCAAAAATATGTAAATTACATACCAAAAATACTTGCATAAAATAGGTGGTAGTTATACTATCAAAATTTTTTCAAATATCTGTTATCCTAAATTTTTCAATATGATTTCTAGAATAAATTTCAACTTCATATGAATCAAAACACAATTCAACTTGATATGATTAAAACAAGAAGAATGAATTGTATCTCAAATAAACAACTTCAAAATTCTAATCTAGATTCATACTTCAGTAATCATAAATAAGAGAGAATATACTCAATTCAAAAGATATCTATATTTTTAATAAAATACTTTCATCTTTTTAGAACAGTATATGCATATTTTTACTTTAAAAGTTAATTTGAAAAGCTTGAATCATATAAGAGCTTTTTAGTGTACTTATGTATCGAGTTTTCAGTCAACAATCTCAGATCTAATCAGGACCTTAGGTTGTTAGATTTAAAGAGTCATTTTTCAAGTCAACAATCCTTATATACCTATATACTTAAGTACAAAAGGCTCGTGATCAAACAAAGTAATAAACTCTCAAAGTTTTTCTCTTTGTCCTCATTTTTTTCTTTTCAACACAGTATATATATGTATTTCATTAATACAAATGCAATAAAGCACAAATCTCTTCTACAATCTACTGAAAAGTATGAATCCATATCAATAAGCTCATACTTTTTCTGTAGTTTAATATGACTTACACATAAATCATTCTACAAGTTTAATCAATCAAATTAAATGTATCCTTGATAATATGCATTTTATTTAATCAACATTTCAGCTCTTTCAGGATTTCAGATAATTGTTTGAATTTCAGTTAAGCATTCTGAATTCCTTTTAAAATCGTAAAACTGTTAAACTCATAAAATTCAGTAAAAACGTAAGATACTATACTAGATTTGTATTAATAGTGAAGTATTGTAGTATCCTGTACAAAATCCTTAATATAACATTGAGGCAGTTACAATTTTGTTTCAATTCTTGGAAGGTTTCAGAAAAAATTTCAGATAGTTACTATAATTTTTCAGATAGTTATAGGGAAATTTTAGAGAGTTACAACAAAATTCATAAAATTTTTTTTCAGTTTTCACAGAAATTTGTAGTATAATCCTAATTCCTACAATTAACAAGATTACTTAGATTTTAATCTAATTATCTCTCCCCCATACCTACATTTTGCATTATCCTCAATGTAAAAGATTTACAAAAAATACAATAAATGTTAGCAGACATGAATACTGTTTTGTTAACTTAGCACCTAACTCAATGAACTAATGGATTCATTAATGAATAACTCCACGAACTATGCATAAATATAAATTCAAGATAAGTAATCAATCACATACCTTTTCTTTTGTATTTCCATTAATATCTTTTGACTTTTGATTCTGAAAAACTTTTTATTCACAAATAAAAGTAAAACATGTAACAAAATAATAATTAACACAAAACATAAATTGTTAAATATGTGCATTGTGTGGAACCTAGACTACTATGCCTTTGGTGGCTCATAAGCGAGCTAGTTGGTTTCTCAGAATAGATACCAACAAATTGAATTGATATTTTGTTTTTTCTCTTGTAAGATAAATAAAACATAAACTAAAGTTTTTCCTTTCTTTTTTTCTTGAAATAAATGCAGAATACACAAAACATTAAAAATACAAAATCACAATTTAAGAACATGATTGAAAAGTAGTGAAAAATGGAATAAACATGTTAGTTCAAGCAAAACCTTTAGGCATACTTCTTCTAATTTGTAAATTTGCAGTATGTTATCAACACTAACTATGAGTACATTACCATTAATGAATTGAAATGTAGAAAGGGATGCTTTTCTATTCCAAGATAATGTAGTTATTTCTCTTTCCACATATATTTCAATATATTCCTCTTCCCACTTCCATTCACTTAAGTCTTTCATAATCTATATTTGAAATTTCATCAATTCATCCCACCATCTTATTAGACATAAAGTAAGATTGTCATATTCATTATACCATACTCCTAATTCAATTTTATCATATTCTATAGATGGTGGCTCAGCTATAGCTTTAGGTATAGGTAATATTTCTATAAAGTCATCATAATTATCTATGCTCACTATGTATAAATTAGATATAAATGCAACTAATATATTTGTGACTAGATATATATATCCATTAAGTATCACATAAGTGTTGTTAACTAATTCTTTCTCTCCTAGATATATCATAATATTTTCGTTCCAAGATCTATTCATAAAATTATACACACTTAAACATAATCCTTCATCCCATTTTTTAGTTGGTCTCCAATAAAATAATTTTTCAAGAATAGTCGAATTCTTATCAGAAAATGTTAAAGTTGACCCACAATTTTCAGTTGGTACTTCAAATATATTAGGTCTTCCTATATTCCATTCTTCTCTAGTGATAAGATTTCTAATAAAAATGTCTAGTAATAGAATAGCATACCTTGGTTTGGTTCTATATACGATCAATCCTTCATTTATTCTCATAATATGATCTATTCCTTCTAATGAATTGGGTAGAATTCTATCAGTTTCTTCTATGTTTAGATATTCATAATTGATTGAACTGTGATTGAATGATTTCCATAAAACTCTATCTCTAATATTAAACATCTTTACAACTTATAGTCCATGAAAATATTTTTCTCTAACACGTTCCTTAATTTGTCTTGACACACAATACAATTTGCACAGCTCCTTAGCTGATAAGTTACTCTATTTCTCTCAGTGCATCTAGTGGTAATTCTATCAATTCTATCTGTTGTGATTCTTTATTCATCAACATAAAATAAGATTTAAAAAATATTTAACATAGCTACTTACACACCTTTGTGGAGTTAGGGCATAACTCAATGGACTAAGTTCGTTAAGTTAAGTAATAACTCTACCATACTACTAACTATAACTAAAACTTCTATTTTTTTATGTTTTCTTTTCTATATTTTTCTACTTACTATATTATACATAGTTGCTAATAATTGTGCTGCCTTATTCAGCTTCCCTCCTATAGGAGGTATCAATTTCATTAACAGTTCTGTTCAAAGGATTTGGTACTACTTGAATTGGCAGTCCTCCTATAGGTCTAAGTTCTATTAATTCCTTCTATCTAGGAGGTACATTTCTATTCATATTTTGATTTTGAATGACAGCATTTCCAAACACATGATCTAGATGATTGTTTAATTGTTGAATTATCATTTGATATCTCTAGATCTTTATTTAATTAACGCTTTATAACTTGCATTTCTATCATTTATATTTTCTCTTCCCTAGAAATTGTTATTTCTCCAAGATAAATTTGGGTGATTTCTCCAATTAAGGTTATAAGAATTACCAAAGTTATCTTTCTGGTTTCTAGCATAGATAATATCTAAGTCATTAATATTTGCATTCTTTTCTGCTAGTTTTTGATTTAATGATAACTCTTCTATTTTCTTTGTTAACTCAATTAATTTAACTTCAAGCATAGTGTTCAAATCTATTTCATGCATTCCTCTTGGTAATATTTTCTTATTTGTAATAGCTTCAGCCGAGTTCTCTCATTGAGTAGTTTTTTTTGCAAAGTTTTCTAAATAAGCCCAAACTTCCTCATTACACAGTTTTAAAAATCCATTCTAGCAAGTAGATTCTAATAAAGATTTAGTTGAAACATCTATACCTTCATAAATTATACCTATTAATTGTGCTTTACTCATTGCATGATGTAGACATTGAGTCAATAAATCTTTAAATCATTCAAAATATTTCTAGAATGATTCTCCCTATTTTTGGTTACACATTAATATTTCCTTTTTCTTAATTATTTGATGTGTTGGATAATATTTTTTCAGAAAAATAGAGCAAAATTCAGTCCATGCAGAAATTAAATCAAGCGATAGAGTATATAACCATCTTTTAGATGTATCTTTTAAAGTAAAAGGGATGTATCTAAGTTTGATAGCATCAATACTCATCTTTGGTATTTTCATCATTTGACAAACTTCATTAAATTCTAAAAGGAAATAATAGGCGTCTTCCCTTTCTAATCTATGATAGTGTGGTAATTGACTAATATAATTAGATTTTAGTTCAAACCTATCTCTCTCAAAATTTGGTAGTCGAATAGATGAAAGTTCATTAACTAGTTTTGGATATAAAATTTCCCCTAATGGTTTTTCTACTAGAGCAGCCATGTCTTTATTCTCCTTTAAAGAAAGGTTAGCTACACCCCTAAGGATTTTATTAAAGTTTATTTTGAAAAAATATTTTGGTATGCTTCTATGTTGAATAATCATGTGTAGGTGTCCTTACTAATCATTTAATGCTAGGAGAATGAGTCAATGTGCTCATAAACTCTTAACATATAGTAAATTACAGAAAATTAATTACATACTAGTCTGAAGCTTTGCTCTAAATAAATAATTATTGACGAATGAAGTCGAATTAGTTGCTTCTCCTTCTAGTTCCCCCAATGAGTTCTCTTGTCTCTTCTCAATTGTTGGTAAGTAGTAAATAACATTATGTTCTATATTTATAATAATGTCCATAATGTAGATGAATCTTGTTGCAAGAACGTGTCTTGTAACGTGTGGTATGGTTCCTATTTTTATGGATACATGTTTCACTTCTCATTTTTAAATTTCAATAACCACTAAACCTATGAAGTTTCGTTCATGGAGAAAAAAATAACTATTCAGCTAACTCCATGGACTAACTTCGTTGAGTTATAGTTAACTCAACGGAGTGACCTCAATTACTATTTCTAAGTTAATGAACTAACCTCGTTGAGTTATTGCTAACTCAATGGACTAGTTTTAGACTTCTATTTGCTAACTTCACGAACTAACTTCGTTGAGTTACAGTTAACTCAATGGAGTGACCGTATATTCTATTACTAACTTTGTAGAGTTAAGGTTAACTCTACAAACTAACTTCATTGAGTTACAATTAACTCAACGAAGTGACTATATATTCTATTATTGACTTTGTGGAATTAAAGTTAACTCCATAAACTAACGTTGTTTAGTTAACACTTAGCAAATTTTCTTAAGAAACTTCTCATGTTAACTTCTAAATTTCCTTCCTTGCATATTATCAACTTAAATATAGTTAAATACATAGAATTAATGCAATGTTCCGATTTAAATTTATTAAATCCAAACATATATGCATATTTAACTTACAGTTCATTTCTTGTTACGTAGAAATTAAATTTTACTTTTTAGTATGCAGATATATTTAGACATTATCAAATCATCATGCATTTAACCACCTCATTCATAAAATTTTAAAAACTTGTCCTACAAAGCTTTAAACAAATATATATACAAAATTTATCTTCAATACAGTTCTAAATTAAATCATTCATTCACAAACATATGAATTTAGAAGCATATTGATGTTCAAACATTTATATATATAAATTATTTACATTTCATACACTTTGATATATTGCAGTACAAGTAGATGATTCATAGATTTAATCTTTCTTCCTTAATTCATCTACTTCCTTTTAGAGTTTTTCTAACTGTTGCTCTAATTGATTTATATGATCCATAACTAATGAAGATTCTTCAGAAGGTCCAATAGTCCTAGCAGCAACATCAGTAGCAAAATTACTATACTCCTTTAAAGAAATGGTTCTGGATTTTATCTTCTTAGATGTCCATTTTGCGAAGTCAATTCCTTCCACCATTAATTTTGGAATCAAGTCCCCAAAGAACAACTTCTTCTTTGCAGATTTTATCTTTGACAGAAAAACTTGACACTAATTAACTTGAATTTTATTTACAATTGCATACGTGGTCCATTTGACAAATTGACTTAGTTCTATATCATGGTCATGCCTTTGATCGATAGTTTTACTAAAATGTTTGCCACCATATGTGCCTTCCCTTTCAAGTACTTCATTCTATTCAAAAGTGGTACACTAATGTCGATGGCCAAATATTTCTTGATTTTTTGGTCTGTCCATTTAGTTGCAATTGTATTTTCAAGAATTTCAATCTCTTTATTTTTTAGTCCAAAAATGTTGTGGAGAAGCTTTGGAGTCAACTGGATGTTAACTTCCTCTACATTTGCAATTAAGCTTCCTTCTTCCTCTCTCAAATTTGCATAAAAACTAGGCACTAGATTTTCATAAATAGCATGCCCCTTTGTCTGAGGAAAAAATTTCAATAGGCCTTGGAATTCAAATAATTCTCTAATATCATCCATTTCAGTCTAGTCTATTGGCCTACTATAAATAATGTCGTACTCCTTTATTTCTTGATACTTGTTGTATGCTTCCTAACTCCAAAAATGAACTTCATTTAGAATTGTTGCTTTAGATGGGTCAAGGAGTTGAATTTGTTGCTCCACAAGGGTTTGTTCTTGAATTTCTTCTTCCATTTGTTGAACTTGTTGCTATATTTGTTGCTGAAAATAGTTCAGACATTCTTGCATTTTAGTTCTTACTTGTGGTAGAGAGCCTGTAGAACTTTTCACACTCTTATCTTGTAACTTTTCTAGTAATTATTGAAGAGTTTCATTCTCTTCAATAGAATCTGTCAAATTTTTTTCTTCCTGTTCTGTGATTTCCTGTTTAGCTTCTTCTCTTTCTTCTTTCTCCTCACAACCAATCTGCATTGTTACTATTTTTTTTGAATCACTAGTAGATTGGGATGGAGTCTTGGGCACAACAGATTTTGCCCTTACTTCCTTTTCAACTTCTTCAAGCTACAAACTAATTTTAGCCTGTTTCTCTTCTCCTTTTTGCTACTCTTAATCTTCTTCTTCTTTTGATAATAAATCTACAAAAATGGGCTCTTTATGCCCTATTGAAAATATCATAGGCTCGAATTTCGTTTCTTCTTAAGCCTCAGGTACTATTTGTTAGGACCCAAGTATTTTAATAATGCAAAACCCTATGTGAGGAAACAAATTGTATTTCATAGTTAAGACAACTCAGCAAAAGATCAGAAGGCAGATAAACAAATGCAGGTAGTTCCAGAATTTGCTGCTATAGAGCTACAAAAAAATCGGACAATTACAAGCTTAAGTATCTGAAGAGTAAAAGTAGTAGAAACACTGTCGGATAGTTAGAAGAATAACTATCTGAAATTACAAGGCCTTTGGAGAGTTGTGAAAGATAGTTGGCTGAATGATCGGAAAGTTAAGGAGTTAACTATTTGGAAGCTTAAGGAAAATCGAAAAGTTAGAAAGGCTAACTATCCGAAACTTAAGTCATTCAATTAACCACATGTAGAAATCCAAAACAGAAGCTTAAAAGAGTTTTCGAAGAGTTAGAAAGCTAACTATTCAAAAATCAAGAAGTTTCGGAAGGTTACAAACTTAACTATCCGAAACTTAAGTTATCCTATTATGCACATGTAGAATTAAGAAGACAGCAGTCAGAAGCTTAAAAGGAAAATCAGAGAGTTACTGTAGCTATCTATCCGAAAGTCAAGAGAGTTTCAGTGAGTTGCAGTTATAACTATTCGAACTTAAGACTCATCACGTGTATGACTTAAAACTCACGTGACAAATGAACTTAAGTGGATTTTTGGTGAGTTACAATCATCCTTTGAAAAATTACACTGCTAACTATCCGAAAGTTTGAGAAAATCAGAATGTTATCTTGAAATACCTTTCCAAATGGTAACTTACCATATTTGGATCTACAAACTCAGCAAGTACAGTAGAATAAATCCGTTGAAGAGAAAATATGATCGTTGGATGTTCAATCATAAATATAGACAAATCATTCAATATTTAGTAGAGCTGAGATATGAGATTACAGATACAATTATATATAGAGATATAGTATACATTGTAGATCAATTATTGATATAGAAGAAAGCTCAATTCAGTTTAACAAGGAATCGATTGAAAGCTGGATTTACAAGAAGATTCTCAAAGCTCTTCATGTACTGAAAGTCTGATCCAAGAAGGATCATTTGGTTCGTGGCTTCAACCTTAAAGCTTTATTCAGTTGTTGGTTTGAGTTTCAACCTGAAAACCCAAGAGGTTGGTTTTCTGGAGTTTATACCTAAAAACTTCTAAGTATTGGTTAGAGCTACGACTTAAAAGCTCATGCGGTTGGTTCTTGCTTTGACCAGAAAGCAAGTGTGTAAGTGTTGGTTGAAACATTTAGTGAAGCCCAAGTGATCCTTAGGGGTGGACTAGCCGAGTTGGTGAACCACCTAAAATTCCCTTGTGTTTCTTACTTTTATTTTCGTTGTGCATGTTTATTTATATATTTTTTGCTTGAGCAATCTATTTATTTAAAATTCGATTATCAAGTTAAAAATAGTTTTAAATGCACATTGATCACCATTCACCCCCCTCTAGTGAAGCCATATGTTCCTAACAATTAGTATCAAGGTAGGTTGATCTCTTTTTTATAGATTTAACCATCTAAGATCATTGCATCTTTTCACAAAGAGGGTTAGAACATCTATCGTCCTCCCCTGTTTGATGGTATTAACTATAATTACTGGAAAAACAAGATGAAATGTTTCCTTAGAAGCTCAGATGTGAGTTTATGGAAAATGGTTGTTCTTGGAACACCTATTCCACCTAGTCATGAGGACAACTAGATTGAGGAGGATGAGAGAATCATTGTTTGGATTTTCCCAGCACTACACTAGAAAAACTTGGATTTGTTACTTCTGTTTTACTTAATTAATTTATCTTTATGCCTATTCTTTCTTTTAAAAGTAAACAAAGAACCTTTAATACAATTTAGATATTAATTCTAATTTGTACTTTAACTGCAAGTGCACAGTGTCTATTGTATCAATGTGCAAGTACGAGTCGATCCCACAAGGAATTGCTGACGAATTTGAAAACTATTCGTTTGTTAACCATCAAATTTATATATTCAATAAGCTCTCTGTTGACTTACAGTTAACTCAATGGACTAAGTTCGTTGAGTTATGGCTAACTCAATGGACTAACCTCGTGGACTTAAGTTAACTCCACGAGCCTGACTTTTCTTTTTAATACTGCTATTTATAGAGGAAATCGGCCAACCATTGGGCGATTCCACAAATTGTAAATAACATCAATTAAGCTCTTTAATGCTAGTTAACATTGGATTTATCATTAAGCAATACTAACATTCAGATAATTCAAATAGTAACCATTAAAATCTTTAAGTCTTTTGAATGAACTAATTTCAGTAAACTGTAAAACTAGAATAAACATAAAAGAATCATAAAACTAATACATATAACATTAATCACGATACAACACAAACAATACAACACTCAAATGCAACATACAAACATAGATAAATTGTTTTTGGTATTTTTGTTTTAATATGAACATGGAAATGGGCGACAGGTGAAATGTAAAGTAATCTCACTTGACAGTAAATACTTTCGACACTACTTGCAACGCGATTACACCACTGAAAATTAAACTACTTACAATTCTGTCTCCTCTTCCTATAGAAACGCGAGTCCAAAATTGCAAGATAATCTCCTCTTCAACATACAGGCATCAACCCGAAGCCAAGGCTAAAAGTTTTACGATCTCCTGAAATATGAGTCGGTGCTTGGTGAAAATGACTTCCCTTCCCGCGACATGATCACTCCTCACAATGGTTGTCAAGCACTGTGTTTGGCTCGGAATCGACCTGACATCAGGCAAGTATCCTCACAGACCTCCGATGGTTGGTGATTGTGGTGGTGATGATGATGGTTGGTGTGGTACTTTAGAGAATTGCGACGTCGATCCTCCTCTGCACACACTGACCTTCCATCGATCACGCACGCTTTCTTTTTTCTTCTTTTCTTTTATATTTCTTCAATAGTAACTACTTTTGCTTGAATGGTCAGTTGGATTTCCTTCATTCATATCAACGACGATGCTTTCTTCTCCCTGCGTGATATGTGCAAACGTGGTTTTTCTCTTCCAACTATTTGTTCCTGCAACCGCTACAGTGGCATATTAGAAAATATAAAGAAATAAGCTGCTAACATAACACATTTCCTTAGTGTGATATTCATGTAACTCAACGCGTACAATTATGCTAACTTAACGAGTTAAACATGTGCATCTCACGTGATATTCTAAAGCATTTAAATTCAACACGTGCATAAATCTAACTATCCGATGCTTAGGTGCATTTCAAATACTTATAAACTTAACTATTCGATGCTTAGATGCATTTTGGATACTTACAGATAACTCACCGATATATAACTTAAGTAAATCTACCAGATCTCGACACGTGTCAATAACAGTTTAATCATAAAATAACATTTCGGAGAGTTACAAGTATAACTATCCGATGCTCAGATGCATTTCGGATAGTTACAGCTAACTCACCGAAAATCCACTTAAGTCACTTTCCCAGAACAAGACACGTGTTCACAGCTATTTTATAAATAAAAAGAGATTTCAGAGAGTTACAGGGATAACTATCCGATGCCCAGCTGCAATTTCGGATAGTTATAGATAACTCACTAAAAGTTCACTTAAGTCATTCATTATGGTTTTGACACATGTACTTCTGGAAATAATAAAATATTCTTTCAAAACATAACTGTTCGGCAATATAAACATAACTATCTGACATATTCAGTCTATTAAACATAACTATCCGAAATATGTTCGGTATGTTAAACATAATTGTCTGAAATATCAGAAAATTCAAATACTTAAGAATTTCATAGCCTGCAACTTACCGACAGTTCATAAATGTACTAAATTAACATTAATTCCCTCAATTTAAGCAGATTCTTCAATTAAAGCATGTAACAGTGCAATTATAACATAATGGCTTAATTCTTATATGATAAGCTAAATATTATGCAATTAACCATCATTTAACCATTAATAATATGCACTTTTTCATTCTAAACACTTCCCTTATACCTAAATTTTGCTAGTCCCTTAGCAAACTAAGATCTAATTAATTGGTCTTTAAAAGTGCTAGAATTAATTCTTCCCCTTTTTTCTTTTGTTTAGCATAAAAATATATTCTGTATGTTTCAGTAATCAACTTTCAAAGATACTTAGAATATATGTAAATTACATACAAAGTATATCATCATCATATAGGTGTTAATTATATTATCGTTTGTTCTTCTTTTCATTATTTGTAATCCTGAATTTTCCAATAAGATTTCTAGATGAAATTTCAACAACATACGAATCAAAGTACAATCCAATTCAATCTGATTAAGACAAGTAGAATAAAGAATTGTATCTCCATTAAACAACTTCAATAGTCAATTCCAGATTCATATTTCAGCAATTCTAAATAACAGAAAATATACTCGATTCATAAGATATCTGTATTTCACAAAACACTAGTATCTTTTCAGAACAGTATATGTTTTTTTTCTTTCTCTTTTTTTTTTCTTTTTTTTTTCTCTTTAAGAGTTAATTTGACAAGCTTGAATCATACAAGAGCTTTCTAATGTACCTATGTAACGAGCTTTCAGTCAACAATCCCAGATCTGATCAAGATCTTAGGACTAGATTTCAAGAGTCCTTTTTTAGGTCAACAATCCTTACATACCTATCTGCTCAAGTACAAAAGGCTTGTGATCAAACAAGTCAATAAACTCTCAAAATTTTTCTCTTTTTTTTTTTTCAATCAAAACTACAAACACAAAACAAAACATTAATCACATACTATATATGTACGTATTTCATTAATACAGATGTAATAAAACACCAATCTCATATAGTTTTGCTTCTATCATTTACTAAAAATATGAATCCATCTCAATAAGCTCATACTTTTTCTGTAGTTTAATAAGATCTACACATAAATCATTCTACAAGTTCAATCAGTCAAATTAAATGTATCTTTAATCATATGTGTTTTATTTAATCTAGAATTCACATCTCAACTCCTTCAGGAATTCAGATAATTTTCTGATTAACCATTAATTATTCTGATTTCATTTTAAAATCGTGAAACTGTTAAACTCATGAACTTCAGAAAAAACATAAGATACTATATCTAGATTTACATAAATAATAAATTCTATAGCATCTTCTATAGCCTTCTAAATATAACATTCAAGCAGTTTATAAAAAATTTACAGTCTCAATTATCGAATAGTTACAGCAAGTTCATTTTCAATTTCCTTAAAACTTTGCAGTACCATTTTAATTCCTTTAATTAACAAACTTACATGGATGTTACTTTAGTTACCTCCCCCCCATACCTACATTTTACATTGTCCTCAATGTAAAAGATTTGACAATAAATACAATAATTGTAGCAGGCATAAATATAGTTTTGTTTGATTTAAAATTTAGGATAAGTAATTGGTTACATACCTTGTTCCATTTGTATCTCCTTCTACATATTCCGATTTTTGATTCTGAAAAACTTTTCATTCTTAGATAAACACAGAATATATAACAAAATAACATTTAATAGATATTGATAATTCAGTATCTTATGTGGAACCCAGGCTCCTATGCCTTTGGTGGCTCACAAGCAAGCCAGTTGGTTTCCCAGAACAGATACCAACAAACTGGATTGATATTTTGTTTTGTTTTTTTTTTTTTTTATAAAATGAACATGAAAACTTCAAAAAAAAATTTAAAAAAAGAAAAAAAAAGAAATGTAGAATACACAACATTAAACACACAAAATCACAGCTTAAGAACATGATTGAAAAGTAGAAACAAATGGAATAAATGTATCAGTCCAAGCAAACTTTTTAGGCATAGTTCTTCTTACTATTAATTCTGTTTTAATGCAATTTTTGTTCCTTTTTAATTTGTAAACATGCAATATATTATAAATTCCAAATACGAGTGTATTACCATTAATGATATGTAATGCAGAAAGGGTTCCTTTTTGATTCCAGGGTAATGTAGCAGTTTCTATTTTTACATCTATTTCAATATACTCCTCTTCCCACTTCCATTCATTCATGTCTTTCATAATCCATATTTGAAATTTCATGAGTTCATCCCACCATCTTATCAGACATAAAGTAGGATCATCTTCTTCATTATACCACATTCCTATTTGAATTTCATTAAATTCTGCAGATGGTGGTTTAGTTATTTCACTCGGTACAGGTAAAATTTCTATATAATCTTCATAACTGTCTATGCTCACTATGTATAAATCAGATCTATATGCTATTGATATCTCTGTGACTAAATAGATATATCCATCAAGTATGACATGTGTTTGGTTAATTAATGATTTTTGTCCTAGATATATTATAATGTTTTCATTCCAAGATCTGTTCAGAAAATTATACACACTTAAGCGTAAATCTTCACCCCAATTTCTTGTAGGACTCTAATAATATAAGTTTTTAGGAATTGCAGAATTTTTATTAGAAAATATTAAAGCTGACCCACAATTTACAATTGGTGCTTCAAATTTATTAGGTCTTCCTATATTCCATTCTTCTCCTGTTATAGGATTTCTTATCAAAATATCAGGTAATAATAAACTTGCATACCTTGGTCTTGTCTTGTATATGATTAATCCTTCATCTATCCCCATAATACGATTTATTCCTTCTAATGTATTGGGTGGAATTCCAGTAGTTTCTTCCATAGCTAGATATTCATGGGTATTTGAACTACGATTAAATGACCTCCATATGAATCCATCTCTAATCTTAGTCATTTTTACAGCTTGTAGTCCCTGAAAATATTTTTCTTCAATACAGTCTTTAATTTCCTTTCATACACAACACAGCCTGCACAGATCTTTAGCTGACAAGTTACTTAGTACTTCCCTTAGTGCATCCAATGGTAATTGCATCAATTCCATTTGTCGATTAGATAGTTGCTTTAGATATGCTACTTCATTCAGCTGCCCTCTCAGAAGAGGTATCAATTTCATTAACCGTTCTATTGACAGGATTAGGTATAGCTTGTATTGGCAATCCTCCAGTAGGTCTAACTTCCATTGGTTCCTTCTGTCTAAGTGATATTTTTATTCTAATTTTGAATTACAGCATTTCCAAATATAAATTCTAAACGATTGTTTACTTGTTGGATTATCTTTTCTAATTTCTCTATTCTAGCTCCTTGTTCAATTAATACTTCATAACTTATGTTCTTCTCATTTATATTTTCTACTCCCTAGAAATTGTTGTTTCTCTAAGATAAATTCGGGTGATTTCTCCAATTAGGATGATAAGAATTTCCCAAGTTATCTCTCTAGTTTCTAGCATAAATAATATCTAAGTCATTTATGTTTGCATTCTTTTCTGCTAGCTTTTGATTTAATGATAACTCTTCTATTTTCTTTGTTAATTCATTTAATTTCACCTCAAGCATAGTACTTGAATCTATTTCATGCATTCCTCTTAGCAATATTCTTTTATTTGCAATAGCTTCAACCGAATTTTCCCATTGTGCAGTTCTTTTTGCAAAATTTTCTAAATATACCCATGCTTCTTCACTACATAATTTTAAAAATCCATTTTGACCAGTAGATTCTAATAAAGATTTCGTTGAAACTTCAATGCCTTCATAAATTATACCTATTAATTGTGCTTTACTCATTGCATGATGTGGACATTGAGTTAGTAAATCTTTAAATCTTTCAAAATATTTCTAGAATGATTCACCATATTTTTTGCTACACATTAATATTTCTTTCTTCTTTTTAATCATTTGATGTGTTGGATAATATTTTTCCAGAAAAACAGAGTAAAATTTAATCCATGTAGAAATTGAATCAGGCGATAGAGTATATAACCATATCTTAGCTGTGTCTTTTAAAGAAAAAGAGATATATCTAAGTTTAATAGCATCTATACTCATGTTCAGCATTTTCATCATTTGACAAACTTCGTTAAATTCTCTAAGGAAATAATAGGCATCCTCTCTTTCTAATCGATGAAAATGTGGCAATTGACTAATATAATTAGATTTCAATTCAAACCTATCTCTCTCAAAGTTTGGCAATCGAATACATGAAGGTTCATCAATTAATTCAGGATACAAAATCTCTCCTAATGGTTTGTCTACTAGAGCAGCCATCTCTACGTTCTCTTTTAAAGAAAGGTTAGATACACCCCAAAGAATTTCGTTAAAGTTCAGTTCAGAAAATTTTCTAATATGCCTCAGTGTTGAATATTCTTGGGTAGGTGTTCTTACTAATCGTTTAGTGCTAGGAGAATGGGTCCATGTGCTCATAAATAAATAACAGAAGATTAATTACATACCAGTCTGAAGCTTTCCATTCAATAAATATTTGTTGTCGGATGAAGTTGAATCAACTGCTTCTCCTTCCAGGTCCTCCAATGCCTTCTCCTTTCTTTTAAAAGTGCTGGTAACTCGTAAATAATATTCTATTTCATATATATATTGCGCATCCATAAAGTGAATAAATCTCGTTGCAAGAACGTGTCTTGCAACATACATTGTGGTTCCTGTTTTTATGGGTACGTGTACCACTACTCATTTCAAATTTTGGTAACCACTAAACCGACAAAGTTTCATTCGTGGTTAAAAGAATAACCGTTCTGCTTAATCCATGAACTAACCTCGTTGAGTTACAGATTACTCAACGGAACGCAATCGGTTATTGTTGCTAACTCCACGGACTAACTTTGTTGAGTTACAGATAACTCAACGGAGTGACCTTATATTATATTACTAACCTCGTGGAGTTAAGGTTAACTCAATGGACTTACTTCGTTGAGTTAACACTTGGCAACTTCTAAGTTTTACTCTCGTAAGTTCTTTTTTGTTTTTTTTTTTTCTTTGTCATTCTGCTAACTATAATAACGTTAAATCTATGTCATTAATGCATCATTTTGATTAAAATATATTTAAATCTGAACATTATTTAAAGATTTAACTTGCAAGTCATTTTATGTTATGCAGAATTTATATTTTACCTTACAACATGCAGAAATTTTTAAGCAGTTATCCTGTCATTCAGTAAATTGTAAATCTGTTACATATTCATTCATAAAGTTCCACAAATTACTTAATTTTCAATAAATTCCATTCATTCTCACATCCAACACATGTATGAAAATTGCATCTGAAAAATTATCTTCATTAATATGAATCAATTACATTACAGGTACATCATGCAATTTCACACAAGTAGACAAAGAATACAACTTAATCTCTATGCCTAAGTTCATCTACTTCCTTCTGGAGTTTTTCTAATTGCTGCTCTAATTGATTTATCCTTTCTACTGCTCTCGAAATTCCTTCAGAAGGTACAGCTAGTTCTGTAGCTACAAAATTCCTGTATTCTTTCACTGAAATGGTTCTAGATTTGATCATTTTTGATGTCCATTTCGTGAAATCAATATAGTCCACCATTAGTAGTGGAATCAAATCTCCATAAAATAATTTCTTCTTCACTGTTTCAGCTTGGAGATAAAAACTGTAGACCAATTTATTTAGATCTTATTTACAACTGCATACGTGACCCATTTGACAAATTGACTTAATTCTATGTCATGGCCCTGTCGTTGATAGACATTCTTAATCAGAATGTTAGCTACCATGTGTGCTTTACCATTTAAATGCTTCAATCTGTTTAATAATGGCACACCAGGATTTATAGCTAAACAATCCATGATTTCCTATTCAGTCCACTCGACGGTAATTGTATCTTCCAAAATTTTTATTCCTTCATTCTTTAAACCAAATATGTTGTGAAGAATCTCTGGTGTTATCTGTACATCAGCTTCCTCCACATTTAAAATTAATCCTCCTTCTCTTTCTCTCAAATTTGCATAGAAATAGGGCACTAAATTTTCATATACTGCATGACCTCTTTCTTGAGATATAAATTGTAGTAGACCTTGGAATTCAAATAATTCTTTGATTTCTTGCTTTCCATCCCAATTTACTGGCCTACTGTAAATAATATCATAACCCCTTATTTCTTGGTATTTGGTATAAGCTTCCTGACTACAAAAATGTACTTCATTCAAAATTATTGTTTTAGTTGGGTTAGGAAGGTGACTTTGTTGCTCCTACGAGGTTTGTTCTTGATCTTCCTCTAGCATAGGCTACATTTGGAACTCTCTTCAGATTCCTGGATTTTTGCTTTTGCTTCTGTCTATGGTGGTGAGCCGGTAGAACTCTCCACTCTGTCTTGAATTCTCTCCATAAATTGCTGAAGAGTTTCTTGTTCTTCAATGGAATCTGTGAAATTATTTTTGTCCAAATGGCTTCTTTTAGCCTCTTCATTTTCTTCACTTTCTTGCTCCTCCTGACTACCAATCTGTTCTGTTACTATTTTTTCTGATTCTGTAACAGATTGGGATGGAGTCACGGGCAATTCAGTTTCTGCCTTAATTTTTGTTTCTTCTTGTACAGGCTGTAGACTAATTTCAGCTTGATTTTCTGTTTCTTCTTGTACAGGCTGCAAACTAATTTTAGTCTGATTTTCTTCTTTTCTTTGCTCCTCCTGCTCCTCCTCAGAATTAGATAGCAGGTTAATAAAAATCTGCTCCACAGGCCCTGTAAAAATTGGTACTTCAGATTTAATTTCCTCATATTCTAGCACTTTTTCTTTTCCTTTCTTTTTTCTGATTAGTTGTGCTTGTTCTTCCTCTTCATCTTTTGAAATTAAATCTACAAAAATAGGCTCTGCAGGCCTTCGAGCCACAGGTACTGGCTCTTTCTGTTTAACTTTTTTTATAACTACTAGTCTCGAAGGACCAGCTTGAGCTTCTTTTGCAGCAGATTTGGCAGTAGTTCTGGTAGTAGCTTCGTGATGCTGTTCCAATTTGATTTTATATTGGGCTTTCAACTTTTTTGCAGCCCTCTTTTTGTAAAGTGCATCAAACACTAGGTGTGCTTTGGCCACTACCAACTCTTCTGATTCTCCTTGGTTCTTCCCAACTTGAACCAGTTCTGCAAATTCTCTTTTCTCTTCTTTAGTCGATGGCCCCATCATTTCTGCTCGTGCCAACGGCTTAAATGGTGGAACTGAAGGTTTAGGCTGCTGCTCCTCAGGAACAAGTCTTTTAGCAGTCGCCTCCTCTTGTCCTTCATTTGCCTTTTCTTCATTTTCTTTCCTTTCGTGCTCCCAGATTGCCCATTTAGCTCGTCTACAGATTTGTCTTTTGAACCAGAGCCGGGACTTACGTTGGATTAATTCTAGGGCAACTTCATTACTTGGCCTTATTTGTCTTTCTTTGCTTACAGCTATTTCTGTTTCTATTTGTTTGGTTTTTCCCAACACTACACTAGAAAAACTTGGATTTGTTACTTCTATTTTTACTTAGTTAATTTATCTTTATGCCTATTCTTTCTTTTAGAAGTAAACAAACAACCTTTAATACAATTTAGATATTAATTCCAATTTGTACTTTAACTGCAAGTGCATAGTGTCTATTGTATCAGTGTGCAAGTACAGGTCGATCCCATAGGGAATTGTTGACGAATTTAAGAAATGTTTGATTGTGAACAATTCAAATTTATATTCAATAAGCACTTCGTTGAGTTACAGTTAACTCAACGGACTAAGTTCGTTGAGTTATGGCTAACTCAACGAACTATCCTCGTGGACTTAAGTTAACTCCACGAGCCTGTCTCTTCTTTATAATATTGCTATTTACAGAGGAATTCGACCAACCATTGGGCGATTCCACAGATTGTAAATAACATTAATTAAGCTTTTTAATGCTAGTTAACATTAGATTTATCATTAAGCAATACTAACATTCAAATGATTCAAACAGTAACCATTAGAATCTTTAAGTTTTTTTGTACGAACCAATTTCAGTAAACTGTAAAATTAAAACTAACATAAAACAATCATAAAACTGATACAGATAACATTAATCACGATACAACACAAACAATACAACACTCAAATACAACATACAAACAAAGATAAATTGTTTTTGGTATTTTTGTTTTGATATGAACATGGAAATGGGCGAAAGGTGAAATGTAAAGTAATCTCACTTGATAGTAAATACTTCTGACACTACTTGCAACGTGATTATACCACTGAAAATTAAATCACTTACAATTCTATCTCCTCTCCCTATAGAATCGTGAGTCTAGAATTGCAAGATGATCTCCTCTTCAGCATACAGGCGTCAACCTGAAGCTAAGGCTAAAAGCTTTATGATCTCTTGAAATATGAGTCGGCGCTTGGTGAAAATGTCTTCCCTTCCCACGACGTGATCACTCCTCACAATGGTTGTCAGGCACTATGTTTGGCTCGGAATCGACCCGACATCAGGAAAGTATCCTCACAGACCTTCGATGATTGGTGATTATGGTGGTGATAACGATGGTTGGTGTGATACTTCAGAGAATCGCCGATACTATCTGCAGAAAGCTCGGTGCTCCTCCTCTGTATACACTAGTCGTCCATCGATCACACACACTTCTTTTTTTCTTCTTTTCTTTTATATTTCTTCAGTAGTAACTACTTTTGCTTGAATGGTCGGTTGGATTTCCTTCCTTCAGATCAACAGTGATGATTTCTTTCTCCCTGCGCAATTAAATTCCTACGTGATACGTGCAAACGTGGTTTTTCCTTCCAACTGTTTGTTCCTACAATCGCTATAGTGGCATTTTAGAAAATAACTATAAAATACATGTAATAAAGAAATAAGCCGCTAACCTAACGCGTTACCTTAGTGTATATTCATGTAACTCAACGCGTACAGTTATGCTAACTTAACAAGTTATAACTTAAGTAAATCTACCAGATCTCGACACGTGTCAGCAGCAGTTTAATCATAAAAAGAGATTTCGGAGAGTTACAGGTCTAACTATCCGATGCTCAGATGCATTTTCGGATACTTAAGAATTTCACAGCCTGCAACTTACCGACAGTTCATAAATGTACTAAATTAACATTAATTCCCCAAAATTAAGCAGATTCTTCAATTAAAGCATATAACAGTGCAATTATAACATAATGGCTTAATTCTCATATGATAAGCTAAATATTATGCAATTAACCATCATTTAACCGTTAATAATATGCACTTTTTCATTCTAAACACTTCCCCCATACCTAAATTTTGCTAGTCCCTTAGCAAACTAAGATCTAATTAATTGGTCTTTCAAAAAGTGCTAGAATTAATTCTTCCCCTTTTGTTTTTTTTTCTTCTATTCAGCATAAACATATATTCTGTATGTTTCAGTAATCAACCTGCAAAGATATTTAGAATATATGTAAATTACATACAAAGTATATCATCTTCATATAGGTGTTAATTATATTATCGTTTGTTCTTCTTTTCATCATCTGTAATCTTGAATTTTCCAATAAGTTTTTCTAGAAGAAATTTCAATAACATATGAATCAAAGTACAATCCAATTCAATCTGATTAAGACAAGTAGAATAAAGAATTGTATTTCCATTAAACAACTTCAAAAGTCAATTCCAGATTCATATTTCAGCAATTCTAGATAACATAAAATATACTCGATTCATAAGATATCTGTATTTCACAAAACACTTGTATCTTTTCAGAACATTATATGTTTTTTTTTTTTTTTTGTACTTTAAAAGTTAATTTGACAAGCTTGAATCATACAAGAGCTTTCTAATGTACCCATGTAACGAGCTTTCAGTCAACAATCCTAGATCTGATCAGGATCTTAGGTTGCCAGATTTTCAGAGTCCTTTTTCAGGTCAACAATCCTTACATACCTATCTGCTCAAGTACAAAAGGCTCATGATCAAACAAGTCAATAAACTCTCAAAGTTTTTTTTCTCTCTTTTTTTCTAAAAATAAATGCACACACAAAACAAAGCATTTATCACATACTGTATATGCACGTATTTCATTAATACAAATGCAGTAAAACACCAATCTCATATAATCCTACTTCTATCATTTACTAAAAATATGAATCCATAACAATAAGCTCATACTTTATCTGTAGTTTAATAAGATCTACACATAAATCATTCTACAAGTTCAATCAGTCAATGTAAATGTATCTTTCATCATATGTGTTTCATTTAATCTAGAATTCACATCTCAGCTCCTTCAGGACTTCAGATAATTTTCTGATTAAGCATTAAATATTCTGATTTCATTTTAAAATTGTGAAAATGTTAAACTCATGAAATTCAGAAAAATCATAAGATACTATATCTGAATTTGCATAAATAGTAAATTCAATAGCATCTTATATAGCCTTCTAAATATAATATTCAAGTAGTTTATAAAAATTTTATAGTCTCAATTATCGGATAGTTACAGCAAGTTCATAAAAATTTTCAATTTCCTCAAAACTTTGCAGTACCATTTTAATTCCTTTAATTAACAAACTTACATAGCTGTTACTTTAATTACCTCCCCCCCATACCTATATTTTGCATTGTCCTCAATGTAAAAGATTTGACAATAAGTATAGTAATTGTAGCAAGCATGAATAAAGTTTTGATTTAAAATTCAGGATAAGTAATTGGTTACATACCTTGTTCCATTTGTATCTCTTTCTGCATATTTAGATTTTTGATTCTGAAAAACTTTTCATTCCCAGATAAATACAGAATATAAAACAAAATAACATTTAATAGATATTAATAAATCAGTGTCTTGTGTGGAACCCAGGCTTCTATGCCTTTGGTGGCTCACAAGCAAGCTAGTTGGTTTCCTAGAACAGATACCAACAAACTGGATTGATATTTTGTTTTGTTTGTTTGTTTGTTTTTTTTTTTTTAAATGAACATGAAAAATTTCAAAACTCCTTTTTTTTTTTTCTTCTAAAAGTAAATGCAGAATACACAACATTAAACACACAAAATCACAGCTTAAGAACATGATTGAAAAGTAGAAACAAATGGAATAAATGTATCAGTCCAAGCAAACTTTTTAGGCATAGTTCTTCTTGCTATTAATTCTGTTTTAATGCAGTTCGTGTTCCTTTTTAATTTGTAAACATGCAATATATTATAAATTCCAAATACAAGTGTATTACCATTAATGATATGTAATGCAGAAAGGGATCCTTTTTGGTTCCAGGGTAATGTAGCAGTTTCTATTTCTACATCTATTTCAATATACTCCTCTTCCCACTTCCATTCATTCATGTCTTCTATAATCCATATTTGAAATTTCATCAGTTCATCCCACCATCTTATTAGACATAAAATAGGATCATCTTCTTCATTATACCACATTCCTATTTGAATTTCATTAAATTCTGCAAATGGTGGTTTAGCTATTTCACTCGGTACAAGTAAAATTTCTATATAATCATTATAACTGTCTATGCTCACTATGTATAAATCAGATCCATATGCTAATGATATCTCCGTGACTAAATAGATATATCCATCAAGTATGACATGTGTTTGGTTAATTAATGATTTCTGTCCTAGATATATTATAATGTTTTCATTCCAAGATCTGTTCAAAAAATTATACACACTTAAGCGTAAATCTTCACCCCAATTTCCTGTAGGTCTCTAATAATATAATTTTTCAGGAATTGCAGAATTTTTATTAGAAAATATTAAAGCTGACCCACAATTTACAGTTGGTGCTTCAAATCTATTAGGTCTTCCTATATTCTATTCTTCTCCTGTTATAGGATTTCTTATCAAAATATCTGGTAATGATAAACTTGCATACCTTGGTCTCATCTTGTATATGATTAATCCTTCATCTATCCCTATAATATGACTCATTCCTTCTAATGCATTGGGTGGAATTCCAGTAGTTTCTTCCATAGCCAGATATTCATGGGTATTTGAACTACGATTAAATGACCTCCATATGAATCCATCTCTAATCTTAGTTATTTTTGCAGCTTGTAGTCCCTGAAAATATTTTTCTTCAATACAGTCTTTAATTTCCTTTGATACACAACACAGCCTGCACAAATATTTAGCTGACAAGTTACTTAGTATTTCCCTTAGTGCATCCAACGGTAATTGCATTAATTCCATTTGTCGATTCAGTTTGAAGCTTTCCATTCTATAAATATTTGTTGACGGATGAAGTTGAATCAGCTGCTTCTCCTTCCAGTTCCTCCAATGCTTTCTCCTTTCTTTTAAAAGTGCTGGTAACTTGTAAATAACATTCTGTTTCATATATATACTACGCATCCATAAAGTGAATAAATCTCGTTGTAAGAACGTGTCTTGCAACGTGCATCGTGGTTCCTATTTTTATGGGTACGTGTACCACTACTAATTTCAAATTTTGGTAACCGCTAAACCGATGAAGTTTCGTTTGTGGTTAAAAGAATAACCATTCTGCTTAATCCACGAACTAACCTCGCTGAGTTACAGATTACACAACAGAACACAATCGGTTATTGTTGCTAACTCCACGGACTAACTTCGTTGAGTTACAGATAACTCAACGGAGTGACCTTATATTATATTACTGACCTCGTGGAGTTACGGTGAACTCAACGGACATACTTTGTTGAGTTAACACTGGCAACTTCTTAGTTTCACTCTCGTAAGTTTTCTATTCTGTTTTTTTTCTTTGTTTTTCATTCTGCTAACTATAATAAAGTTAAATCTATGTCATTAATGCCTCATTTTGATTAAAATATATTTAAATCTGAATATTATATAAAGATTTAACTTGCAATCATTTTATGTTATGCAGAATTTACATTTTACCTTATAACATGCAGAAATTTTTAAGCAGTTATCCAGTCATTCAACAAATTGTAAATCTGTTACATATTCATAAAGTTCCACAAATTACATAATATTCAATAAATTCCATTCATTTCACATCCAAATACGTATGAAAATTGCATCTGAAAAATTATATTCATTAATATGAATCAATTACATTACAAGTACACCATACAATTTCAAACAATTTTACACAAGTAGACGAACAATACAATTTAATCTCTATGCCTAAATTCATCTACTTCCTTCTGGAGTTTTTCTAATTTTAGGTCTTAGCTACAGTACTTCGTTGAGTTACAGTTAACTCAACAGAATAAGCTTGTTGACTAACTCAAGACTTAACGGAGTAAGCTCGTTGAGTTAAGCGTAACTCAACAGACTCCTCGTACAAGCAAATATAATAATAAAAATATTACAGAGAATAGTTTTTCTATTTTTTTACAGGTTTAACCGATACTATGCTTCGATTAGACCTAAATATTTTTTATTTTTTTATTTTTTTTTCGATTGGACCGATACTATGTTTCGGTAAAACTAATATTTTTTTCTGAAAATTAATATACAATTTTTTTTTCCGGTTTAACCGATACTATGCTTCGGTCAGACCTAAATATTTTTTATTTTTTTATTTTTCTTTCAATTGAACCGATACTATGTTTTGATAAAACCAATTTTTTTTTTCTGAAAATTAATATACAATTTTTTTTTTCGGTCATACCGATGGATCCAATCAGTTGAACCGCAACTATTTTTATGTTTTATATATATTTTTAATGTTTATATATATATATATATATATAAACATAAAAACTTATTTCTTACTAAGTAAAGCTCGAGTAGTCCTTTACTCTGACTTCTTCTATAATTCCAAAGGAGCTTTTTGGTGTTTTTAGAATAGGTTTAAGTCTTTGTCCGTTTACTTTAAATATATTCTGATTTTTAGGATTTTCAATTTCAATAGCTCCATAAGGATAAACATTTTGAACTATGTAAGGTCCTGACCATCTAGATCTTAATTTTCCTAGATGGTTATGGAGTCTAGCCATATAAAGATATACTTCTTGTCCTATTTCAAAGCTTTTAGGAATAATATTTCTATCATGCTAGAATTTAATTTTCTCTTTTTCTCTTACAGTCTTCGAATACGCTTCATTTCTAAATTCTTCTAATTCAATTAGTTGCATTTTCCTATTTTCAGCAGCTTGATTTAAATTAGTGTTTAGAGTTTTTAATGCCCAATAAGCTTTATGTTCTATTTCAGCAGGTAAATGACAACTTTTTCCATATACTAGCCTAAAAGGTGACATACCTAAGCTCGTTTTATAAGCAGTTCTATAAGTCCAAAGTGCATCTATCAATCTATTAGCCCAATCTGTTCTAGTAGGAGTTAAGCCTTCTAATCCTAAGGATGCAAATATATTACTTGGCATAACATTTATACCTACACCTAAGTCTATTAAAGTTCTTTCTAAAATGGTATTTCCTATGGTGCATGATATAACAGGGATTCTAGGATCAGATAACTTTTTAGGAATTTGTGGCAGAAATAGAGAACTACTTTGCTCAACTAAATAGACCTTTCTAAGAACTTTTCGCTCTCTTTTTTTAGTACACCAATCCTTTAGAAATTTAGCACAAGGTGGCATTTTTTGCAATAGATCTAACAAAGGAATGTTAACTTGTACTTTTTCAAAAATTTCTCTAATTTTTTCTTGCTTTTCAGGAATTGTTTGTTGTAATATTTCAGGATAGGGTGCTAAAGATTTTGATTTCAAAGACTCTTTTTCTTTCAGTTGATTTGTTTGATCATTTTTAGCTTCAATTGCAGATTCAGATTATTCTTCAGTGATTTCTAGATTTTCAGCTATTACATTTTCATTATCATTTTGATTTTTACTCTTGTCCACCTTCATATCATTTTCATTTTGAGTTCTTGGTGGTATATCAGTTCTAGATCTTAATGTTACACATACATCTTCCAGATTTTCGTTACTTTCATGATGTTTTTATATATCATTTTCGTGATTATGATCTTCAATTATTTTTAGTTTTAAAGTGCATTCTTTAAATTCTCTTACATTAGTGTTTTGTGTTTGTTGTATATTTTGCAAGTTGTGCAGGTTTATAACATTATAATTTTCATTGTCCTGTTGCAAAACTTGTATTTTCATTGCATTTTTGTTTAATGCTTTTAATTTTGTTTCTAGATCATCTAATTTCATTGCATTCAATTTTTGATCAATTTTCTTTATGGCTTTTTCAATTTCATAAATTATATCCTGTTTAGGTTCTGAATATGCCTCCTTATAGTTTAACCGGTTGACTACTTGTTGTTGACACACAAAGTATTCTAGTTTGTCCAGATTTTGCTCTATACTATGCTCCAGTCTGTCATAGCTATTCCAAACTTTAGTGTCTCTCATCATATTACACATTCTATACTGACCATCAGTTGGGTAAACCATAGGATTCTCATACTCGGCTCTATTATATTGAGGATAATTCATTTGTTGTTCATGGGATCTAACAATCTGTAAATGTCTCAATTTCAAACAATCAGAAATGTCATGTCCTTCAGAATTACAGAATTCACATATGCTAATTAAAGGTTTCAGAAATCTTTGAGCATAAGCATATGCCATATTCTCAATTACAGAAGAAAATACACAACTCTGACTATTAAAATGAAACAGCTCTAACAGTTGCTTATATCTATTCAATTCAATTCAATTCACTTCAACTCAATTCAATTCAATTCCCTGGCAGCGGCGCCATAAAACTTGTTTGGTTTTTCCCAACACTACACTAGAAAAACTTGGATTTATTACTTCTATTTTTACTTAGTTAATTTATCTTTATGCATATTCTTTCTTTTAGAAGTAAACAAACAACTTTTAATACAATTTAGATATTAATTTCAATTTGTACTTTAACTGCAAGTGCACAGTGTCTATTGTATTACTGTACAAGTACAGGTCGATCCCATAGGGAATTGCTAACGAATTTGAGAACTGTTCGTTTGTTAACTATCAAATTTATATATTCAATAAGCTCTCTATTGACTTACAGTTAACTCAACGGACTAAGTTAGTTAAGTTATGGTTAACTCAACGGACTAACCTCGTGGACTTAAGTTAACTCCACGAGCCTAACTTTTCTTTTTAATACTGCTATTTACAGAGGAATTCGGCCAACCATTGGGCGATTCCATAGATTGTAAATAACATCAATTAAGCTCTTTAATGCTAGTTAACATTGGATTTATCATTAAGCAATACTAATATTCAGATAATTCAACTAGTAACCATTAAAATCTTTAAGTCTTTTGAACGAACCAATTTCAGTAAACTGTAAAACTAAAATAAACATAAAACAATCACAAAACTAATATAGATAACATTAATCACGATACAACACAAATAATACAACACTCAAATACAACATACAAACATAGATAAATTATTTTTGGTATTTTTGTTTTGATATGAACATGGAAATGGGCGACAAGTGAAATGTAAAGTAATCTCACTTGACAATAAATACTTCCGACACTACTTGCAATGCGATTACACCATTGAAAATTAAACCACTTACAATTCTGTCTCCTCTCCCTATAGAATCGTGAGTCCAAAATTGCAAGATAATCTCCTCTTCAACATACAGGCATGAACCCAAAGCCAAGGCTAAAAGCTTTACGATCTCTTGAAATATGAGTCGGCGCTTGGTGAAAATGGCTTCCCTTCCTGCGACACGATCACTCCTCACATTGGTTGTTAGGCACTGTATTTGGCTCGGAATCGACCCGACATCAGGCAAGTATCCTCACAGACCTCCGATGGTTGGTGATTGTGGTGGTGATGATGATGGTTGGTGTGGTACTTCAGAGAATTGCGACGCCGATCCTCCTCTGCACACACTGACCTTCCATCGATTACACATGCTTTCTTTTTTCTTCTTTTCTTTTATATTTCTTCAGTAGTAACTGCTTCTGCTTGAATGGTCGGTTGGATTTCCTTCATTCATATCAACAGTGATGCTTTCTTCTCCCTGTGCGATTGAATTCCTGCGTGATACGTGCAAACGTGGTTTTTCTCTTCCAACTATCTGTTCCTGCAACTGCTACAGTGGCATATTAGAAAATATAAAGAAATAAGTTGCTAACATAACGCGTTACCTTATGTAATATTCATGTAACTCAATGCGTACAGTTATGCTAACTTAACGAGTTAAACATTTGCATCTCACGTGATATTCTAAAGCATTTAAATTCAACACGTGCATAAATCTAACTATCTGATGTTCAAGTGCATTTTGGATACTTATAAACTTAACTATTCGATGCTTAGATGCATTTCAGATACTTACAGATAACTCACCGATATATAACTTAAGTAAATCTACCAGATCTCGACACATGTCAACAACAGTTTAATCATAAAATAACATTTCGAAGAGTTACAGGTATAACTATCCAATGCTTAGATGCATTTCGGATAGTTACAGCTAACTCACCGAAAATCCACTTAAGTTACTTTCCTAGAACATAACACGTGTCCACAACTATTTTATAAATAAAAAGAGATTTCAGAGAGTTATAGGGATAACTATCTAATGCCCAACTGCAATTTCGGATAGTTATAGATAACTCACCGAAAGTTCACTTAAGTCATTCATTATGGTTTTGACACGTGTACTTCTGGAAATAATAAAATATTCTTTCAAAACATAACTGTTCGGCAATATAAACATAACTATCCGAAATATGTTCGGTATGTTAAACATAATTGTCTAAAATATCAGAAAATTCGGATACTTAAGAATTTCATAGCCTGCAACTTACCGATAGTTCATAAATGTACTAAATTAACATTAATTCCTCTAATTTAAGCAGATTCTTCAATTAAAGCATATAACAGTGCAATTATAACATAATGGCTTAATTCTTATATGATAAGCAAAATATTATGCAATTAACCATCATTTAACCATTAATAATATGCACTTTTTCATTCTAAACAATCCAAATGGATGCTCGAGGGTTGAATATTATCTATTGTGCCTTATCTGCTAAACAATATAATAAAGTTTCAGCTTGTAAATCTGCTCACGAGGCTTGAAACACTCTTCAAATAACCTTTGAAGGAACCAGCCAAGTGAAAGACACTAAAATCAGCATTTTACTTAGAAAGCTTTAATTATTTAAAATGCTTGATGATGAAACAATTACAGATATGTTTGCTAGATTCACTAAGATTATTAATGGCTTAAGATGTTTGGGAAAGGAATTTTCTATTTGTGAACAGGTGTAGAAAATCCTAAGAAGCTTAACTGTGGAGTGGAAGCAAAAGTCTACATCAATACAATATTCCAAAGACCTCAACAAATACTTAGTAGAGGATCTAATGGGCAATCTACTAGCCCATGTAGTTCAAATGAAAGAATGGAAAGATGAGGAAGTAGTGCTAAAAAGAAAACTAAAACAAAGAAAGAACTAGCCTTTCCATCAACTCAGGAACTTCAAAGCTCGGATGATGATGAAGTTGTGCTATTAGCAAGAAAATTCAGAAAATGGATGAAGAAAAAGAACCAAGCTAGCACATCAAAAGGTAATGCTCCAATATGCTTTTAATGCAAGAAGCAGGGACATATACAACCTGATTGTCCACTACAATAAGAAGAAGAAAAAGAATTGAAGAAGAAGAAGAAGAGCTACGAAAAAAAAATGGCATTGAAGGCTACTTGGGATGATAGTAGTTCTTCTAGTAGCTCATCCAGTTCAGATGAAGAGGTACTAGTAAACGTGTGCTATACAGCAATAGAGGTATGTTCCACTTCATCTTAAAGAGATTTTGATGTAGACAATGATAATCTATATTTAAATATTCTTTTGTCTACTATTGACAGTTTATATGTTAAATGCAAAAAGTATAAAAAGGAAATTAAGCATTTAACTACATGTTTAGAAGAAGCACATACTGAACTTGAAAATCTGCATGTTGAAGATAGAAAATGCAATAATGATGAATTGATAAATGAAAATGAAAAATTGAAATCTAAAATTACTGATTTGAAAAATACTGTGCATAAATTCACCAATGGACAAGATGGATTAAATAAAATCATTGGTTCACAGATACATAGTTCAAATAGATTTGGCCTATGGTATACTGTTCCACTGGAAATACCCTACAATGGTGGTGTTATCCGATCTTATAGAGATGGTACAATAATGTTTGTCATCAAAAGAAGATCTAGATTAATGTGGCTACCAAAAGACAATAAATTAAATATTGTCAGGACTAACACTTATGGACCCAAGAAAGTATGGGTACCAAAATCTATTTCTATTTAAATTGCAGGATTATATCACTTAGTGGGAGCAGCTAATTTATAGTTTCAAATTATTATTTGCAAACAACCAATGTCTGAAGATAAATGGAATGTTTAATCAGAAAAGGATGAAAATTTGAAAATCAGTTATGAGAGCAACTATTTGGTATTACTAGAGGCACCATAAATTGGTAGAAAGCGCTCACTTTGACTGAGTGGAAATCATGCCTAAAATATTGATGCTCAAGGAGAGTAAAATCTACAATAGTTAGAAATAAGCATATAGAAAAGAAAGCAACAGCCAGAATACAGTCTCAAATTATTTTCTACATATGAGTGAAAGAATCTCTTGAAGAGAGACTTTAAGAAGCTAAATAGTTAGTAATCAAAAGGTAATCAATTAAGAATTACTTATGATATTCTAAAATTAATAATTAGTATCAAGTGGCATCAATGATTGAATCTTGTTCCTTAAAGGAAATAAGATCTGCACGAGCTAGGATGAATGAATACAAATCTGATTTATCACAAGACAACCAAAATCTACAGTAGACAGATTATAGTCTTCAAATTATCTTCTACAAATTGAAAGAACCTCTTGAAATAGAGATCTAAGAGAAGAGAAATAGATTGGAATCAGAAGCTAAATGATTGAGAATCATTTATGATGTTTTTGATTAACAATTGATACCTAGTTCAATTGGTATTCTATATGTCATTTTGCAGAACAGGTGTAGCAAATTTGTTTACAAGGAAAAGCATATAAGTAGGGGGAGAGCCTACTATATGAAGGGAATTCAGAATGTTACTTTAGTGCAAAATGAAAGTGTATAAAGAGGGCATGCATATAGGGGGAGAACCTATAGCTTGCTATTATAAATCAGAGAACCTCCATATAGATAGGGGGAGAGCATGTGGCAGAAATTACAAATATTAACTGCATATTTATAAATTGCTACATTAACTATTGGCATTTCACTATTTTCAGTTTTTACAAATGATGTAGTAATTAAATGAGACAAAGGAAGAAATATCACAAATCAGGAGAGCAATTATTGACTTCTCAAATGTTAGAGTGTCAACAACTGGTATCAGACAAGGATTGAGGAAATTGACACTTCAATTGATACTGTGCTTGAATAAGAAACAAGAAAAGCAGCACAACATCAAAGGAAAAGAAGAAAATAGACTCCAATGATGAAAATATCTCAACAATTGAGATCTGCACATCAACAATCAACATTTGATGGAAAATCAAAATTGGTATTCGAAGATATTGATGCATTTGATTCTTTTCACAAGTTGATATCAGACAGGATTATAGAAATCAGAAAATTGGTATATCATTAAATACAAATTTAATGACAAAAAGGGGGAGAAGTAAATTCAGTAAAAGAAAATTGTGGAACTCCTTTTATCTAATGACAAAAAAGGGGAGAAGAATATAGAAAATTACATAGAAGGTAGGGGTAGTATTCCTAGCACACAAATTGGGGAAGAAATTAACTTTATTGTATTATATTCTTTATAAATCTTTGCTTTATTTAGTTTCTGTGTGACTAAATGTATAGAGACAATCTAGGGAGTGAAATACATGTAATTTAATGTAAATGATTTTGTCATTATCAAAAAGGGGGAGATTGTTAGGACCCTAGTATTTTGATAATGCAAAACCCTATGTGAGGAAACAAATTGTATTTCATAGTTAAGACAACTCAGTAAAAGATCAGAAGGTAGATAAACAAATGCAGGTAGTTCCAGAATTTGCTGTTATAGAGCTGTAGGAAAATCAGACAGTTACAGGCTTAAGTATTCAAAGAGTAAAAGTAGTAGAAACACTGTCGTACAGTTAGAAGAATAATTATCCAAAATTACAAGGCCTTTGGAGAGTTGTGAAAGATAGTTGGTTGAATGATCAGAAAGTTAAGGAGTTAACTATCCAGAAGCTCAAAGAAAATCGAAAAGTTAGAAAGGCTAACTATCTGAAACTTAAGTCATTCAATTACCCACGTGTAGAAATCCAGAACAGAAGCTTAAAGGAGTTTTCGGAGAGTTAGAAAGTTAACTATCCAAAAATCAGGAAGTTTTGGAAGGTTACAGACTTAACTATCTGAAACTTAAGTTATCCTATTATGTACGTGTAGAATTAAGAAGATAGTAGTCGAAAGCTTAAAAGGAAAATCGGAGAGTTACTATAGCTATCTATCTAAAAGTCAAGAGAGTTTTAGTGAGTTAGAGTTATAACTATTCGAACTTAAGACTCATCACGTGTATGACTTAAAACTCACGTGAAAAATGAACTTAAGTGGATTTTCGGTGAGTTACGATCATCCTTCAGAAAGTTATACTGCTAACTATCTGAAAGTTTGAGAAAATCAGAAGGTTATCTTGAAATACCTTTCCAAACGGTAACTTACCATATTTGGATCTGCAAACTCAGCAAGTACAGCAGAATAAATTCGTTGAAGAGAAAATATAATTGTTAGATGTTCAAGCATAAATACAGAAAGATCATTCAATATTCAATAGAGCTGAGATGTGAGATTACAGATACAATTATATACAGAGATACATTATATATTGTAGATCAATTACTGATATAGAAGAAAACTCAATTGAGTTTAACAAGGAATCGATTGAAAGCTGGATTTACAAGAAGATTCTTAAAGCTCTTCATGTACTGAAAGTCTGATCTAAGAAGGATCATTTGGTTCATGGCTTCAACCTTAAAGCTTCATTCAATTGTTGGTTTGAGTTTCAACCTGAAAACTCAAGAGGTTGGTTTTCTAGAGTTTATACCTAAAAACTTCTAAGTGTTGGTTAGAGTTACGACCTGAAAGCTCATGTGGTTGGTTCTTACTTTGACTTGAAAGCAAGTGTGTAAGTGTTGGTTGAAACACTTAGTGAAGCCCAAGATCCTTGGGGGTGGACTAGTTGAGTTGGTGAATCACCTAAAATTTCCTTGTGTTTCTTACTTTTATTTTCGCTGTGCATGTTTATTTATATATTTTGTGCTTGAGCAATCTATTTATTTAAAATTGGATTATCAAGTTAAAAATAGTTTTAAATACACACTGATAACCATTCACCCCCCCTCTAGTGAAGCCATACGTTCGTAACACTATTTCTTTTCCTTTTCTTCTTTTAAATAGATGTGCCTATTCCTCTTCCTCTTCTTCAAATATCAAATCAACAAAAATGGGCTCTTCAGGCCCGTGAGCCATAGGTTCTAGCTCTTCCTGTTTTACTTCGTCATCTATATTTGCTAGTCTCGAAGGACCAGCCTTAACTTCTTTTGTAGTTGGTGCTCTAGCTATTTTTTGGTACTGTTCCACCTTAATTTGATATTAGGCCTTCAACTTTTCTTCAGCCCTTCTCTTC
Source organism: Cymodocea nodosa (assembly GCA_036874045.1). NCBI lineage: Eukaryota > Viridiplantae > Streptophyta > Magnoliopsida > Alismatales > Cymodoceaceae > Cymodocea > Cymodocea nodosa. Next base: position 10,705,221 of record CM072347.1, on the reverse strand, counting down.
TAAAGTGCATCAAACAAAAAATGAGTTTTAGCTACTACCATATCTTCTAAGTCTTTGTTTAGAATGAAAAAGTGCATAATATTAGCGGTTAAATGATGGTTAATTGCATAATATTTAGCTTATCATATGAGAATTAAGCCATATGTGGATTTTCGGTGAGTTATCTCTAACTATCCAAAATGCATTTAAGCATCGGATAGTTAGACCTGTAACTCTCTAAAATGTTTCTTTTTTTATTAAACTACTACTGACACGTGTCGAGATCTGGTAGATTTACTTAAGTTATATATCGGTGAGTTATCTGTAAGTATCCGAAATACATCTGGGCATCGGATAGTTAAGTTTATAAGTATCCGAAATGCATCTGTGCATTGGATAGTTAAGTTTGTAAGTATCCGAAATGCACTTGAGCATCAGATAGTTAAATTTATGCACGTGTTTTATAGTTAAATCAATGAAGAAAGTCCGTTGAGTTATCTGTAACTCCATGGAATATTTATTTTCTAATATGCCACTGTAGCAGTTGCAGAAACAGGACAGTTGGAAGAAAAACCACGATTGCACGTATCGTGTAGGGAGAAGAAAGCATCGTCGTTGATATGAATGAAGGAAATCCAACCGACCATTCAAGAAGAAGCAGTTACTACTGAAGAAATATAAAAGAAAAGAAGAAAAAGAAGTAAGAGTGTGTGATCCATGGGTATGGCCAATGTGTACAGAGGAGGAGCACCGAGCTTTCTACAGGCAACGTCGGCAATTCTCTGAAGTACCACACCAACCATCATCACCACCACCATAATCACCAACCATCGGAGGTCTGTGAGGATACTTTCCTGATGTCGGGTCGATTTCGAGCCAAACATAGTGCCTGACAACCACTGTGAGGAGTGATCGCGTCGCAGGAAGGGAAGCCATTTTCACCAAGCGCCGACTCATATCTCAGGAGATCGTAAAGCTTCTAGCCTTGGCTTCGGGTTGAAGCCTGTATGTTGAAGAGGAGATTATCTTGCAATTCTAGACTCGCGATTCTATAGGGAGAGGAGACAGAATTGTAAGTAGTTTAATTTTCAGTGGTGTAATCGTGTCGTATGTAGTGACAGAAGTATTTACTATCGATTGAGATTACTTTACATTTCACCTTTCGCCCATTTCCATGTTCATATTAAAAAAAAGATACCAAAAAAATAACTTATATGTGTTTGTATTTTGTATTTGAGTGTTGTATTGTTTGTGTTGTATCGTGATTAATGTTATCTCTATCAGTGTTGTGATTATTTTATGTTTGTTTTAGTTTTACAGTTTACTGAAATTGGTTGGTTCAAAAGACTTAAAGATTTTAATGGTTACTATTTGAATTATCTGAATGTTAGTATGCTTAATGATAAATCCAATGTTTGCTAGCATTAAAGAGCTTAATTGATGTTATTTACAATCTATGGAATCGCCCAATGGTTGGCCGAATTCCTCTGTAAATAGTAGTATTAAAAAGAAAAGACAGGCTTGTAGAGTTAACTTAAGTCCACGAGGTTAATCCATTGAGTTAGCCATAACTCAACGAACTTTGTCCGTTGAGTTAACCGTAACTCAATGAAGAGCTTATTGAATATATAAATTTGATTGTTAATAAACGGGCAGTTCTCAATTCTTAAGCAATTCCCTGTGGGATCGACCTGTACTTGCACACTGATACAATAGACACTGTGCACTTGTAGTTAAAGTACAAATTGGAATTAATATCTAATTTGTATTAAAGGTTATTTGTTTACTTCTAAAGAAAAAGAATAAGCATAAAGATAAATTAACTAAGTAAAAACAGAAGTTAACAAATCCAAGTTTTTCTGGTATGTTGTTGGAGATCCAATCAGGTTTTCTGGTGTCGTGCTAGGTAAATCCAAACAATCTTCTTAGCTTTTTCCAAATCAAACCAATTCTTTAAATTCTTTTAATTCTTCTTTAGAGATTGGGCCCATGAATATAACTCTCTCTATTAGCCTAGGCAGTGGAATTAAAGGTCTTGGTTGCTACTCTACTTCTGTAGGTACTTCAGTTTGTTCTCTTTGTTGTTGCTCCCTTTGAATCCTCGCATGTGTAGTTATTCTTCGTATGAACCATAGTCTTGACTTTCTCCTAGTGAGTTCTAGGGTAACTTTATTGTTTGGTCTGATTCTTCTCTCCCTATTAACAGCAGTTTCTGTTGCCACTCGGATTCTAGTTTCCATTATTGTAGCTATTCTAACATTTAAATCTACTAAAACTCTTGTAAAATGAAAAAGATCAGCTTCTACCTTTTCTAGTTGTTTTTCTTTGGTTGTATTTCTAATTCTCTATGTTGAATGCCATTCCTCCGACTCTTTGAGAAATCTTGTAGTGTCAATTGAATCCCAAAAGTCTTGCATCATCTTAGTCTTTGTGGTGTTACGGAACGGAACGGAACAACTCTGATCTTTGTTGTTCTAAGTTCTAAATGATTTTTACAAATAATGCCCCCAAATCCTAAGTTTTAGTTTAAATAAACCCTAAGTTTTTGGCAAGTAATTGGGTCATTTCCTATGCAATCTATCGCTCCATTACTTATCACTCCATGGGGTTACAGTTAGCTCCATGGACTAAGTCTGTGGACTTACCTTAAGTTCTCCATTGAGTTACAGTTAACTCAACGGAATAAGCTCATTAACTTATCCTAGTCTCTATAGAGTAAGTTCGTTGAGTTAAGCTTTCCTGTAAAGCTATCTAATAAAAATAATGCAAATATAATAATTTATATTCAATCAAAACTGAAAAATCTCCAATCTGACTGACTCTTGATTTTATTCTTCTCTTAATTTTGATCAGACTATTGTACTTCTTCGGCTGAATTAAAATTACATTTTCTAATACTCGATTAAACCAATACTATGTTTCAGTCAAATCGACACTTTTACTTAATATATAAAAATTTTCTTTTTGCTTCAGTAGTATCGATGGATCCTTTTGGTGCTACCATTTTTTTTTTCTTTTTATACTTAGTTTTTTTCTCTCTTTCTCTACTTTGATAAAACCATTGATTTCTCTCAGTTTTATCAAACAAATTAAAAGTTTAGATTTTCTATTTCGGTTAGATCGAAGATTGTTCTCAGTTAAATTGTTAAAATAATAATAATATATATAATCTTTTTTTTTTAACTATAGAGATATTTATATCTACTTACTAGGACTTGAGTAGTCCTCTACTCTTCTTCTATAATTCCAAAGGAACTTTTTAGAAATTTTAGAATAGGTCTAAGTCTTTGTCCATTTACTTTAAATATATTCTAATTTTTAGGAATTTCAATTTCAATAGCTCTATAAGAATAAATGTTTTGAATTATGTAAGGTCCTGCTCATCTAGATCTTAATTTCCTTAGATAGTTATGAAGTCTAGTCATGTAAAGATGTACTTCTTGGCATATTTCAAAAGTTTTTGGAATAATTTTCTTATCATGCCACAACTTCATCTTCTCTTTTTTTGTTATAGTTTTCGAATAAGCTTTGTTCCTAAATTCTTTTAACTCAATTAATTATATCTTTCTATTTTCAACAACTTGATTTAAATTAGTGTTTAGAGTTTTTAATGCTCAATAAGCTTTATGTTCTATTTTAATCGGTAAATGACAACTTTTCCTATATACTATCATAAAAGGTGATATACATAAACTTGTTTTATAAGCTGTTCTATAAGCCTAAAGTGCATCTATTAATCTATTAGCCCAATCTGTTCTAGTAGGATTTACTACTTTTCTAAGATTAACTTAATTTGTCTGTTTGCACTTTCTACTTGTCCACTTGTTTGTGGATGATATGATGTTGCAATTTTGTGATTTATTCCATATTTCTTCATTAAGACTTCAAAACTTCTATTATAGAAATGAGATCCTCTATCACTAATAATAGCTTTAGGTATTCTAAATCTAGCAATTATATGAGTTCTTATAAAATGTATTATCACTTTGTTGTCATTAGTTTTTGTAAGAATAGCTTTTATCCACTTAGATATATAATCCACCCTCAACAATATATAATTAAATTGATTAGACGTAGGAAATATACTCATAAAATCTATTCTTCATATATCAAAAATTTCAACCTCAACAATAAGATTCAGAGGCATCATATTCCTCTTTGATATCCTTCTTATTTGTTGACATCTCAAACAACTTAAGCAGTACTTATGAGCATCTTTAAATAATGTTGGTTAGTAGAATCTAGGTGACATAATAAAACATTTAAATTCAATACGTACATAATGCTAAATTTACGATGTTAAAAAGACTTTTCAGATAGTTACAAACTATAAGTATATGAAATTTATATGTATTTTGGATAGTTAGCCTCTAACCTTCCAAAAGATAACTTAAGTCATGTGTTGAGTATTTTGTTTTGATGATGTGTGCTGAATGAAAATAATCATATTTGCTCAATTACTATTGCTTGTGAAAAGAAATTAAAAACATCAATTAATATAGAAAAAGCTTACTAATATAAATACTTGTCTATATTGGATATGAAATTATACTGTTAAATAACTAGTCGTTTCATTGCATTAATTTCTCATGTAACTAAACGTTAAGTTAACGTGCGTTTTTTATTGAAAAGCATTATTTCCTAGAGTACACGTGTTGAAACATCAATGCATGACTTAAGTGAATTTTCGATAAGTTATCTGGTAACTATCCAAAATGCATCTAAGCATCAGATAGTTAAGGTTTGTAAGTATCCGAAATATCTGAACTAGTTATTTCTTTATTATATGTGTTTTATATTTAAATCAATGAAGTAAGTCCATTGAGTTATCTGTAACACCACGGACCATCTATTTTCTAATATGCCATTGTAGCAGTTATAGAAATAGGACATTCAAAGGAAAACCACGATTACACATATCACGTAGGAATTCACTTGTGGAATGAAGAAGAAATCACCATTGTTGATATGAAGGAAATCCAACCAATCATCTAAGCAGAAGCAATTACTACTGAAAGAAATATAAAAGAAGAAGAAAAAGACGAAGAAAGTGTGTGTGCAGAGGTGGAGGACCGCACTAACTACAGGAAGCGTTAGAAGTTCCCTGAAGTTCCATACCACCACCAAAATCACTAACCATTGGAGGTCTGTGAGGATACTTTCCTAATGTCGGGTCGATTCCGAGCCAAACATAGTGATTCACAACCACTGTGAGGAGTGATTGCATCACGGGAAAGGAAGCCATTTTCACCAAGCACTGACTCATATCTCAAGAGATCGTAAAACTTCTAGCCTTGGTTTCAGATTGATGTTAGTATGCTGAAGAGGAGATCATCTTACAATTTTGGATTCGCGATTCTATAGGGAATGGAGGCAAGATTGTAAGTGATTAAGTTTCCAATGGTGTAATCGCATCGCATGTAGTGACAAAAGTTTTTACTATCGATAGAGATTTTTACATTTCACCTTTCACTCATCTTTAGAAATATATCAAAACAAAAATACCAAAAACAACAAATTATCTGTGTTTACATTTAGTATTAAAGTGTTGTATTGTTTGTTTTGTATCGTGATTAATGTTATTATTGTTAGTATTGTGAAGGTTTTATGTTTGTTTGATTCAAAAAATAGAAAATAGTTTTACAGTTTATTGAAATTGATTTGTTCCAAATATTTAAAGATTTTAATGGTTACTGTTTGAAATATTTGAATGTTAGTGTTGCTTAATGATAAATCTAATATTAACTAACATTAAAGAGCTTAATTGATGTTATTTACATTCTATGGAACCACCCAATGGTTGGCCGAATTCCTCTGTAAATAGCAGTCTTTAACTAGAAAGATAGGCTCGTGGAGTTAACTTAAATTCACAAGGTCAGTCTGTTGAGTTAGTCATAACTTCACGAACTAAGTTCATTATATTAACTGTAACTCAATAGAGTGCTTAACTGAACACATATAAACTCCAATATACAAATTGGAATAGTACACAATTCTTACTCAATCTCTATGGGATCGACCTGTACTTGCACACAAATACAATATACACTATGCACTTGTAGTTAAAATACAGATTGGAATTAATATCTAATTTGTGTGAAAGGTTGTTTGTTTCCTTTTAAAAGTAATTATTGATATAAGCATAAAAATAAAAGTTAACAAAACCCCAAATAGTTTGTGAGGATACTTTCCAGATGTCGGGTTGATTCCGAGCCAAACACGATGATTGACAACCACTGTGAGGAGTGATCGCATCGCAAGAAGGGAAGCTATTTTCACCAAGCATTGACTCATATCTGAGGATATCGTAAAACTTCTAGCCTTGGTTTCGGGTTGATGCTAGTATGTTGAAGAGGAGATTATATTACAATTCTTGATTCACAATTCTATAAGGAGGGGAGGTAAGATTGTAAGTGATTAAGTTTTCAGTAGTGTAATCACGTCGCATGTAGTGATAAAAGTTTTTACTGTCAATAAAGATTTTTACATTTCACCTTTCGCTCATCTTCAGGAACATATCAAAACAAAAATACCAAAAATAACAAATTATCTATGTTTACATTTAGTATTAAAGTATTATATTGTTTGTTTTGTATCGTGATTAATGTTATAATTGTCTGTGTTGTGAATGTTTTATGTTTGTTTGATTTAGAAAAATAGAAAATAGTTTTATTATTTACTGAAATTGATTCGTCTTAGATATTTAAAGATTTTAATGATTATTGTTTGAAATATCTAAATGTTAGTGTTGCTTAATGATAAATCTAAGATTAACTAACATTAAAGAGCTTCATTGATATTATTTACATTCTGTGGAACCGCCCAATGGTTGCCGAATTCCTCTATAAATAGCAGTATTTAACTGGAAAGGTAGGCTCATGGAGTTAACTTAAGTCTATGAGGTTAGTCTGTTAAGTTAACCATATCTCCACAAATTAAGTCCATCGAGTTAATTGTAACTCAATGGAGTGCTTAACTGAACACATTTAAAACTCCAATATAAAAATTGAAATAGTACACAATTCTTACTCAATCTCTGTGGGATCGACCTGTACTTGCACACAAATACAATATACACTGTGCACTTGCACAAATTGAATTTAATATCTAATTTGTGTGAAAGATTGTTTGTTTACTTCTAAAAGAATTTATTAATATAAGTATAAAAACAAATCAAACAAGTTTTTCAAATAGAAGTTCACAAATTAAAACATAAATAGATCACATTTGTGATGCATGTGAATTAGGTAAACAACATAAAACTCAATTCAAATTTGTGAATGAGGTGTCTAGTAGTAGAGTATAGGAATTAATCCATATAGATTTGTTTAGACTTACTAGTACATTAAGTTTAGGAGGAAAAAGAAATACCATAGTATTAGTTTACTATTATTTTAGGTATACTTGAGTTTACTTCCTAGGAAATAAATCAGATGTTTTTGAAATATTTAAAGTCTTCTACGAGAAAGTTCAAATTGAGTAAGACTTAAATATTAAGAAGATTAGGAGTGAACATGGAACAAAATTTGAGAATACTGATATGAAAAAATTATGTGAGGAATTAGGGATAGACCATAAGTATTCAATTTCAAGAGCTCCTTCTTAAAATAAAGTTGTTGAAAGAAAGAACAACACACTTTAGGAAATGACCAAGACTATGATTTCTAAAAATAAGTTACCTCATTATTTATGTGCTAAAGTAGTAAATTTAGCTTGTCATGTTATCAACAAAGTTCACTTAAGACCCTTCATAAGAAACACACCTTTTGAATTATGTAATAATAGAGTCCTAAATATATCTTATATGAAACTCTTTAGTTGTAAGTATTTTATATTAAATACAAAGGATAACAAAGATAAATTTCATACCAAATCAAATGAAGGATCTTTGTTGGGTATTCTAGAAGAAGTAAGGCTTATAGAATTTTTAATAAAATTTCTAGAATAATTGAAGAGTCTTTACATGTGGTGTTTGAAGAGAATTTTGTAGGAAAAACTAATCAGGTTGGTAGAACTAATTCAAATGAAGAAAATCAACCTGAAAATGTTTCAAAAGAGAATGACAGACATAATGAAGAGATTATTACTAAAAGGAATTGGAGATACTCTTCAAATCACCTTCCAAATTTAATTATAGGAGATCCTTCATAAGAAGTTAAAACTAGATCTAGAGTAAATGAATGTAGTGCATATTTATTCATATCATAATAAGAACCCAAAAACATTTTTTATACATTGGAAGATGAGTTCTGGATAATGGCTATGCAAAAAGAACTAAACCAATTTATCAAAAATGACATTTGGGAATTAGTACCTACACCAAAAGATTAGGTTATAAGAACTAAATGGGTTTTTAGAAATAAATTTGATGAATCAAGCCATGTAATTAGAAACAAAGCTAGGTTAGTAGCATAAGGATATAATTAAAAGGAAGGAATAGATTATGATGAAACTTTTGCTCTTGTAGTTAGAATAGAAGTCATTAGGATATTATTAGCATTTGTATATTATATAGATTTTAATATAAAATAGCCTTTGGTATTTAATAATGAAAATTATCTAGATTATGTATTTAAGTTAAAGAAAGTTCTATATGATTTAAAACAAGCCCCTAGATCTTGGTATGAATGGTTGAAAAAAAATTTGGTTGAAAATAATTTTTTTAATGGGTAAAGTAAATCATACTTTATTAATCAAGAAGAGTCAAAAAGATATTCTAGTAGTTTAGATCTATGTTAATGATATCGTATTTGGTTCAACTAATGAAAGCATATGTAAATGACATGTCTAGTCAATTTGAAATGAGTATGATGAATGAATTAAACTATTTCTTAGACTTGCAAATTAAATAATTAGATAATGGTACTTTTATTTGTCAAGAAAAATATACAAGAGATTTAGTAAAAAAAATTGAATTTCATGACAGAAAAATAAAAGGTACACTCATGAGCACAAATACACATAAATGAAAATGAAAATTTGTGAATGAAAAGAAATATAGAGGTATGATAGGATCATTATTGTATTTAACATCAAGCATGCCAGATATAATGTTTAATGTTTAAGCTTGTGTAAGATTTCAAGCTCAACCTAAAGAATCACATCTAATTATTGTTAAAAGAATTTTTAGGTATTTGTAGGTAACACAAGATTTTGGTTTATTCTATTGTAAAGATTGCTCCATAGATTTGATTAGATACAGTGACATTGATTTTGTTGGAAGCAAATCTAACATAAAGAATACTAGTGAAATATGTCAACTATTAGGAAGTTTATTAGTTTCTTGGTTTAGTAAGAAATTAAACTGTGTGGCATTATCTACCACTAAAGTAGAATATGTAATTGCTACTCTTTGTTGTACTCAAATATTATGGATGAGACAAACGTTAAAAGGCTATGGACTAACTTATGAGTCTACTAGGATCTTGTGTGATAGTAATTCTACAATAAACCTTTCAAAAAATCCTATCTTACATTTTAGAACAAAACATATAGAATTGAGATATCATTTTCTAAGGGATAATGTACCTAAAGATAAGATTAGATTAGAATTCATTCCAACTTTAAAACAATTATCTGATCTATTTACTAAACCCTTAGATGAAAATACATTTACTAGACTTAGATAAATTTGGGTATATGTAGATTATCAAATGTTTAACCACTTATCTATTGATCAAACTAAATTACAAAATTTAAATTAGCTATTAGTTATACTATTTGATTTTGCTAATTTTTTTTGCATTTCATGTTTTTTATTGAATTTATAAACAAAAATAAAAATGAAAAATGAAAACCATGCTTTATAAAGTTTTGTGTTGGAATTTTTAACTATGGATGGAAAATATAGTTTTTCTATGATAATTTATTTAGAATGTCTAGTTTTTGGAATCATTAAGTATTTATTAGGGTTAAATCCTAAAAGTATATAATATGTTGTAAATATAATGTGCTTTATAACTAGTTAATCATATTTGATATAGCTTAAATTCTAAATCAGCCTTTTGAAAATATGAACCAAAAAAAAAAAGAATAAAAAGGTAGAAGTTAGTTTTATAAAGTGTTGAAAATATCTTCTCTTAAGCTTTTTATACTTGAGTGATTAAGTCCTAAGGGATAGTTAACTTGACATATTGAGTTTCTTAAAACCTAATAACCTAAGATCAACTCATCTGAGATTGTTGACCTAAAGCTCGTTACTAGATTATATTAGAAAGTCTAGTTAAGGAGCAAGATTTCTAAACAATTATTCGAAGAATATATTGTGCTGATAGTTTAATAGAGAGTAAATATCAGTTATGAAATATCTATTATTAAACTGATTTTATTTATACTATTGTAAATTCTTATGATTGTAACTTGTGATCCATACTTAGTGAATCTTAATGTTAGATTAGAATCAAAGCAATTATCTTTTAAAACTACAAATTTCTAGATTAGAGTTACAAAGTATTAGCACAAAAAAAAAAAAAAGTTTGGTGCTAAAAAAGAAATGTTGATGTTAAAAAGAAATTTCAATTAGTTTTTATTATGTGCTCTTTTATTTTTTTTAAATTTTATTACTTTCTAAAATCACTTGATGGTTATAAAAGATTAGTGTAAGGAGAGAAAACATATGTGCAAGGGGAATGTAGACAATTATACATATAAGTTAACTGTAAAGGTTGGATAATTCATATAATTTACCTAAACATAATGGAATGTCCATTCTATTTGAGGAAACATAATGAAGAAATTTGTGTTATTTACTTAAACATAACAAGATAGTATTTGGCTAAACTTAATGAACTAAATTCATGTTGTTTTGAATAAGAACATGTTCACCTTGTGGTGTTTAGATAAACATAATGAGATGTTTGTGGTCTTTAGAGTTAAAATTAGAAAATTAGAGGGAGATCTAACTTACTCGATTATTGATTAGGATTAAATATAAAGTTGACAGTAAACATTAAGAGAATTTTACCCTTATTTACACTCGATAAACCCTAGCTTTATCTTGTGTGTGACACCCAAACCTAACGAAGTAATGGCCTCATCTTCTGCTCCATGGTGGACCAACTTAAACTTCAAATAGTTCCATAGGACTGCAAGTTAGTGGCACTATGTAAAAAAGATATGAAATAAGATATAGAAAGTGGAAAGAAATTGAAAATATTTTAGGTGATATTCTTGTTTGTATAGAAAATTTTTTGAATAGAATGTAGTTATTCTTGATGATTTAGAAAGAAAAATTAAAATTTCTATTGAAAGGAGAGTAAGGGAAGAATGAAATATAAGACCACAAAATGAAATAGCACTTAAGCACATAAAGTGGAAAAGTGAACTTTGGTTTTAGAGGGAAATTCTATTTTTAGTAACAAATAAAAGATATAGTCAAGTTGGCCCATCTTCTCAATTTGGAGAAGAAGAAGTTTGGGAGGACGCACCCAAGTTTTATGAATCTGAATGTGTTATAGAACTCAATGAGTTTGATGACATATAATTTGTTGATTGCTACTAGAGAGATTAATGAAAATGCTAAAACTCAAGCTAAGTTTCTATTTCACAAAATGAAATAGAAAAGATTAGAAGAAGTTAGACAAAAGAGTTTGGTAGGGAAAAAGAAAGAAAAAGTAGATACATTTATCCCCAAAAATAGAACCACTAGAATTTCTCATTTTAAATATGCAAGAAAGATCCAAAGAATTTGAGGAATTTTCTTATCAATTAAAGAGAAAAGAAGTAAGAGATGAGGGTGATGAAGAGATGATACTTCAATTTTTAAGAAGATAGAAGAAAGCTAAGAGAATTATTCAGTCTAGCTCTTTTGAAAAATATCTTGAAGAAAATATAACTAAAGGTCAACAAGAAGTTCAATTAGGAGCCCTCAGTGTTTATGAAGAACCACAATTTTAGAGAAATTTTAAAATGCGAGAAGAAAAAGATAACCAGGTAGAAGAAAAAACAAAAGAGTGGAAAAAGGAAGAGTATGTTTCAAATGATGCTACTCTTTGTAAAAATATATCTTTGCCCCAAGTTGGAAATGAAGAAATTCTTGTAGAAACTAGAGCTCAAGAACAAGTAATTGAGTTGAATTTTGAAGAAAGAGGAAATCTTCAAGTAGAGATTTTTAAATATTTGTTGCAGAGTTTCTTCAACAAGAAGAGGAAATGAATGCTTAGTCGATTGAGACTAAATAGTTTGAGCAAATTATTCTAGTTGTACAAGATGAATTTCTACAACAAGGAGAACATATTGTACAACAAAAAGAAAATATTGTGTAGCAAGGAGAAATTGTACAACAACAAGAAGAATTTGTATGAGAACAAATTCAATTGGTACAGGAAGAAATAGTACAAGATTATACTAAAAAAGATATATAGGAAACAAATGTACAAATAGTAGAGGATGAAATACTATAGGATGTACAAGAAGAAAGTGTACATGAAGATACAAATATTCAAGTGGAAGAACAACAAGACATTGAGGAAGAATAGACTAGTACACCACTTAAGGCAAATCAAGGAAGTAAGTTTCTTAATCCTAAAAATACAAATATTAAAGATTTACTTTATTTTATGAATCAATTAGCTTATAATAAATTTAGGGAATTTAGAAGTTATGAAATTCTATTTAGTAAACCAATTATTTTTTATCAAATGGAAGAAATTCAAGAGTTATTTGAATTTTAAGGTCTATTATAGATTATTCTCAAAATAGTCAGGCATGTTAAGGTGTTAGAAGTAATATCTGTATTTTATGTTAATCAAAGTTTTGTAGAAGATTATATTGTTACAAACATTGTAGAAGCAAATATTAGAATTACACTATAATTAATTTATGACATCTTGGGGCTTAAAAATGAAGACATTGAAATTCTAGAATCAACAACTACTTGTGGATGGTCAAAAGTGGAAATCAAAAATTGCCTTTCTATCAATCCACAAGTTCTTTTACTAAATAAAATGAAAATGCTAAAAGGTAAAGCAAGAATTGTTACTATGATTTTGATTAGAATAGTTTATCAAAGACATGAACATGATCTTGAATTAAGTGTCTTTCTCAAATTGGCAACTTATGTAGAGTTGAATGAAATTCAATTGAATTAGTGCAAAGTATTTATTTCCATGATCATGAATATAGGAAAATAACTATGCACTTTATACCATGCCTTTTGGGATAATTGATTTTAACAGATAGAATATTATCAAATTGAAATCTAAGTATATTACTATCAAAGATTACCAACATTTGAGTTAGAATGATCTCAGACCTACCCTTGAATCATTTAGAGGGACTGATGAACCAAGTTCTTTAAGTATAATACAAGTGGATCTTAATATTATACTTGAATTTCTATAGTTGATGCAAGTTAAATTGGACAATTTACAGGTTGATATAGATGAATTAAAGAAACAGTAACGAATTGTAATACAATTAAGATGAATCTTGTATTATGTTCTTGTAGTTGAATTATTTTTTTACATTGGTCCTATATCTTGTATAGTGATTTTGAATGTTTTGATAATGTGTCTATCTTCCTTATTATTAGTATTCTTTTTATAATGACAAAAAGGGATAGATATGTAAAAATTTTATTTATGCTAAATGTATGATGAATGTTGAATGATTTGAAAAATTAAATTAGTTTCAAGATTGTTTTAAAATTTTATTATGTTTCGTCATCATTAAAAATGAGAGATTGTTAAGGATCTTATGTTTTGATGATGATAAATATTTTAATCTTTATATGACTTGAAACTAATATTTACTAAATTTAATTATAATCATATGAAAATTTTCACAAGTGCAAATCTAATGAAATAAGTTCGTAAGGTTAAGGTAAACTCCACAAAGGTTCGTGATGTTTACATAAACGTAACAAATTAGTTTATTGTATTTAGGAGTTATATGAATTTCATAGAAGTTTTAGTATTTGTGTAAACTCATTGGAATTAGTTCGTTATGTTTAGACATGCAACTTTTATAAGGAGTCTGTAGTATTCACATAAACCCAATAGTATTAGTTCATTGTGTTTAGACTTAAACTTCATGAGGTGTTTGTAGTGTTTATGTAAATTCAACAAAGTTAGTTTATTATGTTTATCTTTATTGCACTTATGTGTACTTGTGTTGTTTATGTAAACTCAATGAAGTTAGTTTGTTGTGTTTAACTTTTATGCACATGAATGTTATTGGATTAAGTAACAAGAAGTCCAAACATAATAGAGTAAGTTCACTATGTTTGAACAAATTCCATGAATAGAAATGTTAAATTTCTCATAGAACTTTATTTTATAATTTTATAATTATTTTTCCATATTTATCTAATGAATTTATTAAGAGTTAGTTTTGCAAGAATTCATTTTACACTTTATTGTAGGAATAGTATAACGAGAAAATCATGGGAGTTTATTATTGATTAAGTCAAGATCATAATAAATAAAAAGAATGTGCAGTTTCAAAAATCAAAATTTAAATCAAATGAGAATTTTGAAGATAGTGGAAGAATAATGATCAACCCACATTTTCACAATCGTAGATGAAAAATTGAATATCATGGAGTGAACATGTATGTGGATTCATGATTATAAATATGTGCAAATGTTGAGGAGATCACAAGCATCTAACACAACACCAAAGTATTCACATAGGAGTTGCTGATTGAGAGAGCGTCATAGATCAATGCTTGGAGAAGTGTAGAGTTTTGAAGTTTTATATTTTAGTTTTTCCAACTTAATTGGAGTTTTAGTCATTTTGAGAAAAACAACTATTGTTTTTATGCATTGATTATTGAAATTTTTCTCTACATTTAAAGTTTTTAAAACTCATTTCACCTAGGTTGTAAGTAGAGGACCATGTTAGGATCGATAGGCTCATTAGGGGGGGGTGAATGGTGAAGGTGTGTAATTTTAGTTCTTTCAACTTAGAATCAATTGATTTTATTAAACAGTGAGATGAAATGAATTAAATGGATGCAAACTAGTAAGAAAATAACACACAACAAATTTTTAGGTGGTTCACTAACTCAGCTAGTCCACCCCAAGATACACTTGGGCTTCATTAAGTAAACAAGTACTTACAACACTTGCTTTCAGGTTGAAGCAAGAATCAACCCTAAGAGCTTTCAAGTATAAGCTCAATAACCAACCTTTCTTCGAGCTTTCAAGTTGAAGCTCTCAACCAACAATGAGTTTTCAGGTTGAAACTCACGAACCAACAGCTTTAAACTTTTCTATCAGAGTTTTGACACAAGAAGCTTTTCTGCAGCGAATCTTTAAGAGTATTCTTGACTATTGCAGACTTGAGAGTGGATCTGGAAGTTTGTGTAGCTCATAGTATAATGTATGATTGTTATCTCTATGTATGATCTTCTCTTAACTTCTCATATTTATACCAAAAGGTATAACGAACATATTTTTTCTTCCAATAGATGTATTCTACTGTACTTACTAAGAAATCAGACCTAAATATGGTAAGTTACCATTTTGTCTGATGTTCAGTAAGTAACCCTCCGATTTCCTTTGATTTTTAGATGGTTATATGAATAACTCACTGAAAAGTGTCTATAACTTACCGAAACTCTACTTACATCCTGTTGTCTGTGTCACGTGAGAATTTTAAGCTGTTCATGTGAGGTGTCAAGTGTTCGGAGACTTGTAGTTTTAACTTACTGAAAAACTCTTGACTTTCGGATAGTTAGCTACAGTAACTCTCTGATTTCTCTTTTAAGCTTTCGACTATTATCTTTTTTAATTCTACACGTGCATAAAAGGATAACTTAAGTTCCGAATGGTTATACCTATAACTTACCGAAACTCTGCAAATTTCGGATAGTTAGCTTTCTAACTCTCTGAAAAGTCCTTTAAGCTTCTGTTTTGGATTTCTGCACGTGGGTAATTGAATGACTTAAGTTTCGGATAGTTAGCCTTTCTAACTTTCTGATTTTCCTTTTGCTTTTGGATAGTTAACTCCTTAACTCTCCGATGATTCAACCAACTGCCTTTCACAACTTTCTAAAGGCTTTATGATTTCGGATAGTTATTCTTCTAACTGTCTGATAGTGTTGTAGCTGCTTTAAACTTGCTCTTCGAATACATAAGCCTGGAACTATCAGATTTTCCTATAGCTCTATAGTAGTAATTTCTGAACTACTTGTATCTGTTTATCTGCCTTTCGATCTTTTGCTACACTGTCTTAATTGTGAAATACAATATGATTCCTTACATAGGTTTTTGCATTATCAAAATACTAGGGTCCTAATAATCTCTCCCTTTTTGATAATGACAATATCCTTTACATTTATTTACATGTATTTCACTCCCTAGATTGTTTATATACACATTTAGTCACACAGAAACTAAGTAAAGCAAAGATTTACAATGAGTATAATGAAGTGGAGTTAATTCCTCCCCCTGATTGTGTGTTGTCTTCTCCCCCTATCTAAGTGTTGGGATTTACTTCCTCCTTTTAATACTTCTCCTTCTGTCTATGCTGGAAATACTATAAGTTTCCATATTCTTCTCTCCCTTTTTGTCATTATATAAAAAGGTGACTGATATCTGTAAAATTGTAAAACCGATATCTAATATGTCCTACACGAGTACATGTTAGCAGAAAGCAAGCTCCCATATGGTGAGCTTGAGGAATAATAAATGAAAGAATTTAAAGATCTTATAATGAACATATGCCTAGATTTCTTCTAATATGATTAAAAGTTGGTTCATTTAAAGGTTTGGTAAAAATATCTGTAAGTTGATTTTCTGTTGGCACAAACTTGAGTGAGATGTTCCATTTTTCCACATGATCTCTTAGAAAATAATGTCTGATCTCGATATGCTTGGCTCTAGAATGAAGTACTATATTCTTAGATAAACTTATTGCACTGCTGTTATCATAAAATATGACTGTATTTTGAATTTTTAGTTTGTAGTCTGCTAAAGTTTGCTGCATCCAAAGAATTTGAGCACAACACAAACCTACTGCAATATATTCGGCTTCAGTAGTAGATAATGCAATACAATTTTGTTTCCTACTGAACCATGAGATTAATGAATTTCCAAGTATTTGGCATGTGCCACTAGTACTTTTTCTGTCAGATCTGCTGCCTACATAATCTGCATCACTATAGCTTGTTAATATTAGATTGCTGTTAGCTAAGTAGAATAATCTGAAATCTTTGGTGCCTTGTAGATATTTGAAAATTCTTTTAACTAATTTTAGATGAGATTCCTTTGGTGATGTTTGAAATCTAGCACACAAGCATACACTAAATATGATGTCTGGCCTACTTACTGAAAGATACAACAGAGATCTAATCATGCCTCTATATTTCTTTTGATCTACTACAACACTTGATTTATCCATTTTAAGTTTAGTGCTTGAACTCATTGAAGTATTTGCAAATTTGATGTTTTCACATTGAAGTATTTGCAAATTTGATGTTTTCATAACCAAATTTCTTCAACATCTCTTTGTAGTATTTCTCTTGGTTGACAAAGATGTCATTTTGCACTTGATGGATCTGTAAGCCTAAGAAAAACTTCAATTCTCCCATCATGCTCATTTCAAATTTATTTTTCATCAAATTTTGAAATCCATGACAGAGTTTTTCTAAAGTGGCTCCAAAAACTATATCATCAACATATACCTGTACAATCAAAATGTGCAAATCAAAAGTTTTGATAAACAAAGTGTTGTCCACTTTGCCTATAGAGAAATTATTTTCAGTTAGGAATTTTTTCAGTTTCTCATACCAAGCCTTAGGTGCTTGTTTCAGACCATATAAAGCCTTTCTTAGTTTGTAGACATGATCTGGCTTGACTTCATCTTCAAATCTGGGAGGTTGTTTAACAAAAACTTCTTCCTGAATTTCTCCATTTAAAAAGGCACTTTTCACATCCATCTAAAACAATTTTATTTTCATACTACTTGCAAAAGTAAGTAACATTTTGATAGCTTCTATTCTAGCTATAGGTGCAAAAGTTTCTTCATAGTCAATACCTTCTTGCTAATTATAACCTTATGCAACTAGTCAAGCTTTATTTCTGAGTATGTTTCCTTCTTCATCTAATTTGTTTTTGAAAATCCATTTAGTTCCAATGATGGATTTTCCTACAGGTTTTTCCACTAATTCTCAGACATTGTTTTTCTAGAACTGATTTAATTCTTCCTACATAGCCATTGTCCAGTAAGTATCCTTACAGGCTTCATCTACTGATTCTGGCTCTATTTCTAACACAAATGCACAAAAATTGCAAATATCTTGTGCTTTGCTTTGAGTTTGTACCCCTTTGATTATATTTCCAATTATTTGTTCCATGGGGTGATCAGATTTGAACTTCCAACTGTGTTGATTATGATCTGAAGCTTGGGATTTGAGTTTCTACTTACAATTATCTTTTTCCAAATATTCATTTTCACTGTCATTGTCAATCTTCAAATTCTTGAAATCCTATATTAGATCTTCACCAAATTTAACATTTATACTTTCCTCTACTCTTCTGTCTTTAACAACATATACTCTGTAAGCTTTGCTTCTAGATGAGTATCCAACAAGTATGGCAGGTTCAGATTTTGAATCAAACTTGTCTTTAGCATTTCCAATGTTTAATACAAAGCATTTGCAACCAAATGTCTTAAAGTAACCAACATTTGGAGTCTTATCAAACCAGATTTCAAAAGGTGTCTTATTCATTATAGGTTTGATATGAGTTCTGTTGGAGATATGACAAGCTGTACCTATAGCTTCAACCTAGAGAAATTTTGGTAGATTAGTGGCATTCAACATAGTTCTAGTCATTTCTTGCAATGTCCTATTCTTTCTTTCTACTACTCCATTTTGAGCTGGAGTTCTAGGGCAAGAGAATTCATGCAAAATTCTAAATGAATTACACAAATTTTCGAACTCACGGTTTTCAAATTCTCCTCCATGATCACTTTTGATTTTCTTTACTACCAGTTCCTTTTGGTTTTGAATTCTAATACAAAAATTTTAGAACTCACTACATGTCTCATTTTTATGAGTCAAAAATATTACCTAAGTTAATCTAGAAAAATCATCTACAATAACAAGAGTATATTTTCGACCTCCAAAGCTTGAAATTTGAGTTGGGCCAAATAGATCTAGATGTAAAAGTTCTAATGGCCTTTTGGTTAAAATTTCATGTTTGCTAAGGAGAGAGGTTCTCTTTTGCTTTCCTAGCATATAGTCACTGCACACTCTATTTTTCTTGAATGTAAGTTTAGGCAATCCCCTAACAAGATCACCCTTGGATAACTTTCTAAGAGTCTTCATACTAATGTGACCAAGTCTTTTATGCCACAACCAATCATCTTCACTAAATGCTACCAAACAGGAATTGCTTGCAGTATTTTCACATAGAAAGTTTAATGTATAAATAGAACAATTTCTAATACCTGTAAATTTTATTTCATTTGTTGCCGGATCAATAATGCAACAATTTTCAGTAGTAAAAGAAACTGTATAACCTTTATCATATAATTGTCCTACACTTAATAAGTTTTGTTTTAATCCATTGACATGCAAGACATTCTCAATTATACCATTTTATGATGTGATATTTCCTATAGTAGTTATTTTACACTTTTCATTATTTTCAAATTTAACAGATCTTGAACTTAAACTTTTAACAAAATCAAGAAATCTTTTCTTACCTATCATGTGTTTTGAGCATCTACTATCCACAATTCATTTTGTTGTACGTGCTTGGAGCTCCTTGTCATCCTGCAATTTATTCTGAAATTAAGGCTTTTGGTACCCAAATCTTCTTGGGTCTAGTAGAGTTAGTCCTTAAAACATTACATCTATTACCTCTTGGCAGTCACATATGACTTGATCTTCTTTTGATGGCAAACATAGTGGTGTCATCTCTATATGATAAAATCATTCTACCACAATAAGGTACTTCTTGTGGTGTAGCATACCCTAGGCCAAATTTGCTTCCATTAGGTCGTTGAGATCCTATCATTTTATTTAGCCCTTTTTGACATTGTGTAAATTTACATATGGTATTTTTTAGATCAGAGATTGTAGTTAATAAGTTTTTATTTTCTTCTTTTAGCTCACAGTTATCACAACTATATTTATCCAAATTAGTTTTCATGTTTCTATTTTCCACTACAGCTGATTCTAATTCAACAAAGGAGTCTTCTAAATAGTTATTCAACCTTTTAATTTCTTTCTTATATTCTCTATATTTAACATATAGATTATCTACAATACATAGAAGACTATTGACATCTAATTCATCATGCTCATTTTCAGAATAAGAGGAAGTAGAGCATACCTCTTGTGCTGCAAAGCACACGTTGGCTGTAGCTTCATCTTCAGAATCAAATGAATTGATGAGCTACTGTCATCTCATGTAGCTTTGAGAGCCATCTTCTTTTTGTCCTTCCATCTCTTCTTCTTATCTGCCTGATCCTCTTCTGTCTGAAATGGACAGAAAGTCTGTATGTGCCCTTGCCTTTTGCATTTAAAATATGTAGGGACAGTTCTTTTGGAGAAGTTGGTCTTATGATTTTTCTTCATGAACTTCCTGAAATTTCTTGCTAGTAGCATAATCTCATCCTCATTTGAGCTTGGAGCTTCTTCTGTTGAAGGAAATGCTATTTCCTTTTTCTTCTCAGTTTTGTTTTCAACAGCTCTCTCTTGTTCTTTCTAGTCCTTCATTTGAACTTCGTAGGCCAGAAGATTGCTCAACAGTTCTTCAATCGTGTAGTTGTTGAGATCCTTGGAATCTTGGATGGAGGTGGATTTCTATTTCCACTCAGCAATTAAACTTCTTAGGATCTTTTGTACCTGTTCATAAGAAGAGAATTCTTTTCCCAAGCCTTTCAGACTATTAATAATTTCAGTAAATCTTGAAAACGTTCCAGTTATGTTTTCATTATCGTCCATTTTAAACAGTTCTAATTTTCTCAACAGAATACTAATTTTGATATCATTTACCTAGCTTATACCTTCGTGAGTAACTTGAAGGATTTTCCAAGCCTCATGTGCAGACTTGCATGTAGAAACTTTGTTATATTGTTCAACAGTTAGTGCATAATATATAGCATTCAGCCCTCTAGCGTCCAATTAGATGATTCTCTCATCCTCCTCAGACTAGTTCATAACATCACTGGTTGGAAGTGTAGTTCCAAGAACAACAATCTTCCAAAGTTTTACATCAGAACTCCTAAGGAAACACTCTATTTTATTCTTCCAATAGTTATAATTGGAACCATTGAATAGAGGAGGTCTGTGGATGTTTTGTCCCTTAGCAAATTGAGCCATAAATCCAAATGGTTAAATTTTATAACAGATTAACCAAGCTTTGATACCAATTGTTAGGATTGATAGGCTCACTAGAGGGGGGGTGAATGGTGAAGGTGTGTAATTTTAGTTCTTTCAACTTAGAATCAATTGATTCTATTAAATAGTGAGAAACTAGTAAGAAAATAACACACAACAAATTTTTAGGTGGTTCACCAACTCGGCTAGTCCACCCCTAAGATACACTTAGGCTTCACTAAGTAGACAAGTATTTACAACACTTGCCTTCAGGTTGAAGCAATAACCAACCCTTAGAGCTTTCAGGTATAAGCTCAATAACCAACCTTTCTTTGAGCTTTCAAGTTGAAGCTCTCAACCAACAATGAGTTTTCAGGTTGAAACTCACGAACCAACAGCTTTAAACTTTTCTATCAGAGTTTTGGCACAGGGAGCTTTTCTGCAGCGAATCTTTAAGAGTATTCTTGACTGTTGAAGACTTGAGAGTGGATCTGGAAGTTTGTGTAGCTCAAAGTATAATGTATGATCATTATCTCTATGTATGATCTTCTCTTAACTTCTCATATTTATACCAAAAGGTATAACGAACATATTTTTTCTTCTAACGGATGTATTCTACTGTACTTGCTAAGAAATCAGACCTAAATATGGTAAGTTACTGTTCTATCTGATGTTTAGTAAGTAACCCTATGATTTCCTTTGATTTTTGAATGGTTATATGAATAACTCACTGAAAAGTGTCTATAACTTACCGAAATTCCACTTACATTCTGTTGTCTGTGTCACGTGAGGATTTTAAGTTGTTCACGTAAGGTGTCAAGTGTTCGGAGACTTGTAGTTTTAATTTACCGAAAAACTCTTGACTTTCAGATAGTTAGCTACAGTAATTCTCTGATTTCTCTTTTAAGTTTCCGACTACTGTCTTTTTTAATTTTGCACGTGCATAAAAGGATAACTTAAGTTCTAGATGGTTATACCTATAACTCACCGAAACTCTGCAAATTTTGGACAGTTAGCTTTCTAACTCTCCGAAAAGTCCTTTAAGCTTCTATTCTGGATTTCTGCACGTGGGTAATTGAATGACTTAAGTTTTGGATAGTTAGCCTTTCTAACTTTCTAATTTTCCTTTTACTTTCAGATAGTTAACTTCTTAACTCTCCGATCATTCAACCAACTACCTTTTACAACTTTCCAAAGGCTTTATGATTTCAGATAGTTATTCTTCTAACTGTCCGACAGTATTGCTACTACTTTAAACTTGCTCTTCGGATACATAAGCCTGAAACTGTCTGATTTTTCTGTAGCTCTATAGTAGTAATTTCTGAACTACCTATATCTATTTATCTACCTTTCAATCTTTTGCTGCACTATCTTAATTGTGAAATATAATATGATTCCTTACATAGATTTTTGCATTATCAAAATACTAGGGTCCTAATAGACCAAACTAACAAGAATGTATTTTTGGTTAGTTTATGGTGCTTAAATATTGAAGGAGGGGTCATTTGTAGTATTTACACAAATTCAAGTACTATGTATCTTTGATTCATGGTGTTAAGGTGAACCGAGTGGAGTAGGTGCTTTATTAGTTTGTAGTGTGGTGTTTGTAATCACACTGTAGTTGATGTTGAGTTAAGGAAAACAAAGGTTGTAACATTAGGTCAACCAAAAACTCTAGGTTGTATAGTAGATACTTGAGTGGAGGTTCATGAGTGGACGTATATAGTTTGAGGAATCATTATAAATTTTTGTGTTCACTATTTATAAACTATTTTACATTTTTTGAAAGATATTACTTAAACAGTTTTAAATCTAACTAGTTTAAATGGAGGGAGTAAAGTTTAATTTACTCTCTCTTAAGCAGTCTCGATTTGAACAAGTTGCAAGGATTTTATGTTTTCAAGCATCTTTACTTATAAAATTTTGGATTCTTGATTACATTCTTGATGTAAGACATGGGGGTAAATTGGTAATTTACCTTTTTATTTTTTATTTTATTTAGGACATCTCCAAATCACTCTTCTTCCCCAATTGTGATTATAGCCCTTGACTGAGCCCACTTCTACTCGAGCTGTCATGTCGGTGCCTTAGTGATGACATCGATGCATGAGGCCAATACTTGCCCTGGCTCCTCTTTGCGCGAGGTGAGTTTTTCTTAGTTGGTGCACATGCTTGGTGCATCAAGCATGACCTAATGTGATCTTTTGTGCAGGTGTCAGCATTGGAAGGAGGACTTATATACGAGTGTAGTGCTTTAGGGAGCCCTTAGTTTGACGAGGTGAGTTGACATATGATTGTTGGCCTTCAGTAGTAGTTCTATTATGGGAGATTTTTGTTGTTGGTAGAGGAAGAGGAAGAGGAAGATTACTGGGTTTTCTTACGTTGGGATCATTTAGGTAAGTATCCACTAGTTGTTTTAGAAAATAGCATTTGAGGAATTTTCATGCATTTATCTCTATTTATTATATAGTTTAAGAAATTTATAGCATATTATTGTTGATCACCATATATTGTTGTTGATTCTTGTGTAATAAAGCTTACCATTCTTGGTATGTGGATATTCATATTAATGATTTCTCAATGTATTCGTAAATGTTTAAGTTGTGATAAATTGTGACTTGAAATGAACAACTGTTCCTTTATGCATATGACAGGGTATCTCATGGTTGATCATCACATATTACTGTTGAATCTTGCATAATACCATGCCTTGCTGATGATTGTTGCATATTAGGCCATGCAAGTGCCCATAAATGCTTATTATTGTGATTTAATGTTTAATGATGATATGGGCATATGAATGCTAAATGTAGTTTAATTTGCTTAGAAATGTTTTCTCCACGTGGAATATTGATTTCATTGTTTGAGCAAATTTGAGTTGACATCGCTTGTTTCTGTTGACATTGCTTAATGGTTCAGTATAACTAACTATCATGGACCCATCATGATATTAATATATGATTATGGATCCTGCTACAATTCTAATATATAACCATGGACCCTGTCACGAGGTTAGTATATGACTTGAGATTGAGTTGTGCAATCGAGGCAACTGTAGTCATTATCGTAACCATTGGGTGTGTTTGTCAATGTTGGCTTGGTTGCTTTACATGTGTACTTTTTGATAGTATTTCTTTATGTTATGTTCATTATATACTTATATTGTTGGTGACGTGTCTTGATTATTTATCATTTTCATATATTGCAGATAGTCACTGGGCTTCTAGCTCACCTCTTTATTTTCTTATAATTTTAGGTCCACCAAGAGTACTAACGGAAGCAAAAACTACGTAAGAACCTCCCAAGAAACATGTAATCTTAAAGTTCCTACAGAAAGCACTCTTACTGTTTAACAAGTTTTTGTGTTATAGCTTGTTTTAGAAATACCAATCTTGTGATAAAATAGGGAAGAGAGCTTTTCATGTCGTTTTATATTTTTATGTGAATTCTTTTCTTTTTATTTTATCGTGATAATTGTTGCGTCGTTTGGGGGCGTCACACTTGTGGTAACTTATCTTATAAGTAGGCTACCAACTCAAGTTTTAAAAGGAAGAAACCCTTTTGAAATCTTGCATCATAAAAGTCTTGATTATGGTCATTTGAAAGTTTTTAGTTGCTTGGCTTATGCTATAAATAATAATAATCAATATAAATTTGACAAAAGATTTGTATTAGGGTAGTCTTTATGGGTTATCTTTATGAACGTGAAGGTTATCAGTTGTATGATTTACATACAAAATAAATTGTATTAGTAGACATGTCAAGTTTCACGAAGATATATTTCCTTTTGCTTAGGATAGTGATGAAAATTCCTATACACATTTTCTAATTTTCAATATAATTGACTATACTATTATGGATAATTTATTTCAATCAAATAATTCACAATATAATTCTGAGAAGCAAAATTTTGAATAGCAAGTAGATATGCTATTTGAAGAAATTTCAAGAGATGACAATGTAGAAGAGCTTTTTCAATAGGCTGAAATATAGAGTTAAGAAAAGTTACATCTTCAATACGATGACTATGAATTAATACCAATCAAGAGGTCAAACAGATTAATACATTCTCCTAATTATTTAAAAGATTTCATTTGTTCTGAAGTTTCTAATGATTCAAAATATTCTCTTGTAAAATATATTTCATATCATCATTTAAGTAATGACCATGAAACTTTCTTTTCTTTCTTTGTTTGAACATGTTGAATTGAATACATATAACGACGTGAAGGATGATGCTAAATGGTGTGAAGCCATGAATACTAAATTGTGAGCACTTGAAGATAATTATACCTAAAAAATCGTCAAAAGTTACCTCTAGGTAAGTAAGCTATTAATTGTAAATTGAAATCAAAAGAAAAGTTGATAGTTTAATAGAAAGGTATAAAACTTGTTTAGTTGTAAAATATCATACATAAGTGTAGAGTCAAGATTACAATGAAGCTTTTATTCCAGTTGCAAAATTAGTTACTTTACATTCTATTCTTATAATAGCTGCAACTAAAGGTTGGAAATTATATTAATTAGACATTAACAATGCCTTTTTTTATGAAAATTTGGATGAAGAAGTATTATAGATGAAATTCTCTCGTGGAGTTTAATCTAAGGGGGAGGATTTTGTGTTTATTACAAAAATCTTTATATGTACATAAACAATCTCTACAAAATTGGTATTCTAAGCTATATCAATCCCTCCTAGACGTGAGTTTTCAACACTCCAAGGCAAATTACAGCTTGTTTACAAGAAGGCCTTTAAATTCTTTTATTGTTGCTTTAGTTTATGTTGATATTTTCATCGTAGGAGAAAATGAAAAGGAAATTTAGAAAATCAAATTGGAGTTCAATAGTAGATTTAAATTGAAAGATTTGGAAAATTTGAAATATTTTTTGGTATAGAAATTTCTTATTCAAATTTTGGAATTGTCTTGACAAGGCAGAAATATATATTAGAGTTGTTGTATGAAACAAGATTCTTGGGTAGTTGGGCTAAATTTGTGTCTATTGTGGAAAATTTTAAGGTAGATGAACGAAGTTCACCTCTTCCAAATTTTTCAATCAATTCATATGAACCCCTACAAAAAGCCATTTGTACTTTTCTGTTAGCACATGAGCTTCTAGATTTGCAAGTATATTGTGATGTAGAATGTGTAAGATGTTCACTCCTGCATTTCTCTATTAGGAGTTACATGTATTCCTTGGTAATTCCTTAATTTCTTGGAATTTTAAGAAACAATCTTTTATATCAAGATCTTTAGCCAAAGCAAAATATTGAGTGTTAACAACCACAATTAGTGAAATAATTTGATTGCACGCGTTGCTTACTAATGTGTAGGTTTTATAGAATTGTACTATAACAATTTATTTTGATAATCTTGTAGTTATACACAAAATAAGAAACCTAGACTTTTAAGAGAGAATCAAACATATAGAAATCAATTATCATTTTATTTGTGAAAAATTCTCAATAGATATTATTGATTTTAAAGTTTGTCAATTCTATGTAGCAATTAGTTGATATGTTTGTATAGTCAAAATTTGAATTTTACAGAATTTGATAGAAATAATTTGAAATTTAGATGTTTGTACATGTTTAGAAATTTGACGAAAATTGAAATTCAAGTATTTATGCACATGATAGAATTGAACAGAATTGAGCACAATTGATTTTTAATGAAGTTAAGTAATAAACTAATATAATTAGTAAAAATATAATTAATCAATGAATTAATTACTTACATTAATCAATTAACATATTATTAAATTAAATATTTGTATATCATTATCAATTAATTAAGCATATCATTATTCCATTTAGATCATCCATGTATTCCACTTAAATAAAAAATTACAAAAAAAAAGATCTTAATTGTATTACATGTTTGAAACAATGAAAAGTAATTTACATTATCAAAGACTATATTCTATTTCAAATAACAAAATGTAAATTATAATAAAAACACTCATTGTGATGCTTGCAATCCTCTCATTCACAATCATCTCACATTGCATTCATTATACTTTCATGAAATTTATCTGTAATTTCTTTCCTTCGCTCTTGAGTGTTGTTCTCAATAGTGTTAACTATTTCATATTATCCTTTTACATTTGTAGAGTCTTGAACTTAGCACCCAGCCGCATGTTGTTCAAGTGTGACCTAAGCATTTGGTCCCCAACTTTCAATCATGCCACTTGTCACGGGACGACGTGAGGCATCTCTCAATGCAAGCGATTGTTAGGACACATGCTTGGAGCATACGTGTGCTGGGCACCCAATAGTAACTTCATGTTTAACTAAAAGCATATCACTTATTTTCAATATAGCATTTACCATTCCATTGAAACATGTATTGGTAGTCTAGGTTGAGTGATGAAAATGCTCTCTAGTTACTTTATACCTCTAATTTTATCTAACTGTCATTAAAAAAATAGCAAGTTTCTCCTCTATAGTCTACTTCTTCTATTTGATATTACTTTCATATTCTTAATAACCAACAAAATTGTGAGAAAACATTTTGGCTCATTAGATAAATTTTTCTGTAATTGTATGCTTAATATGGTGATGATGAATCTAATAATCTTTGTATATATTTTGTTTCTTTCCTATTGTATATACAAGTTGTGGATGCTTCAATCTCATTTACAGTTATTCCATAGAAATTATCATGTTGCCAATATAACTTTTCTTTTTTTCTTCCTTTCTTCTTCGTCATCATCAATAATGGACATTGAGGTCTTTATAAATTCTAGTGTCTAGATCTTTACCCATCATAACAATTACTACTTAATAAATAAAACAACAGAAGCAACCATGAAATAAATAAAAAAGATGCACATACATTAAAAAATTGTTCACAACATTTTCCATAACATTTAGAAATAACACAAGTGGAATAGAATTCAAACATGTCCATCATAAGAGACAAAGTTCATATGATAGAAGTACATCATTTCAAATTAAACTTCAACCATAAAGTTCTCATGTTTGGTGGTAGACGCCTAAATTTATTCTTCTTTGATTCTATCTCTAGTAATTGTTACCTTATATTTCTCTTCTTCTATAAGCTCTAAAAGTGAGAGTAACATAGTGATACTATCATCTTCTTCATGCTCTTTTTTCTCTAAGAATTTCATCTTCCTCTTCATGTATGCCAATTTTCTTTCTTCAATAGTCATCTTCCTCTCTTCCATACATTTTGTGAAAGCCATCTTCTCTTATTCTATACATTGTACAATAGCCATCTTCTCTTGTTGTATACATTCTATGAAAGTCATCTTCTCCTTTGGACCAATATCATGCTCTCCACCTATTGTGTCATACACTCTATGTTTGCCATTTTCCTCATCTTTTCTTCTACATTCTCACTAAAGTAATTCATAAGTAATACACACACATCCTTCATTGTACTTGCCATAAGTTGTTGTGATTTAGCATGTGGATGTTTTCCTTTCTTATAGGAGTCTAAATCATTCAAACTAGAAGAAGAAGCTTAAGCAAAAGGACCTTGAACAAGAAAAGGTTCTTGAGTTTCAGCCTCAAATTCCATAGCATTTTGTGTAAAAGGTATATTGTCAAGATTGTTTGTATCTTCATTCAAGTTCACAGTTACTCTCAGATTTATTATACTCATTTTAGTCAAGTTTGTTATAAGATTTCCTTCAAATATAATTTGAAGCTAGTCATATATAAGGCATGTCTTACCCTTGTATTGTGCACACTCTAGATAAATCTATTAGAAATATATATATTAGTACAAATTATAAGCTAAGTAGATATTAAATTTAAATTTGATGGAATTGAACTAACCATAATGAAATCATCCATGAATGTAGTTCTATCCCCAACCACTTTGTGCACCAATCTTAGTATAAAATTATACATTTGTCATCTTGTTTTCATTCGATCGTCAATATTTTTCTTTTGGACATTACCTCTTATTTTTTTATTATAATCTTTGATTACTTTCATCCAACTATTACCTTGTATTTTTCAATTAGGAGTTTTACCATTTCTCTCTTTAATAGCATCACACACTTTGTTTAATATCATCTCATCTGCTTGAACATTCTAACTAATGTAAGATCTTCCACTACCTTTCTTGTTTTCCATTTCCTAGGAATGCACATATCAATATAATATAAAATGCATCATAACATAGAAATGTATATTTCAACAATAAAGAAAGAAACACCATAGCATAAAACAAAATCTGCAACAACCACATACTAATGAAATAACTATAGTGATATAGTTGTAGAATATTTGTGGTGACAAATTATCCAAGTATAATCATTTTATTACAATGAATCATTCTTATTTAGCCAATGATATAGCTGCAAAATTTATAACTAATGTGGTGAAATTGCATGTAATACCAACTACTATAGTTAGTGATCCATGTACTTCAATTCTACAATCATTTTGCTTTTTTATGTTGATAATAATAATCATATCACATGTTCTTGAAAATCATAACCTCAAGTTGGTTCTTTATTGCCAACAAATCTGAATAGCCTTTATTTAGCTCCAGAAATCATAACCTTTTATAATTGTTAGTTGTTATCTATAGAACCATGGCAACTATGATCTTAATACCATTGCAGTACAATGACTTCAAAGGCAACAATAAAGAGAAAATGTTATTGCAAAACCATGACATTTATTATTGTTTTAATTGATTGAATACTACACTCAAACATTATGCAATAAACAGTCCATAAGCATATAATCGTGATTGAAAAATATAATCAAATAGATGGCATTATGCATTATAAAGGAGGAGAAGTAATATTGGATGATAAGGAAGATTGTTTACAGGGCAGGAAGAGAAAAGACTATCAACCATACAAGTAAAAACAAAAAATAGAGACAAGCAAGCAAGAGTAAAGACTGCACACAAGAAAATATGAAAACATCTATAACGATTGTTTACACGATAGGAAGACAAAAAAAGTGGAAAAGAAAAACCTAAAATGGTGAGCAGACGATGAGGTGGAGACACATTGGATGGACTGGCAAGGTGAGTGTAGGCAATTTGGGGACAAGCTTGGGCAAATGAGCTTGGGTAGACTAGCAAGGCAAGTGTAGGCAATTTAGGGACAAGCATGATAGACTATTGGGCTTAGTAGACAAGTGGGTTGAGAGAAGTTTGGGAAAATGAATTTACATCTCTTGGGTTAGGAATTCATTTTCCTAACTTTTACACTATTTGGAATTTATTTTTTGAAGGAAAATAAATTTTAAATTGCACAAATACCTTATATCTTAGAATTTAACGAAATTTTTTTTTCAATTCTATCATTTTCTAGATGTATAAAAATACCACCTAAATGTCTGAGATATTCTATCTTGTATAGACATTCTCTCTCTTAGCATATATGAAATATTTCATTTCTTTCTCTTTTTTATACTTTTGTAAAACAGACTTGATTCTTCGTTTATTCGAATCTACCCCCAAATGAAAATATATAAAAATTTATTTGTAGGAGTCGACTTGATGAAAATGAATTTGAAATTTTTTTTCTTAGGGTTTCATCCTTGAAGCTTCACATCTCCATGGAGAAGCCAAATATCTGATGACGAAACCTTCCTAATGATGAGAGAGTTTCCTGTCAGTGATTGTCTTCGATAACTAGATTTTGTGTAGAAAATGCAGGTTTGATTAATTTAAACAAGTGCAGTGATATTTATAATATTTTCCAATGTTCAAATTTTTAAAAAAATATTATCACTACCAAAAGAAAAGAAATCATAAGCTAGATTATTACGTACGAAGCTGATTAGATGCAGCCATATATTGTTTTCTTATTCTTTTTTTAACACAACTTGATGATAAACTAATTTTAGACAGCATCTTCTTCTCTAGACAAAACCAATGACAACAACATCGCCGATTCAAAGGTCAAAAATGTATAAGAGTGAAGATATATGGTTGGCCACTTCTCCATGTTGACTGACACATGGAAACTTTTTTCAAATTTTTTTTTAGTAACAAGGTAGATAAAAAACATTTTAAAAAAAAAAAATAGTATCACATCAACTAATAAAAAAGTTAAAATAAATTAATATAAAAAAGATATTTTTACTTATTATCAATTGATTTTAAATTAAATATATGTTCATATTTCAACATAGTATTAAAATAGGAAAATTATATTCCAAATAGAAGTGAACGAAAGTATTGGAAAAATTTAAAAAAATTGAAATATTCTAATATAGAAAAGGACCTTTCTGTTTATTGAAAATAATAACGTGGACGCTTGAACGTGAGACGGCTGGAACTGTTGAAGTCTTCGTCCGCTTACCGGAAGGCTTGAGATTTAAAACTTGGACTCAAAAACTAATTAAACCCAAAAAAAAACTGACCATTCAATTTCCAAAAGCCGGATTTGACTTTTGATACTTGTTATTAATATTATCGCCTAATGCCTTGATCGAATATATGATCGTATAATTAAACGAAAAAAAAAAACCTTCCCTCGATTTCAACGCAAGCAGCGTAGCGTAACTGACCTGTAATATTGTTGACCCGTATGGCATTGTCGACTCCTCTTTCTTCAGTAGGCCGTCCCTCCATTTCTCCTTCCATCCCACCAAAACAGGTGAACCGGAGATTACCCAGATCACAAACCATACCATGTCTTCTCAGAGACTCCAGCTTCATCGCTCCGGTGGCTTCCTCTCCACTCTCTGCTCCCTATGGCTCCTCCTCTTTGTTGGGTGGTCTCATGCGCAAAACGACACAATCGACCCAGATGAAGGTAACGATTAGAAAAGAAAGGGTCCTATTCCGTCGTTATATTTGTTTCTTCTGGTTGAGGTGAGAGTAGAGAGAGAGAGAGGAAAGGTTGTGAATTAATAACTTGTTTTTTGATTTGAAATTTAAGATTGTAGTTTAGGAGACAAAAGACAGAGGGAACTACTTTGTTCTGGTCATAAAGCTTCTTGATATTTACATATGTTTTGGTTTGAATTGTGATTCTCTTGATCCTTTTGACGCCCCTTGTATGTGCGAAAAGAGGTTTTCTCTTCTCTTCAGTTACTTGCTAATCATTATTTAACTGTTATAAGAGAAGATGGATTTCTCAAGGTAGAGAGCCTGCCTGTACTTGCTGATAAAAGAGAAAACGTATTGTTGTGCTTGTGTGACGCATATACTTGTGATGGAAAATTCTGTACTTATGGGCAACGTTTGTTGTGAATGCCTCCAAGAAATTTGTTGCCATAGTATTTATACATTCTGACTTATTAGTATTACAGGGAGGATTTCCGGTAAGTGCCCACAGGAAATTTGTCCCTGTTCTGATTTATGATTACAAGTTAAAAGTTATTTCAGTTTGGTAGTATATGAACAATAGAAATTCCTGGGACTTAAAAATGCGATGTCTGGTGCTGAATGTAATAACTTATTTACCCTAACAAGGTACAGTATCAATGTTCTGGCAATATAATGCATCATAACGACATATAAATCATCACCCAGCACATATATAATTTGCAATCACGTATTTTTCATGATGTAGACAACTCATTCTTTCAATCATAATGGACAGTGGCTGCATTGAATGCAACTTTTCTTGAATGGGGAATTCGTCTGAACACCAGTGGTCTGTGCACAACTAATTCCAACAATTCGGATGAATCAGATGATGGTGACTTTGAACGACAGATCAAATGCAAATGCAACAATAGTATCTGTCATATTACTACACTGTACGTAATTTTTCTCAAGATCTCTTTATAAATAAAAAATGCAACTGCATTTCCTGTTAATTTCCATGTATTGGTCGTTATTCATTTCAAAGATCATCTCATTTTCCATAATCATGTTTATTTCCAATTTTCGGATAAGACTACATAGGATGATTATATTATTAACATGTTTAGATATAACAGTTGGTTTCGATAGTCATCTTGAAATACAAATAATACTCCCATGCCAAGCAGTGATGAAATGAACAAAAACTTAAAGACTATGGGTATGCTTATTAATTTTGTACAATAAACATCAAGTTATTATTAATTTATTGCATTCTTTGCTTAACATAATTACACTAAGATTTTTAACATAATATATTATTATTTTAAATTTACTCTGTACATCATATTATTTTAAATTTACTCTATGCAACAGGTTGAAAGGGGGGGAAGAGGTGGTTGCAACCTTGAACATCAAAGTAGTAAAACAAATAGGAAAACACAAAATAAGGAATCCTTATCAAGATGATTCAAGAATAAAAAAGAACAAAAAGAAACAAATTCCAACAAAAGCACATATGGCCAAAATAGGGAAAAGGTAAAACACATTAATCTGTGAACTTCTTTTTTAAGTTCAAAATCCCAGTTCTATTTATAGGGTGGGGATCCAAAGAACCTGAGAATTTACAATATCAGGTGGAGTAGGTCAAAAACTCATAGAAGGAAATAGACATAAAGAAAGCTAAAGTTTCCTAGCATGTGGGATGCATCATTTATCTAATAAGATTTGACTTATTAATCTCTTTGGGAAGGTCACCAAAGACTTTGAAGTCAACTTTTTGATGAAGAATAAGTCCTTCCCTAGTAAGAAGGTCCGTCGAATAATTCCTTTCTCTAAGGGCATGAGAGATAGACCCAATCAAGTTGAGGATTTGCAGTAGGTCAAGCCAAAAGTGCATTGATTGGAAAATAGGACATTCGTTTTTCATGATAGCATTGTAAACAATCAGAAAATCAATTTCAACATCAACTAAATGAAGTTGGACATGGTTGTCGATGCAAAACATAAGCCCCTCAAAAAAAGCTCTTAGTTCAACAAGACTAGAGCTACATTGATCATATAAATTTGTAATGACTGCAATTATGCCTCCCTCAGCATTATGGAGAATCACTTCTCCATCCCCAAGTTGATCACTATTTCTTGCTCTATCAGAATTTAGCTTCAGTCATCCAGTGGTTGGTTTCTTCTATCTTATCCAGTTAACTTCTCCTCTATCATCTAGAATCTATGATAAGTCATAAGTCTATTTGTAAACAGGGAAACTGTCTAGCACATTCCTCTTAAAGTCTATGAATGTTGCCGCTTTTCCATCATACATTCCTCTTAAAGTCTTTGTTTGGTAATGACTGCAATTATGCCTCCCTCAGCATTATGGAGAATCACTTCTCCATCCCCAATTTGATCACTATTTCTTGCTCCATCAGAATTTAGCTTCAGTCATCCAGTGGTTGGTTTCTTCTATCTTATCCAGTTAACTTCTCCTCTATCATCTAGAATCTATGATAAGTCATAAGTCTATTTGTAAACAGGGAAACTGTCTAGCACATTCCTCTTAAAGTCTATGAATGTTGCCGCTTTTCCATCATACATTACTTTACATCTTTGTTTGTAGAGTTCCCAGAGCAGGTTGATCACCACATATTTTTGGAACTTGTGCATTTTGGATTTATTCTATTGTTTTAAGGAACTCAATACCCAATCTTGCCATTTGCTTTGATCCTGCAAATTCAGCATGAATATTAAACAAAACTTGCTTCTACTAAGATGAGCCCAATTGCTGCCAAAGGTAGTGTGATCAACTTCTGTAAAGAAAAAGGCATCATGCATCCCAAAGCCATGCTGCAAAAAATTTATGCAATTAAGCTTTGCCATCATGGAACTCACCCTATGAGAACCCGAACTATCATTGTTGAGCTCAATGCCCAGGTTCTTCAATTCATTCATCATGCAACAAGATTGAAGAGGAGAATGATTGAAGTGACTTGTCATTTTTGATTGTCACATGAAGAAGGTTATGGGGGAGTTTCGGCTGGCTACAGAAAAACACAAGTTAATTCACCATGTGTTGCTTTGTGATAGAACATTAATCATAACTTTGCTTTAGTTATTTTGCTTCATGATATTTAGAATTTTCCCCATGACAATAAGGATAATTTGGGAATACAGAAAAATGCTTGAAGGTCAATTTCATGGAAACAACTCCAAAGAAATTCATTTTTTGAGCTTCCAAAATTGTTGAGATTTTCACATTTTAATACATGAGATGTTTGTTGAGCTTTTGAACAAAATCTAATTTTATTAGACCCTAAAATTAAGTATTGTTGAAATGATAGGAAGGTACGTGGCGGGGGATTGCCAGGGATCATCCCAAAAGAGCTTGGAAGCTTTCCAGAACTGATTAAACTGTAAGATATTCTTCTTCTCTTTTTGATAATTGAACATCTTCTGCCATCATAAGTATGAAAGAAGCACATACATCTATTGAGAAATATATTCATTCATCATAACATTGCATTATCTTGTAATTGTTATAAGTCCATTTCTTGTGTACCATTTATGTTGTCTTTGTCTGTGGATTTTAAATTTTATTTCATCATGTGTTTGTACGCATCTTTTAAGGTCTTACAAACTTACATAATTGCTCTGCATTCAAGGGTGTGATTAATTTATTTTAGCAGTGAGTTTGTGAAAGCGCAAGGAATAGTTGGAAAAGGAATGAATTATGTTCAGAAAGGGTTAATGACATCTTCACCCTAATCTCATTGATAAGAGATATATATATACAATTGGGTTATTAGGCTATATATATACAATGAGGTCAGTAAGGGCAAGAAGAGCTTTCTTACTGCTAAGATTAGTTACCTTAGGGGATTATTTGTTGGATCTGCTGGAAAGGAAAGCTATAGATTTGGACCAAGGGCTTTTGTTAGCAAGTAGCCACCAGGTCAGCTTCATTTGAAGAGCTTTCATCATGTCTCCAAAGTCTCTAACTTCCAAACCTCCTTTCTCTTTGGGCTTGGTGATATTTGACCATTTGACCCAATTAATTTGCTTGTTTTTGCCTCCTAGAGGAAATTAGTGCAAAGATGTTTGATAGTGTCCAGCAGTCCACTAGGCACATTGTAGACAC
Source organism: Cymodocea nodosa (assembly GCA_036874045.1). Lineage (NCBI taxonomy): Eukaryota > Viridiplantae > Streptophyta > Magnoliopsida > Alismatales > Cymodoceaceae > Cymodocea > Cymodocea nodosa. Next base: position 10,669,079 of record CM072347.1, on the reverse strand, counting down.
TCAGGGCATGTATTGGTATGGCTGTTAGAACATGCTAGATTAGGGTAAAATGTCTACCAGCAAAGAGGAGACTACACTTCTATCTAGCCAGCTTGTCTTATATCTTGTGTATAATGTGTTCAAAATATTAGGTTTTGATTCTGCCCTTAAAGATTGGACAGCCAAGATGCTTGAAAGGCAAATCACCATAGTGAAGCCCTGTCATCTTTGAGGTGAGACATGTTCTGGAGGGAGAAGTCTGCTTGGGAGCTATGAAAAAACTCTTGTTGTGATTAATTTTCTGACCTATGAGGATTGGTAAGAAGCAAGGGTATGCATCAGAACTTCAAGAATTTTCTTTCTACCATTGAGAAAGAAAACGAGGTTGTGTGATATAGTTAGACCAGGAGTTCCTGTGATATAGGGAGTTATATGGTTTTCTGATATGAGCCTGTCCAAGTTCCTAAACTAGGATCTCTTCAGTAATAATAAACAGGTATACTCAAAGTGGATCACCTTGGTGCAATCCCCTAGAGGAGGTGAAGAATGGATTTGGGACTCCATCAATGAGGATGGAGAGCTTAATGCCTTCAATGCAATTTTGAATAATTGCTAAGAACATGTCAGAAAAGCCAAATTTATGTAGGACAACATAAATGCCTTTTCATTCCATTCTATTAAAAGTTTTCTCCATGTTTATGTTGAGAATTAGATTGCCTCTGTGATCTCCTTTATCAATCATTTTAATGAAGTGTTGGGCAAGGAAGACATTGTCAAATATGCTACTACTTTTGACAATGGTCTCTTGAGAGGGAGAAATAATTTTGTCTAGAATGATGGATATGCAGTGGGCTAGTAGTTTCGCAAGGATTTTGTAACAAACGTTACAAAGACTGATTGGTTGAAAGTCTTTAAAATTAGACACCTCCTCTTTCTTAAGGACAAGTGCAATAAAAGTGGCTTTCCAAAACCTGTCAAGACTATTGCATTTAAACACCTCTTGGATGGTAGCCACGACATCATTTTCTAACATGTCCCACATCTCTTGAAAGAGTTCAGCTGAGAATCCATCAGGCCCAAGAGTCTTGTTTTTCTCCAAGGACAACTTCTTTGATTTTCTGAGGAGTGGGCCTGATGTAGAGAGAATCATTGTCCATCTCATTGATAACAGTTGAGTTAGAGGAAAGCAAATGCTAATCAAGAATAGTGGTCCCTTTTGTGAAAGTAGGTGGGAGAGGTATTCAACACTACGTTCTTGGAGCCATTTGTGATCATTTTGTGAATGGTTCTAGGACTGCAGCGTAGTTTTTAAAAGGTTAAAACTCCTCCTAAGGTTGACACTCTAGTGGAAGTATTTGGTGTTCTGATCCTCCTTTTTAAGCCAATGGACATGAGCCTTTTGAGCATAGGATTTCAAGTTTGTTAAAAGTAGCTTTAGACTAGGAGGATTGCAGGGAGAGCTCGATGCTGGATATCTCTTTACTAATTTCATCCTCCTTGGTGTAAACATTACCAAAAGTGAGGTGATTCCATTGCTTCAGATAGAGTTTTAGGTTGGAGATTTTTAAGTTAATATTTGTCAGGGGGTGAGGATGACCTACCTTAGACCACCTAGGGATAACTGCTGATTTGAAATCAGAGGCTGTCAGTCACATTCTTTGAAACTTAAGGGGAGGTGGGGGGGTGGGGGGTGGAATGAACCCTGCCTAGAGTTTTCTTCAAGTTTAGCCACAATGAGGAAGTGATCATACCTGATTCTAGGGAGATAATCTATTGAAATGAGGAGATTGTTGAGGAGTTTGTTGTTGATAAGGACCTGGTCAAGGCAATAGAGCTTCCTGCTAATGCCTTTATGGTTATTACACTAGGAGAAGCTATCTTTAGTGTGTTGAGGTTCAATGAGCTTAAGGGAATGGATGGCCTTATTGAATTTAGTCATACTTGAAAGGTTGTGGCCTAAAGTACCAAAAGATTCATGAACAAATCTGGTGGTGTTAAAGTCTCCCCCAATAAACCAGCATGCATCTTTAATTAAAGATTTAGTCACTTCAAGTTCATCTTAAAGGGTTCTTCTTCAAAAATTATTGCAGTCTGCATAGACAAAAGTTAAAAAGAGATTTTCAAAATCAAGACCCCAAAAACAGAGGGTGAGAGATTGATCACCCCTAAAGACCTCCCTAGTATTAAGGGGGTCAGATCAAAAGGTCTAGAGTTTACCATTAGGTTTGTTGTAGGTCCATCCTTGAAGATGGAAAGCTTTGGTCACATTAGGCTGCCCTTTTAAGTCAAGAAAGGGCTTCACGATGGCAACAACAAGAGTTTTATTAGATTTGATAAGGTTTTTAAGGTGGATCTGAGTGGCCTTGTAAGCAAGACTCCTATAATTCCAAATAGGATCTTCATAAGGAGAAATATTTAGAAGCCAAGGGAAACCTAACCCTAGGGGTGTGTTGGGGATTGTGAGGATTGAAGAGTTAGGAACATGCTCTTGAGTAAGGGGGTCAAGAGGTCCTCTACTTACTAAAAGAACTTTTCAGTGTCTGTAAATTTTGAAGAAACATGACTTCTAACCACTTCCATCTAATTTGGGAAGGTTGGAGGATTTGCCATCCTTCCTATGCATGGACCTTATCTCAAAATCAAGGTCTACAGGATTTTTGGGTTCTTCATCAGATGAGGTGTCCACATCTTCAAAGTCCTGTTCCCTACCTAAGATAGAGTTCTTAGCAAGAATCTATAGGTCTGCTATGGTTTTTAGTATATTGAGTAGATCTTAGTCAATCATTAGACTTGATTGCTAGATCATTTTGAGCAAATAGTACAATGTTCTCAACAATTTTATCATTATTATCTGTGTTGTTGTTATCTAGTGGAGAGTCATTAATGATCAAATTTTCGAAAAGGGGGTGGTTTTGAGAGTTAGGTGCAGACTAATGGAGGTTCTAGGCTCTAGGTATAGAATGATGTCATTGATATTTGTTCCTTTGATGTCTAGTGTTTCTCTTGTCTATAACCTCTTTCCATTACTAAGTTTGTGAGATTGCCTCGTCAACATGTTCATCAGTGTTTGTACATCTAGTGGGGTTGGTAGGGGGGTGGAAAGCTATTGTAGGAGAGCCTTTGCATGATGTTGGCATTCCTCTAGGTTGTATTCTATCTTGCAACAAGACTAGCAATACTTGAGGACAAAATTTCCATATTCCACCTTTTAGGTGATGAATTCATCTCTATTCTTAATCTTTACCTCTATTGGAAGTGGTTTGGAGAGATCCATCTCCATACAAATGATAGTGATCTCAAAATGGGTGAATCTGGTGACATCCATGTGAGCACAGAGAAAGCATCCAAGCACACCAACTATAGAGATGATGATTCCAAAAGCTTGTAGGTGGGCACACATGATCAATAGATGCACCTAAACAAAAATCCAAGGAGACTCATAGTTGGGGGTGAAGGAGGAAGTCCTCTTTGGTAAGAAAGTGGAGAAGGACATACCTATGGTTTAGAGCAATAGAAAAGAATGATTCCAAGAAATCTATCTCCTTCTTCATGGCATCCATGATCTTCTCTAAGGGTGACCTTATGACCTTATGGAGATAAAGCAACCAATGAGAGTTCATTTGAAGGTACTGCAAAATTGAGTGACTTCGCCATTAGAGATATTGAGGACTGGTTTTCCATTGTGGATGATAGGCTTGCAAACCAAGACATTTTAAAACATGGGGAGAATGAGTGTTCCCTAAGGGGGTCGCAAAAGTGTAGCATGCAAAGCAAGAGGCCAAGTTCACGAAGGTGTTTAGAGAGTGAAAGGGATCAAAGGGTGGGACTCATCAATATGTTAGTTGATCATTATCAATATAGGGATTGGTTTGATTGATCATGGGGCAATCAATTGACAAATAGGTGTAAAGTATTAACTCTGTGGATAGGTGTAGGAAAGCATATCGACACAACTGTTAATAAATTAATGTGTCAACAAGGTGCAAACTTGGTGGATCGATGAGTTGATAAAGTGTTGTAGTAGAAAGTCACGACTGTAATCGAACGACTTGATGACCTAGATTGACTATTAGGTGTCAATAGTTGAGAATTATGTGGTTGTTGGTAGCACAAAGTGGTGTGTCCTTTTGTATAGACGTGAGATAAGGAGATGTCGTAATCCTCACCTTTTAGTTATAGATTAACAGTTGTGGTAACTGGTCGACAGACTTTTGTATTTAAGTTGGGTCTCTTGACGGATTGAGAGGACAATGACTGAACATTACTTTATAAGAAATCAAAGTATAAAGAGAAAAGAGGATGATTATCTTAAATGTGTGTGACTTTTCTTTGAATGAATTGAGAAGATTGACTAGTAGGCAAACTAGTACTATGCATGAGTTGTCATCAAGTGAATCGTGACTTGTGATAGTTGCCTCCATTGACTAGAGTTGCCCCTGTATTACCCACCCCTCTCTCTCCTATGTTTGGACCCCAATAACTCAATTGAAAACTTAGATGATGGCCAGCACCACCACCATTGACATCAATCCCCAAAGTGGCTTCTACTTGGCAACTAACATATTTCATAACTAGTGAGCTCTAGTCATACTCCACTTGGCCCATGCACTTTACCACCCACTCCTCTCCTTACCTAACTATCAATGTTGAGTATCTAAAGGTTGTGGATAAGTGCAAAAGGAAACTTTGGGGATTCATTGTCAAGATGAACCATACTCAAATAATGCATTGCATTATATATCACTTTGTAGGGAATTATGATGTGAAGAACATTGATACAGTTTTTCTACCTTTTCCAGTCTGTTGATGAGAGCACACTAGCATTATGGACGACTATTAAGAGAGAGAGAGAGAGAGAGAGAGAGAGAGAGTGTGTGTGTGTGTGTGTGTGTAAGCTAGAATGGGAGTTGGGGAGTTGTAGGTTGGTTTAAGAGGAATAGGATAGACGAAACATGCAAGTTCCTGTTCTGCAATATGCCCTTTCAATTCAAGTGAGATAATTTACACAAGGTAGTCACTATAGTGTCCATAGATGCCTCACATGCGTCTACAACAAACATCATTAAGTAAATGATTTACATAACAAAATAGGACTTCAATGGTCCAACGTATCAAATGACCCACTGGTATGTTGGCTGACATTATTCCCATATCATTTTCCCCTGCCTTTGAAGAGAGCTTGTCCTTGAGCTCAAAATCTCAAAATTTAGTGGTAAAGTTTGGGTAGTCCTTCCTAGTTGTGCCTTCCCATTGTCATTGCTTAGTTTTCCCTGGTGTTATCTTCCATCCCAAAAATCTAGTTTAATCTCTTCATCCTTGTCCATCAATTATTTTTTGATAATTGAGTAATGTGAGTTAGCCTTAACATGCATTACCTAGCCACCACTAACATTTTTTAGCTACCCATCCCTGACCAATTTGGTGGGACTTTCCCATTGTGATTTGGATGCATCTCTTCCCCAAATGAACTTTCGACAATGATCCTTTCAGAGAGTTGTAACAATGGAATCCAATATACGTTTGGATTTGGGTTTCTCTTTGTCCACCTCATCTCCAATGTACTTCTCTGATCACCCTTGCTTCAATTTTGACAGGACTCCTTTACTTGCACTTGTTGCTTGTGATTTCCAAGCCCTACAATGAATGGCTTTATATATAGGGTGGATTGGACATTCCACTTGTCCAACATTCAAGAGCATGCCCTTTGACATTAAGGAGAAGTTACTTCTATTGAGTAGCATCCTTAACCCATTAGTACATTACTGACACTCTCAATACTTAGCAACACCTGAATGTTAAAGATTGCCTCCCTTTCAACACTTGTCCCATGGGATAATCCATCAGTTGGAACGGTCATAGTTTTCATCTGTCCACTAAATACTTTCATTTCGTGCCATTTAGAGTTAACACCAGTATTGATTTGGCCCTCAATTCAACCATTGTGTTGAGTTGCACACAACCTTTGCATTACTTGTCCTGTTGCTTCCCTTAATTGACCACAATCTACACTTATTATTGGCCCAATTGATCACTTGTTGGAGTCTCATCTTGTTGAGCCAAATTTGGGTGTATTCCAAACACCAAATCTCAAGTGGCCTATATAGATTTTTAAATTCTAAATTTATAACTGTACGTATAAGACATCTAATGAAGCACGTTAACAAATACAAGTTGATCCTCAAAAAGTTAGGGATTAAATTAGTTTCTAAGGTAAATTATAGTTAGCTATTCAATTTAATTAAATGAATTCACTTGATGTAAAATTGGATGCTTAATTAAATTCTATCCTCTTTAAAGTATTTAAGGAATTACAAATTAAGGATAACACTCCTAAATTAAGTTCACCTTAATTATTGCAATTAAAGCCTTTTAAAATAAGGAATAGGGTTTTTCTAGCTGAAGAACGTGCAACCTAAATTAATAACAAGAGTCAAACAGATTTATTGATATGAATTCACAAGATGATATGCAATTATTAAAACTAACAAACCAATGTCATCTACTGAAATAATTATCATAATTTCCACATGCAACAATGTCTTTTCTATTAAATGCATTTCAGAGATTAAGCTTAAATTCCTAAATTCGTAACTTCTAAAATACTTATCCAAAAATCTAGTATAAGTATGCCATGGGAAGCTCTTGGAAAGGACTATAACATAAATTATTGAACGTGAAAATCCTAATTTCCAATAATGACAACAGACCCCGCAAGACAGTGGTGCTGGAAGGAACTTAAATTGCTCCAATTTTAGACTCAACTTCAAAATTCCAAAGCTTCCAACATGAGTAATGAAAAATTGTGGTTTAATACTTGTTGAAAAGCTCAAGAAGTTCTCTGGACAGAAAAATTAGTTTCATGATAAATTTTTTATGCAGTTATCAGCAGCAACAAACACTCTAGAAGGTTGCAAAATAGCTCCAGCAGAAAACTGTGAAACACTACTCACTTGGAAAATTCGTATCTCTCTCACGTCTCAGTGAAATTTGATAAAACCACTGGCTATGGAAAGCTCATTCAAGGGTCTATCAAGGAAAAATCACGAACTATAAAATCCTGTTGAAGCTCGATGCCAGATTTAACTTTTTTCCACTGAAAATTGAGGTAGTAAAACAGATTAATCTGCCTCATATTATGCTACTGAAATCCTTTCAAAACTTGATGAAAAACACTATAAAAATCACGAAAAATTTTCAAATCAATACTATATCAAAACCCACAATTAAAACAGAAAGAAGCTACACATGAATAACCATAAGTCATGACCTATAAAACTGAAAATTGAAACAGTTCACTGCAGAAACAAAACTGCACTCAAGAACTTAATATAACCTTAGAAAGCCCAAGGATCAGACCCTAACAAATGTTGGAAATTGAAAACCAGTTAACCAGCTAACTTATTACACTAATCATCCATAAAAACGTCAGCAATATTAACAATATTCATAACCATCATATTGATTAACACAACAGTAACAAAGAGGATATTGTTTTCTTTCTTTTTTTTAACATAAAACAACAAGGATAGAAGTTTGATCTCTCTAATAGATGAGGACATATGGATGAAAAATGTCTTCCAATCTTAGCACAAGGTAAAGGGGTACCTTAAGAAGCCGGTTGTGATGCAGACATGCCTTCACAAATCTGCAATGCTGGTGATCTTCTGGTGAGTAGCAATATGTGCACCTCGTGTCACCACAGGCCACCTCTTGAACTTCCTCTCTGGTTGATCAGCTGATGCTATGAACTTCATTGCCATCAACTTGCCTAAGAGCTCCCCTTGGACATCTGTTCCCCTTGGTTGAAAAGAGGAGGTGAAAGTGGAATGTAGCTGTGGTTGTGAACAAATGATGGAAATGAAGAGAGAATTTGAGAGATCTTCATGGTCACCCTAATCTTCTTCTTGTAGTGTTGTCCTTCATCATCCATCTTGTAGATCATGGAGCCTTGATCATTTCTAGTTGATATGGTAAGTCTTTAAATCGTATAAAAAAGTAGATAGACGGTGGGAGGTCTCTATGCATATGTAATGAAAACTCGCGTACAGGACAAGAGCTTACATGGTAGACAAGTATGCAGTACTTGCATTCCCTTTTTTTTCTTATTACATGAGAATCTAATAGCCTTTAATCTAATGTCCCTTGCAATACTCTATTTTATGTTAGCAATCCGACAATTATAACATTAAGAAGTACAAACATATAAATGTTTATGATGTAGAAGAAATAAGAACATATCTCATTGTATGCATTTCTTTCAACGAATGTTGTTTTATGCAATTTTCATAACTACATCATTAAATTTCTACTTAATATAAATATTCCATCAAATCCATGTAAATAACCATAATTAACATGAAATAATTACGAAATAGTTTATAAAAGTATACATTATTTCATGCTAAGCATGACCATTGGTGGATTGTAACATTCTCTCCCACTTATTTTGTTGATGTCCTTGTTAATAACATGAGGTCTTTAATCAGTTATTTAAATGGCCAAAGTTTTGAATCCCCCCATATTTCTTCTTCTGGAGGCTAACCTTCCAATTTTGCTAGGCATATAGAGTTGGTGTTAGGGTACCTTAGTGGGTGGCAATGCTAGGGCAAAGTGTCTTACCCATGCATTGGGGTTCAGGGGCAAATCCCAATGCAAGAATGTGTGTGGGTTTTCTGTTCCAGCGATGCTCTAGCCCTTATTGTAAAATGCAAATCCATTACTGGAAAGTGCAGCTGTGGACATAGGCAACGTGCCAACCTTATAAATCTTGTTGTTATTGATTTGTTCTTGTTCTGTCATTTCTTTCTATATCATATAGGGAAATCCATTTCCCAATTGACATGCCAATGAATATGATCTCTAATAAGTATATTTATTGGAATAGTGGTTTTTATTCTTTATAATAATCAAATTTCAAGTAGGAATAATAACAGAAGAAATTGGAGAATGCTTGGCAATTGTGACACTGATTTTGTGAGCTGACAAGACAATATTTTTGCTTGGGTTTTGGATTGGAACTTGGAAGAGATCAAAGTGCTCTAGAGACAGTAATCCATGTGTTGTGAAATAGTTTATGCATGTCTCAGCCTTGTTTAATTGGTTTTTATGTCTTATGTATCATTTATGTTGCTGGTTCTGTTAGAGGAATATCTTTTCCTTTTTTTCTTTTGGGGTGTGCCTTCGTGGAACCCCTCTTATTTCTTTGTATTTTGTTTGAGTTTTAATGAAATTTCCTTTCCGCTGCTAAAAAATTCAAGTAGAGCTGCTTGGTTTCCATGCCAGAGAAAAATCTTTTACTATCTTTATCTACTTTCTGGATATTTTTGTCTAGATTTCCAAAATTAAGATCTCAGTTCAACAATGGATAATTACTTGTATATGTTCCATGTTATTCAGGGATATAGGCATGAATAATTTCCGTGGTACTGTCCCAGAGGAGCTTGGAAACTTGACCAACTTAGAGATTTTGTACGTTCTTTCCGAAAGATTTGCAAAACAGAAAATCTCTTCACCATGTTGTCACTTGCCAGCATCTGCTAGTCATTTTAATATATTTAACACATTTGCATTTCTCTCTCTAAAAGGCTAATGGACAGTCTTGGACTTGGTGTCAGTGGTGAGATACCTCCATATTTTGCTAAACTTAAAAAATTGCGGATCCTGTGAGTTTATTAAACATATTATAATTTATCACATTGACAGACTTGTATATGACATCACTATTTTATGATTGTTTGCCAGGTGGGCCTTTGACAATGGCTTTACTGGAAGAATACCTGATTTTATTGGGAACTTAACAGAACTCAACGAGTTGTAAGAATATTCACAATCATGGAAATGTAGTAAAGAAAAACTATCCAATAGTGTATTGAAGTTGGTATAAGTGCCAATACCACAAAGAAATATTTATAATGTGATACATTCCAAACATTCAAGGAAGTTCTTTCTGATTCAATTGCATCATCTATGTAGGAGGCTCCATGGGAATTCTTTTCAAGGACCAGTCCCATCAAATTTAGCTAATCTCTCTAAATTGTCTTATTTGTAAGTGAATTCATGCTTATGGGTTTTTAATTTAGAATTACATGTCTTTTTAGCAAAATTTACAGTCCAAGGACTCAGAAGTTACTGTGGCAACTGTGTTCTTAGAATTCATACATTAATAATTTGTTCAGTGTTTACATTTTCACAGATCTGATTTTAGATGTAATGATACACAATTCTTGCATTATACATACAGGCACATTGGTGAGTTGAATTCAAGCTCAAACTTGAGGTTTATTGCAAACATGAGTTCTTTGAAAACATTGTAAGTTAATTGACTGAGTCCAACATTTTTCATTTCCTTTTCTGTTCTTGATTCCCATCAAAATAAACTGTTCCATGTATTCAACAGGATTTTGCGAAACAACCAGATATCTGACACGATCCTATCCAACACCTTATTGGTAAACCTGACCCTTTTGTAAGTTGTCCAATTTAAAATGTACACATAACATTGGGGCCATTGATTAAATTACTAATTGTCACAGTTTCTTTAGCAGAGACTTAAGCTTCAACAATTTGAGTGGGTCAATTCCAAAATCTCTCTTTAAGTTGCCATCTCTCCGATCCTTGTAAGAAAGTAGTGGTTAATAGTCACCCAGACACGAAATGTTATTCAATTTCACTTGTTGCTTAGTTGATGGAATCTTATTATGTTGTTTTGTAGGTTTCTGGGGAATAATAGTTTATCAGGAAATTTGCCCAATGAAAAGAGTTCAAATCTTCAGAACATGTAAGACTCCTTGCATGACTCTTCTATTTGTTGTTCATGGTGCATGCCCACACACACATACATACTTACATTCATGCAGTTACTCCATGTAAAATATTACATTCATAAATGGAAAGGTTGTTTCCTAATATTCAGATCGTTGTCACCATGGAGTGATCTTTTTGAGAAAATTAAGATGCACAGTGTGAGAGATCTAAGCATGGCCCAAACCAAAGGTTTCGTGCAATCATGCATCTTAAATTATGTCATTAAAGTTGTATTCTTGATCACTTCTGGTTGTCCAATGCAACTCCATGATTCTCTTTTTTGTAGTTCACTGCTTCTGTCACAATATGTTGCTCATGGTATCACATATCATTAAGGATGCAAAGTTTCAAGCAGATATTGATTATCTTAGTATGTTTGTGACTTATCTATGTTCTTCATGGATACAATGTCTGTCTCTATTTGACAATTACAGATACAAATATGGATATGATTTTTAAGATTGAAGGAATATGGTACAGATGGTTTTATAAATTCTGGTATAGTATGGATATAATAGATATTTATGGATACAATGGTAGTATAAATTCTGGTAGTATGGATACAATGCATGTGGATATTTGTATGTGTACACACATTTTTGGAAATGTTAACGGTGTTGATTCTTCTAATTTATTTTCAATATTCAATGTCTGAAATTGAAAATCCAAAGCATTGAAGTTGAACTATATTCTTGAAGGTATCTAGAAATTAAAATTCAATTGATTTGACGATTACATGCTTTGAATTAGGTTATTATAAAATGTAGCATTGTAATTATCCTAAAATGCACACTTTTGGTGAATATAATAGATATTTATGAATTGTTCCAAATTTGTTTGTAGATATTTTATAAATTCAATCAAATAGTTTGGATTTTGGACTTTTTATCTCAATTATTAAAATTAAATTGGAAGTACATGCTTGGAACTTTAAAATTACGCAAGTGTCATTCTCTCTGCACATGATATTTATAGTATACATTTATAACTTTATATAATAATCTATAACTTATATTTGTAACTTATAAATACTTAATGACATATATATGTTATATAGAGTTTGGGTTGCATTAACAAGGTACTAACTTAACATAGTTATTATATTATTAAAATTAGATAATTATTAAATATTCCACACAAAATCTAAAATTTGGTACTATGCTATACAGTTAGAAACAATAGGAATTTACCTTTTTAATTTTTATGAAGAACTAATTGTTGACATGATCAAATTAATTTGTCGAAATTTTATATATCTTAGCATATATGCATCATTCATCTTTATGGAGATTGATTTACAGTGAAAATTAAGACATTATGATTGTTATAATATTTCATGATATTCTAATATTTGTAGCCAAGATTATCCATGTTTAGAATTATGCATACCTTCACTTATTCATATTAGTAGCTAGCATAAGCATATATTTGTTTCATCTAATACTTTTTTTATTATTTGTAATTGACATAAATCCATATTTATTCGATCTAGTTTCTAAATTGTATTCATATTTGATACAAATCTGTATTTGCTCCTCCAACAATCAAATCATATTTGTTTTATACATATGGATATCAAGTTAGCTATCCATATAATATCACCATATGTATTCAACTTTTGGAAACAGATATGTATATGATAACACGTACATCTATGACAGTCATTCCATAACTTTGCAATACCTAAAGGAAAATGGAATTGGCAGTCTTGTTATCTAGCTGAGGCTTGGCAATTGACTTGATATCACAAATTCTTGAACATCTTTTGTTTTGTTAGTCATCTTATAAGTTTGATGTTAATACATGTTGTTAGAGAAAATAATGTATTAGGGTTTTATGTGTGTTGTGGGTTTAATCTCATATTGGTAAAATTGTGTTTGCTTTTCTTATATAGTCTTTATATATAAAGAGACTCTTATCTTTGCTAGCATCATTCTACTTCCACCTATTTTTTTATATTCTCACATGGTATTAGAGTAGGTTCACATATATCCATCCCTAGATACTTGTAATTATATAAATAAGTAAAGTTTTGAAATAGTATCACATAAAAAATGTGAAGGTTGAACCTGGATTTAGATAATAATTGATCCTTCTATTCATTGTTATCTGGTTTTGAGATGAATTTCACATTATATTAGAGTTAGGTATGCCTAGGTTTTGAAAGTCTACAAGGTGTGAGAAATTCAGTTAGGGAGGAAATCTCTAGTCATCGCCCCTCCTCCTAACCACCCTTACCATTAACCCTACCAAGACTACTAGTTTGTCTCTGTTCAATTTTTGGGTTGCTAACATCCCTCCTCTTGCATTCAGGAACTTATCTTAATCCTTTGATCATCACTTGTGATATCAAAATCTAATGTTCCTCCTTACCCACTTCCTCTCCCATTGTTGTCTTACTACTTTTAGCACCACCATGACCTCATTTCCTTCCCTATCTCAACTGTTGCTACTCTTCACTTGCATATTCATCCATTATCAGAGAAAGGGGAAGCTGAAATGGTGATCTCCATGATGTTACACATAACAGTAGAGGAATAGGATTGAGAGGTTAAGGCCAAGTGATTCAGCAATGTAGCAACCAAAGGCAAGAGAAGTTGAGAGTCAAGTCACATCAAATGTGCATCCTCCAAATCATTAGTGTCACCATCACCCCAACAAGTCCTTGATGTTTGTTGCCCTTTGGCAATGACCTCACTAATGAGTTTTTTTGAACTCTCTCCCACCAATGTGCCAACTTCTATCATAAGATAAGTTGTAGCTTTATCCTTTGACAAGATGAGTTGTAAAAGAGGAATTGCAAAGGGGAGAGAAAGATAAAATGTAAGAAGAAAAATAAAAAAAAGGAAAGAAAAAAAGGGAGTGTAGAGTTTATATCATCTTGTGTTGTAATGTATCTTAGAAACAATAACTTGTGTTATTATGGTCTAGCATTCTTTCATATGTATATTTTGTAAATTGATTTTTCTATCAGTTGAATACAAATCCTATTCTCAACTTGTTATCAGAGTACGTTTTCTTCAGCAAAGTCTTGGTGATGTCCAAAGAAAGACTGAGACTCAAAAAAAGTGATATCATAAGAGATAAGATATTGGCGAGTAAAAGGATGATAGCATCAATACCTTTTGTAAGTCCTAAAAGGATACACTTGAGAGAATGGGGAGAAAGATTGTCCCGATTGAGGAAAAGATTGTGGACAAAGACGACACATCCAAAAACTCATGAGGTAATAGGGAAAAATTCATTATCAAGACGAAGACATCTCAAGCAAATCTTCCCCTCAAGAGCATCCAAAGACGTCTTGTTGATGAGATAAGTGGCAATAAGAACAACATCAGACTAAAAAGAAGAAAGGACCTGCATGTGTACAAGAAGAGTGTGGGTAACATCAAGAATATGACAGTGCTTACATTTCATAATGTCATTTTAAGATAAAGTATGTGAACATGTAGTTTTATGAATAACACCTAAGGAGTTACAAAAGCATTGGAGATTACTTTGCTAAAATTCAAGAGCATTATCTGTACAAAAAAATTTTAGAACCACAGAATAATGATTTTAGATTTCATTAAAGAATTGTTCAACAATATCCAAAATAGTTGATTGATCTTTTAACAAATAAATTCAACTAGTACGAAAATAATTATCAACAAAGACAATGTAATATTTGTGACTAGATAAGGAATTGGTCCTGGTAAGACCTTAAATATCACAATGAACAATATAAAAATGTCTCAAACTAAAAAACACACTTGACCTCTAGTAAGTAGCATGTGATGTTTACCCAACTGATAAGACTCATAGTAAAAGGAAGAGATGCGACACCAAGGAAGGATCTACTAAAGTTTTCGCTACGAAGGGTGTCCCAAACGATGGTGCTAAAGTTCTAATGATTCAAAATAGGAAGTCATGCACACCAATCCTTTAGGTATATCATCTTTAACAAGAACATAAATATATATTGTAGCCTTACAACCCAGCCCAAGTCTCCATCCCATTTAAAGGTCCTAAAATTCATAATGAAGAGGGAAAAAAGTTACAAAACAAGATAATTGGGTGGTAATAATACTAATAGAAAAAACATTAACTAGAAATTAGGAATATGAAGGACATTGGAGAGAGGAATATAAGTGTCAACAAGTAGCATACCTTATCCAAACACTAGACAAGTGGCACCATTGGCAATAGAGACTATAGTTATCTAGAAGGGAGAGGTAAAAGATTGGAAAAGTTTTTGGTTACTTGTCATGTGAGAGGATGCTCTAGAATTTATAACCTAAGAGTCTTGAGGAGATGTCAAATAGGCAATAGTACTCGTGGAGGCTGGCCCAAAACTATAGGTGTTGTTTAGGTTAGATGAGGAACTACAAGATTGATTTTGGAACTTCAAGAATTCAACAAACTCATCTGCCAAACTAAAAAGGGATTGTGATGCATTCATATGAGAGTTTACTAACAAGCAGGTAGGATTCTACGATAAAGCCAAGTTTGAAACACTTCTATCAAACTTTGGAAGTTTGCCAAATTTCTACTAACACTTCTCATGTGGATGATTGGTACATCCACCATCCACAATGTATACAAGGAGGAAATTTATTCTTTCCTTCACGACCTCTTGAGTTTTTGTCTTTACTAGCTTGATCAAATTTTGCCACCAAGGCTAATTGCTTGACTAAGGTGACTCAAGTAGATAGAATAATATTCATGACTTTGGTGAATGTCTCCTAAAGATTGGGAACTTCCTCTTCTCCCAACACCTATGAACAAATTTTATCTTCAAGTTCAAGAGGAAGACTATGCAAGAAGGTAGTCATAAATAGATCATTACGTCGTTGGTAGATTGTGTGAGGGTCTAAAACAAATGGTTGAAGTACTTCAATTTCATCTGTGAGAGTCTAAAATTCAATGAAATGATCTTGAAGAGATTTGTCACCCTATTTGGCATTAAAATCTATCACAAATATCAAACAAATGAGAAACATTCTTTTCATACCCATATATGGTTTTGAGTGTGTCTCAGATCTTCTTCGCTAGCTAGAGTATGGTAACACTCTTGGAAATAAAGGATTCCATGTTGAAGGTCAATTAGGTGATAATAGATGCATCATTGACACATTAATCTTTATAATCAACATCTTTTAGATCAAGTTCAGATTTAGTAATGTGCTTTAAGCACCTATGAGCTAGCAAAAAGTTGGTGAAACTAGCAGACCAAAGGAGATAATTTTTCTCATTCAACTTTTTAGGAGTTCCACTCACATTTTTCAAGAAAATATTGTTGAAATTTCAATAAAGAATAAATGCAAAATAGAAAAAATGAGGGGCCATGAGTAAACGAGAAGTGACCTTGCACAAAAGAGAGGGAATCTGCATTAGATAGGAGTTAACCTTGTAGAAGAGCTTGCAGAAGAGCTGGTGGAAAAGCTTGTTGAAAAGTTGGTGGAAGGCAATAGAAGACTAGTCCACAGAATCTTGCACAATGGGAGGGCCTTTTCCATGGAAGAGAGGAGAACAACATCATGTAGACCACGTGAGAGGAGGAGACTTCGCTGCATGAGAGTAATTGCGAGAGATTGCAAGAAGGAGACTTTGACATGTAGATCCACAAGGAGGAAGACGAGGCAAGGAGAGAGGTTTAGGTCAAAATCTATGCTCTAATACCAAGTTATGCATCGATACACTCAAGTTTATGATATTGATTATGTCGACACTTTCTCACTTATAGCTCATCTAGCATCTATACATGTGCTTTCCTTAGTTGTTAAAAATTTCTAGAAAATGTATCAACTTGATATTAAAAATGTCTTCCTCTATGAGAATCTTCAAGAAAAGGTGTTCATAGAGCAACCTCCCAAGCATGTTGCTCAGGGGGAGAATATGGTGTGTCTTCTTCAGAAGGTAATTTATGGTTTTAAATAAAGTCCTCGTGTTTGATTTCATACTTTAGTAGTATTATTGTCTATGCAGGTTTCTTGTAATGTTAGATTGATCACTCTATCTTTATAAAACATACTCCTGTCAGTCATATTGTGATTGTTTACATAAATGACATTCTGATTATAGAGAGTGACTCGAATGGTATCACTAAAACCAAGGCTTATCTTACAACCTAGTTTGTTACTAAAGACTTGAGTTGTCTTGATTATTTTCTAGAAATTGAATTTGCTTATCTTAAACATAGCATCTCCCTCTCTTAAAAAAAATATGCCCTTGACTTGTTAGGATGTAAACCGGAAAAGACCCCATTGGATCAAAATCTGCCTTTCTAGGAGGACTTAGAATTATTGCATGATCCTTGAAGATATCGTATGGTTATCGATAAATTGATCTATCTTACTATCACACGACCAAACATAGCTTTTGTAGTTAATATTCTCTTACAATTTATGCAACAACCTTGTCAAGTTCATTGGGAAGGTGTTGTGAAACTACTTTCCTATATTAAAGGGATGTCTAGTATGAACCTTGTCTACAAATGTCATGGTCATCTCAAGGTTGAAACCTTCTTTGATTCTACCTATCCTAGTGATAAAACCGATAGAAAATCTACTTTTGAATATTACACATATGTTGGAGGGAACCTTGTAACCTAGTGTAGCAAGAAGTAAAATGCGGTTTCATGCTCTAGTGTTGAAGCTAAATATCATTCTATAGCTCAGATCAGATGTGAGATGAAGTGGATACAACATTTCCTGTCAGAGCTAGGATTCATTGTTCTTACTTCTATGACCATATATTGTGATAATCAGGTCACTATTTACATTGTTGAAAATCTTGTCTTTTATGAGTGCACCAAACATATTGAAATTAACTATCATTATATCAAGAATCTAGTCATTGATTGTCAAATCACTACTATCTTCACTCCCACTTCAGAATAATTGGTGAACATCTTCACAAAAGAGCTGGGAATTCAGATATTTCAAAAATTATGTAGCAAATTGGGTTTGATCAATATATACACTTCAACTTGAGGGAGAGTATAGAGTTTATATCATCTTGTGTTGTAATGTGTCTTAAGAATAATAACTTGTGTTATTGTGATCTAGCATTCTTTCATATGTACATTCTGTAAATTGATTTCCTATCAATTGAATACAAACCCTATTCTCAATTGGGAGAAAAAGAAAAGAAAAAAGGATAGTGGGAAAAAAAGAAAAGAGGGGAGAGAGAAGATAAAATGAAAATGTTACATAAAAAATCTAATAAAAAATTGTGGAAGTCCAAAAAAGGAAAAAAGAGAACAAGGAGAAAAAAATAAGTTAGAAACGAAGTGTTTAATTTTTCATTATCAACCTCCAACCATATTAGTTATATTTTTCTCATATAAGTCTTAATGTTGTAGTAATATTGATTTTACAAATATCAATGGACTATGTTGGCCCAACACAGTTTGAAAAATTGTTAACCCAATAATTGTTCATACCAAGTTGACCTAACATGATTCATTGTTATCGTGGCTCAAGCATGGTCCATTGGCACAAGTTCATGTGGGCCATTTCAATCAATAGCACAGTCAAGTCATGATCGATGGGTTTGGTTATACATAAGCAGCAAACACATCATTACATCAAGAAATTCAAGCCATTGAGCAAGTGGAGTCCTACAAAGAATGAACATAGTGGCAAGGCAACAAGATGGGTGACTCAACCATGTAAGTGGTAAGGTAAGGGAAGAGATGAGCAACATGTGTGAGCATAACTAGGCTACCTGAGTGAGCTACGGATGAGTGATGGAAAATGGCAATAAAGCATAGGCACAAACCGTTTGAGTGTTTGGGTAACTACACCAAATTAGATATAAACAAAGGTAAGTTGCTAACAAACACATCAGGCAAATAGTAGATGTTTGATGTAGGTGGTAGGTCATAAGGATGGGGTTATAGGTGGTGGGACTTAGGGAGGGGCAAAAGGCTCAAAAGGGAGGAATGTAATTTTTTCTTTTCCTACAGTGGCATAGCTTGGAACCCTCCCCCCTAACTTCACTGGTTTACTTGCAAGGTTGCAACCCTAGTGCCAGCCAACCATCATTCATATGCTTGTGTTTGCAACTCACCCAACAAGCAAGTAGGTGACAACCCCCAACTCTACTTGCAACTTATTGCCTACTACCCTACCTAGTGGCTTTGAATTGTTTGCCCACTTGTGTTATACCTCCCCTAACTTGTTGGGCTAAGTACACCCCTAAAATCATGTTGTGTTGGTACAACACAATTGCATTGTGTGATAGCTTGTCATGGCTCACCAAATCATGTCATTGATTGACATGATTTAGCCCGACTCATTATGCACCTCTGGTTGCTTCATCAAAGTTATGTCACCCATGAGGTCAATCTTAATATTAGATAATATTGTTCTATCTCCTTTATTAGATGGTTAATAATAGTTATATTAATTTTTGTAGAGGTGTGTATGTAAGACTCTTAATATGTGTAGGTATTTATTTTTTGACTAAGTCTATTGATGCCAACAATGGATTAATATTTACACCCGTTAAAATTTTATTGTTTTTCATGCTTGTAGAAAATTACTCTATCAATGCTGATTCTTCTACTAAAAGGCTTATTTTTAGTTAGTTTTTGTTTATTATGTATTTCTTTGTTTAGTTCATTATAAATTTTTTATGTATAGGTATGTTGTAAGATATTCCAGGTTGAAGGGGAGTGTTAAAGAAAATAATGTATTAGGATTTTGTGTGTGTTATAGGTTTAGTTCCACAATGGTAGAGTTGTGTTTATCTCTCTTATATAACTTTTATATATAGAAAGATTCTTATCTTTGTTAATGCATCATTTTACTTTCACCTATTTCTTGTGTTCTCACACATTTGATACACTAGTTTCTTTAGAAGTTTGTCTACTCATACTTAAAAGTAATTAGCTAATCTATTTTTACTCTTGCAGAGATTTGTCATACAATGAGTTGTCAGGAACTTTTCCTACTTGGGTTAACGAGAGTAATCTGACCTTGTACGTTTTTAAGATATGATATTTCTTCTTTTCTTTTCTATGCATATCATTGGTTATCAGGGGCATATAGTAGTAAATTATTTGTTTGATAATGTGAAAGTTTTAGTGTAAATCTCATCCCTTACATGGGATAATATATAGTAAAACTGCAGGATTCATTTTGATGTTTATATAACAAAAAATAAATCTGGAATAAGCTACATGTATAATTTTCAGCAAAAAACTTGTGATCTTTCAAACTAAACTAAAAAGGGGAAATCACATTCAATCAGGAAGAAACCACCTTCTGCATAATTATTAAGAATTGGGTATTTAAACAGTTTACATCTGACCAATGAAAAATCTAATACTCGGAAAATGACTCACTATTAATATAAGGTTAGATGTCTAATTTATAAAGTAGCTAGAGATTATAAATTAAAATAAAATAGGAATAAAAACCCAAAAATAATAGAGAATACTAAAAATATATAATTTCTCTTGGATGTGACATTAAGCTTTTAATGAGGCATGATCTTATGTAATAACACTTTTGTTTCAAAACATTTTTTTTTAAACATATATGAAGTATTACTTCAAGGTTTTTGTATAGGGTCATCAGTCTTCTTAGTGTATGTTACTAGGATTCATGTTTTGAAGTTTTTTTCATTTCCATGGATTTGGATGTTTTTACTGTATCCATCAAGTTCCTTATATTTCTGACTTTTCCCATACATCAAAACTGGCATATTGAACCTTGGATTTAAAGTTACCTTTGATTATTAAATTTGATCACTATGTTTTTCTCTTTACAGGAATTTGGTTGGAAACAATTACACTATCTCTAATTCTAGGTATCTATCAATGCCTTTTTGACTTTAGAAGATAATTCATTTCTGTTTTTCCTATTCACCTATAGTTACTAATTTATCATCTCCTGTGTTGAAGCAATGTTCTATCAAGTTTGAGATGCCTACAGAGAAGCACTCCTTGTGATTCTGTATCATGTCTGTAATCTTTCTGTTTATTTTCGCATACCATCATAAAAGTATGTGTAGCACAATGGTTGCATCTCAAGTTTACTCAAGAATGTTGCATTTATATTGCAGCTTCTGAATTTGCCATAAACTGTGGTGGTAGTCAACCTGTAAATGTACTAAATGGGCCTCAATATGAGATTGACAGTGACACACTTGGACCAGCATCATATTACGTGTCCAAGGATAAATGGGCTGTTAGCAATGTTGGAATATTTGCAGACACACAGACAAACAATTACATTCAAAGTATTGGGTCCCGTTTCCCAAACACACAGAACTCAGAGCTATTTCAGGCTACACGAATATCGCCATCATCACTAAGATACTATGGTGTTGGCCTTAAGAATGGAAATTACACTGTTAAGTTGCAGTTTGCTGAGACAGATAATTGGAAGAGTCAAGGAAGGCGTTTCTTTAATATCTATATCCAGGTAAGAATGATGTTCTCTGTTCTAATTTTCTCTTTTGAATGCTATCATGATGTATTCTTTCCTTTTTGTGTTTGTTTCTCTCTATTGTATTTGTTTCCAATGGATTCCTTTCTCTTATAAATAGTTTGTGGAGGGAATTATTCACCTCCAAGTTCTTTTGTGACAAACACATGTCTCTACTAGCCACTTAAAAACATTCCTGTTGGTTCACCGACTAGGTTGGGAGGTTCCCCTCCTGTCATGTATTCTGAGTGGTTCACCACTAGAGGAGTGAGACTTTGCAACCATAGGTCCTTGATGCAACCAATGATGACCTCTGTTGTCTGTTTGACATTCTCTCTAATTGTGAGAATACAACTTGGTATCAAAGCTTGAGGATGATGGATGTAGTTTTCTTTTATAATGTAGCAATGAAGAAGGTGGAAGAATGTAGGAGGAAAGATTAGGAAGAATGTGAAAAAGTGCTAGAACACGATCAAACAATGTTCTTCACCATTGCAGTAAAAGTAAAGAAAAAAACACAATTACAATCCTTTTTTCACATGACCCTTTACATTTATTTATACTTACATGACTTATGAAGGGATGCATCCATACAAGGGGCACAACCTTTTAGACACAACTAATAATATAACCATTATTAGCCACATACAAGGAGATGTAAGCTTACACATATAACTAACACCATCAAAAACTAACCCATGATTTCTCATGTTAACTATACATGGAATCATGGTAAACGACACTTAATATCTAAAGCAATTAAATAACAAACAATGACATCGGTGCTTTTGGGTGAGAAGCCTCTCAGATGGACTTCAATGAGTTACAAAAGTTATCATTTCAAATGCAACAAGAGAATCACATGATGATCAAGGATGTTAAGGATAATGTTCTTATTCATTAATATGGTTATATTTTGATGAGTGACAAAATGATTTTTTAAGTATACAAAATGATTTTTTAAGTATACAAAATGATGAATTTCATAAATAATATCAAATTTATAAGTTTAAGTATAATCATAAATTTATTTGATTTATAACTTTGGTTTAAAGCTCTAGATTTTATCTAAGTATATAATTTTACTAAAACTCGTATAGTTACAATAATAAATTGATAAACGATCATAAAGTTATGACTTTAACGTTATGGATCTTCGTAAACTTATAATATATAGAATTCATAAAATTATAAAGATAACTTGACAGACCTTTGTAAGGGATTTGTAAAGTTATAAGTCTAGTATAGATAATATTTAAAAGATAAAGAATTATACTTTACACATGTCAGCTTATAAGAGTCTATAAAGATAAGGAGATAAGTTTACAGATGTTTATAATGTTCTGCTATACATAAGTTCGTAAAGTTATGGGCATGAATTCTACGAAAAGTCGTAATGTTAGCATTTTGATGAATTTATTTAACTATTATATTTTTATATTTAATCAAAATTTTGGTATAGAATTATTTATTTATTTTATAGATAGCACGTGACACACACGTACTCACATACATTCCACCATATTACTAAAGACTCGGTCAAATATTTACAGATGGTAATCAGAAATCAATTTGACAAAGTCAAGATTAAAAATTGTGGTTCAGAAAAAATCTTAAATTGAATGGGTTCGTTGAATGAAGCTTAACTTAACGAAGTAAGTTCGTTGAGTTATAATTAAGTTCATGAAATAAGTCCGTTGAGTTATAGTTAAGTTCACAAGGTAAGTCTATTGAGTTACAGTTAAGTTCACGGAGTAGGTCCGTTGAGTCTTGCTAACTCCACAAACCAGTTCTTTCCCAATGATCATGTAGTGAGTAGTTGTAGGAAATCTAAAAGAGAAAGAGCGTGTTGCAAGATCATGTGTAGACAGTTATAGTTTCTCAATGTAATATAAATTGAATAAAATCAATGTTTGAGAGTGAGTTCTCTTTCAACAAAAACTCCAGAGAGAAAATTTTGAGAAGAAGATACATGAAAAATGAAAGTTAAAAGTCATCAGAAAGAATTCCATGACAACAAAGTTATTACCTAAAGATTTAAGTGGTCATATTTACAAAAGAAAAGTTTTATTATGTTTATGCTTTCATGATAAATTCTTCTTTGTATTACATTGTTTAATTAAAAAAGAGAACCTATCCATAAGGGATGTTGTGGAAAAAACTCTGAAATGTGTTCTTTTAGAAGAGTTTCAAGGAAACTTTACAGAAGCACGTAAAGTTGTACATATAACTATACAAAGGTTGGTATAGTTAGCACGATAACTGTATGAGGATTCGTGCAGTTAAAAGTAGAACTAGATGAAGGATCGATGCCTTGTCTAGTTGATTTAACTTTGAGTAAAATTAGAAACACTAGATTTTGAGTAAACGAAAAACTCTTAAAAATAGTGAACTCTTGAGTAAGAACTCAATGAGTGGATGTATTCAGGTTGAGAGGAACCACTATAAATTATCTATGTATTTTAATCTTTATTTTATTTCTGCATTACCTAAATTTTAAAAAAAAATAAAAATACTATGAAATTTGCAGTATACTTAATTCACCCATTTTTTAAGTATAAACCTTTTCTAACAAAGGAATTAGTAGAGGTAGTCAGGACTCTCCACATTATCTAATCATGCTAGGGAGGATTTTGTTGAACCTAAGGGATATAAGGTAGCTCAATCTGACCAAAGGTGATTGGAAGGGATCTTGCCATGAACCTCTTTGAAGTTAACATTTCCTTTGCCTACCATCAAGATCATTCTTGGAGAGACTATAAAGAGGATCTTTTAGAATGATTTGATAGGGAGCAACCTTTAGCTAGGTTAGCTAAGCTCTGTAAATCTTCAAGCATTTGAGAATACCAAAGGCAGTCTGAAAAGCTCCTGAATCAGGTACCACAACTACTGTTAGTTAGGATCATACACTCTACAACTAGCAATGATACCACAACTATTTTATTCCTCTTTGACATCCCTACACAATGGCTACAATTGTTGAATAATTCATCAACCAGGTGGTGCACTTACATTGGTTCACATTGGCCATTGTTTCCAGCTGAGTTCCTAGTTTTGTAAGTCAACTATGGAGCTCACTTTCTAGGCAGGTGTGTGCTCAGTTGAAGCTTAGCTCCACATAGCATCCCCAAGTTGATGGACAGATGAAGGTCATTAATAGGTGCTTAGAGAAATACCTCTGATGCTATTGTGCACACAAACCTACAGACTGGAGTAAATGACTCATTTGGGCCAAATATCATTACAACACTAGTTTTCACCATGCCAACCAGATGACTCTCTTTGAGGCGGTGTATGGATATGACCTTTCGGAACTTGTGAAGTTTGAGCTAGGAACTGTTCATGTTTCATCAGTCGAAGAATATTTCAAAGAGAGAGACAACACCTTGAAACGATCATGAATGAATGAAATCATGGACAAATTGATCATGAATGAAGAGGGAATTTGAAGTTGGAGATTGAGTACACTTATTTTTCCACCATTACTCTAATGAAACATATGAATCAGAAGGTTGCCCTAAAATATTGTGGGCCTTTTGAAATATTGGAACGTATTGGAAAGGACATATACTAGCTCAGGTTACTAGACAATACTTGCATTCATTTGATGTTCCATGTGTCTCTCTTAAAGAAGAAAATTGGTCTAGTTGCCACAGAATCTACATTTCTATAAATCAGGGTGAATGAAAGCTGAGGACAAGTTCCAAAGTAGATACTCAAGCGAAGGTTGGTCAAATCTTGAGAGTAAGAAACAGATGATGTCCTAGTACGATGGTCAGAGAAGAAGACAATCAAGCAACTTGGAAGCCATATGAGGTTCTTCAACAATGATATCTTGGTTTTTTCATTAAGGATGGTGAGCAAATTGTTTGTTTCTTTTGATTGTAGTCGTTTCCAATGGACTCCTTTCTCTTATAAATAGTTTGCAGAGGGCATTATTCACCTCTAGGTTTTTTCATGACAAACACACTTGTCTGTATTAGTCACTTGAAAAAATTCCTATTGGTTCACCAAATAAGTTCGGAGGTTTCCCTCTTGTCATGTGTTTTGAGTGGTTCACCATCTGAGGAGTAACACTCTGGAACCATAGGTTGCCAATGCAACCAATGACAACCTCTGTTGTCCATTCAATGTTCTCTCCAGTTGCAGGAATAGAACATATTGTCACCATTTAAACAACCCAATCTGGTTCTTCTACCCTGAAGAGATAAGTTTTGTTTGCCATATTTATTATCAATTATGTTTTGTACTAGATCAGTGCTGTCATAATCTGTAATCCTTATTTAATGCTGATGCAATTCTTCTCTTTCCTAAGAACTTGATTAATGTAACTTATTCTTCTGGATTAATCATTACTTGCTATTTGGAAAAGAAAAGTACTCCAAACCCATGAATAAACAGTCTGACATGTTTTCACATATCACTTGTTAGTCATATGGTTATATATTTATGTTTTGTGTGTTGGTAAACTGGCATATGTATATCCATCTAAAAACTTGTCCTTCTATATATGTGATTGCCCTCTAATAAATCCAATAATCCACAGTTCTCCTCCTTTTATCCTAAGTCTAATTAAACAGAACCCTAATGAAGAAACCATCCACTAGCCACTGCCTCTTCCAGCAGCCTTCTACTGTAGGCAGTGGCCCAGCACCAGACCTCCACCCAATCCTCCACCTTCCACCAGCCCAGTCAACACCTCCTCTATAATTTTGATTATTCCTGGATGTATATTTTTGATTATTTTAAAAGTCTAGTATAGTCTTTATGTATAAAAGTCTTATGTTTTCTTATGAAAAATATTCTACTTCCACCTATTTCTTATGTTCAAAAGGTAGTTGACATGAGGGTACTCCAATCAGTGATGGTAGACTGGGTCACTATTAACGTCAATGGTGGTTGGGAGGAGGGTAATGAGTAGAGTTTCCTTCCTCCCTACTTAGATCTAGCACACCTTAAGATTCTCAAAATCTAAGTTCTAATATTATGTTAGAAGTTAGAATACAAGAAATGGATGGAAGTATAACAAAAAAAGAAAAAAATTTAAAAAAAAAACTTGAGGATAGGTCATATCTATCTACCTACTTTTTGAAGATAAACTGCACTATTTATCCATCTATTATTGTCTCCACATGATTGGAGCTTCTCTACTGCTGTTACCTCCACACAGTCAAAGTTACTCTACTTTTGCCTTTTGCTACTACTACTACAAACATTTGATTTTCTGCCTTAGATTGTGTCTAATGGTTATTTTACTATTTTCTAAGATAATGTTCTCAAATTACCGTTGTTGCTATTTTTGCTATAGCAATTTATTTTTTTATGTTTCTCTATGTATCTATTATTTCCAATTAAGTTTATTTCAGTTATTATTAAGTCTATTATGTTATTGAGTTTGTTACAAGATGGATGCTTGAGCTTAAGGAGTATGAGAATAAATGATGTATTAAGTTATTTCTATATTATGGGTTTAATCCCACATTGTTTAAGTGAATTTGTTATCTTTCTGCAATGTCTATTTATAGAGGTTTTACGTTTGCCTAGGAAAATATTTTACTTCTACCCATATATTGTTCCAACAATGTTTAATTTCTAAAATGATTAAACCACAAATTGAACCAAATCAAATCAATTTTTAGTGGTTCAATTTAGTTCAATGTCAAGGTTTGAATGATTTGGTTCAGTTTATGAAATCCTTAAAACAATTTATAAGATTTGGTTATGATTTTGCTTTAAATTAAACTAAACCATGGCCACCCTTATCCTTTTCACACCTTATACTCGATTCTTTGATTAACTTACAGACATTTTCGTTGAAGGACTCATTTTTAGATTTTTTATGATTTTCTTTGTATTAAGTAAGGTATGATAAATATATATACTTTAGTTTAAGGGAAACTGTTAAACTAGTATATGGGTGCATGTATTATTGGGTTATTGGATATTTGTTCATTCCAAAACTATTTGCATATAACCATCTAATTAGTAATAACACCTTCATTTTCTCCCTCAATACACATTTTAAATTTGAGGAGTGTTATTTTTATAGGAGACAAAGTGTAATTTGCCCCCTACAATATTTACTCTTAGTACCAAATATATTTCTACCTAGAAGCTGTAGCTTGCATGAAATTTTCTACCAAGCTTCTCTTAGCTTTTTTCATTCATCAAAAATGTTTTAAGTCAAGAATCTACATATGTAACATGTTTGAGCTAGTCTTTTCTTTATTTATTGTAAAATATTTAAATAATTGTTATTACATAACTATGGATTTCCATTTGGTATATCATTCCACTTGACTAGCAATTAAATATTCATTGCTTTACTTTTCCAGGGAAAGCTTGAAGCTGAGGACTTCAATATATACGAGCAAGCAGGCAATGCCACCCTTACAGTGGTGGAGAAAAACTATACAGCTATTGTTTCCAATAACTTCCTTGAGATTCACTTTTTATGGATGGGAAAGGGCACTTGTTGTATGCCTGTTAATGGAACATATGGTCCATCTATTTCAGCCATTTCCGTGACTCCAAGTACACAAAAAGGCAAAGCTGCAATTTGTTTTTGTCATATTAAAAATACAAACCTTGACTGTTTTCTTCCCATTCCTTTTCAGATTCTGCAACAAATCAAACAGGTCAGACAGGCGCTCAAAAGAAGTCAAACAATACTTTAACTGTTGTAATTCCAGTTCTTGCCGGAGTTTTATTTGCTTTGATAATTTTGGGTATATTCATTTGGCGAAGAAAGAGAGAACAATTTTCTCTATCAGATGATGAAGGTCATGTGCCCACTTCTGTAGTTTCCTAGAGAAATTCCAATTCTCAGATTCATATCATACATTTGTTGAATGATTCACATGTTGAACAAATATCTGACAAGCATTGGCCTGTGCTTTCATAATTTTGCAGTGTTACTTGGGTTGAGCACCAGACCTAACATTTTCAATTACGTGGAACTAAAGACTGCCACAAATGATTTTGATGTGGCTAATAAAGTAGGAGAGGGAGGATTTGGACCTGTTTATAAGGTTAAAATGTTGATTTTTGTATGTTCTCATAGATTAATATCATTGTCCAATAGAAAACTATGACGTCGTGTATCAGAACACATAATACTATGGGATAATAATTTTTTGGATCTATTTAGTCAAGCTTTATTTCTTTGTAGCGAGTGCCAGTTTGTAGATATGTTTGTTGTTGGGGGGTATATTGGTCTGATGACTTGATTTTCAGTGGTGACTAACATATCAAACAATGAAAACTAACTTGTCAAAAATATGGCAAATTCAATTTAAAGAATCGGAAGAAAAATGAGAAATAGTGGAAGAGAAGGTTGGTTCCCTTGTTTGAATAGTCTAGCAGAAAAATGGAAATATCTCTTTTTCCATTCTCGGTAGACAATGAAGATTGAGATTCTTCTAGGGGTCAAACATGTTTTTCCAAGTA
Source organism: Cymodocea nodosa (assembly GCA_036874045.1). Classification (NCBI taxonomy): domain Eukaryota; kingdom Viridiplantae; phylum Streptophyta; class Magnoliopsida; order Alismatales; family Cymodoceaceae; genus Cymodocea; species Cymodocea nodosa. The sequence goes on along the minus strand of CM072347.1, from coordinate 10,640,427 downwards.
GTTTTTGTTTAATGAAGAATCAATTCTAATTTTTCAATGCACTTTTCAGGGTACACTTTCCGATGGTAGGGAAATTGCTGTAAAGAGACCCTCAGCAGCATCAGATCGAGGAAAAAGGCAATTTATAACAGAGATTGCTACAATATCTGTGATACAGCATCGTAATCTTGTCAAGCTGTATGGATGCTGCTACGAGGGTAGCAGAAGGCTTCTAGTTTATGAGTACCTTACCAATGGGAGCCTTGACCAAGTACTTTTTGGTATGTCCATGACCTCTGAAATTTTTCAGCAATCTGTGATCTCTAATGTCTGGCTGTTATATGACACGCACATTGTTGTCTAGATTCAGGAAATGGCAATTTACTTCTTGATTGGCCAGCTCGCTTTAAAATATGCTTGGGCACAGCTAGAGGTCTAGCATATCTTCACGAGGAATCAAGCCATCCCATTGTACACAGAGATGTCAAGGCCAGCAACATCCTCCTAGATAGTGATCTCAACCCCAAAGTATCAGATTTTGGCCTAGCCAGACTCCGTGATGAAACCAAGAGTCACATTAGCACAGCAGTTGCTGGAACGATGTAAGATTTAATGATACACCCTTTCTCAGGAAGCCTACATTAAATTTCCAGTGGGATGATTTTTCTGTTATTGTTGTTCAAGACAATTTTATGTATATGTCTGTCTATTTTTCAGTGGTTACCTGGCTCCGGAATATGCAATAAGAGGGCAACTAACAGAGAAAGCTGATGTCTTTGGATTTGGAGTTGTTGCTTTAGAGATCTTATGTGGAAGAAAAAACACAGATCCAAGCTTAGGGGCTGAAAAGACCTATCTTCTAGAATGGGTATTGATGTCTATCTTCTTTCCCATCTCTCTCTCTTTCCTTTTTGGCGGACTCTCTCTCTCCCTCTCTCTCTCTCACACACACACACGCAGTGAGAAATCATGAGAGTAATATTTAAAAGGTGTTTATAATTTTATTCCAATAGCATGCTTGTTGCTGCAATCCTTCTTATAGACTTTGCAAAAAGGCAATCGTTGAGTTCTATGTCAAGCATTCTCCTGTTGACCTTTTTCTTTCTGCTCTAGGTCTGGCAAATACATCTGCAAAATCGTGATCTGGAAATGATTGATCAGACAATGTCCTCTTTTGATAGAGAAGAAGCCAAACGAATCATCGACGTAGCTCTTCTATGCACTCAAGCATCACCATCACGACGTCCAACAATGTCCAGGGCGGTAGCCATGCTGTTGGGTGACATGGAAGTTCCTGAGACCTTCGTTAGGCCTAGTTACCTCATGGATTGGCAATATGCCATGGCAAACAGTAGCCTAATAACTGGTGGTTGCACGGCAGCTTCAACATCAACAAGAGGTGACATCAATGTTGGTACAGATTACTCTTCTTCTAGCCTGCGAGTGTCTGGAATCAGTGAAGGAAGGTGATGTGGATTTCCTGCTCCCAACAGTGTACATTATAATCTTGTACAAACCATCCTAAATATGCAGATCTTCCTTGAAGGCGCTTATGGACAACATATATTGCGACAACTTTGTAATTCAAGAGACGTGGTTGTGGAAATAATACATGTCTTGTAGACAGAGCATACATTATTGTTCTTGAGATCTAATTATTTGCAAGTGCCATGTTTTGACCATCCTTTTACCCATGAAAATGGAGGACCTTCACTGATATGGATTGTGGAATGTTAATTATTTCATATGGTTGTCTGGTTGCCCTCCTAGAGTAACTTGTTCATGCTAAGCTAAGCTAAGCTATATGCTATTCTAGTCTCATCATTATTTATCTTTGTCAACACTTCTATCATCTTCATGGCAATTCTCATGTTTAAGGCATGAGAATTTGGATGTCCTACACTGTTAGATATGGATGGATATTCATGACAAAGTTAAGATTTGATGTTTGAAATAGACTTATATTGAGATAGTGAGAGCATTCATCATCTATTTGCAAATTGTATTGCTCCTACTTCTCTATTCAATTGATCATCATAATGATTTTTTTAATTACATCTTCTTCCCTTCCTCTTCTACTCGTCTATTTTGTCTTTCTACTGCTACTTAGTGTACCATCAATTTTGCTTTTCTCTAAGTTATTTAGACTTTAGGGAATAATCTTATCTTTAGAAATTTTGTTATGAATATCACTCTCATATTTACTTCTTCTTTTTTTCTTACTTTCTTTTGGTTAAGAAACTTTATACAAAAGTTGAACAGAAGGGTGAAAATTGATCCTCTAAATTTGTAACCATATATGTGGGACATCTTTCTTTGTACTCTATCCAAATGTGTTTCCACAACTGGGTTTTTCTTTAATTAATCTATTTACTTTTTAAAAAAAAAAATAATAAACCTATATTGAAATTTGAAAATACAGTTTGTGACTATGATCATATTTCCATGAATCTTTTTAAGTACGCGTCTTGAATGATCTTACATTTATTTCACAAAGGATTCCGTTTAGTAACAGTTATTTCTATCTAATGTATGAAAATAAACCGATATTTTAAAAAATTCCAAAATACAAGCATTTCCCATTCAATGTTTTTAATTCGAAGTCAAGCATTGTTTGAACTGATTTGATAATGATTATTAAAAAAATATTAACATATTTTCATACGTAAACTAAAATAAGAACCCAAAAACGCCTTCAACTGACATGTCTATTAAAAATATCTTTTGAACTTCGAAATGGAAACTTAATCGGCTAGAGAAGCACAGATTTATTTTGTTTTCCATGACTTTTGTGATTATCATAGATAGAGACGACTCCTATAATAAATAGCAAAAAATAAAGTAATAAATTCAGAAAGAAAGAAGAAGAAAAAAAATCGCAGAACGGATTGTTCTGCTCATCAACGGCACACCACCGCCTTCGTTAGCCCAAGGACACCGCAAGAGGCGGCAAGAAAGGCCCAGGTCACGACGTTCGTCGCCGACCACCCCCTCCTCCCTCCCTTCCCTGCGTTCGCCGCTACCCGCAGGCTCTTCGCCCTCCGCAACGCGTCGACCTCCCGGAGCAAGTCGAACTCCACCCCCTTCTTCTTCAACTCCCCCACGCACCTCTCCATCAGCAGCCCGTCCTCCGCCTCCCTCTCCATCACCCTCACCAAGTGCCTCTCCACCCCCATCTTGTGCCGCACCGCCCACACCAGCGCCGCGGACGATGCGGCCGACACCACGAACGGCGCCCAGGCCCTTCGGCAGGAGGCTGAGGAGGACCGGGAGAGCAGGAGGAGGAGGAGGACAAGGGAGTGGAAGACGAAGAAGAAGGAGCAGAGGAAGGTGATCTCCCGGCGGACGTCGTCGATCTGGGTCTGCTTGGAGGAAACGCGGCGGGCTATGAGATCGGATTCCTTGAGCCATTGCTTGAGAAGGAGCTTGTGTGCGGGGCTGGCGGCGATTTGGTGGAGTGGGTGGGTGTGGATCTTGGAATCCATCGTTGCAGGAAGGGTTTTGGTTTCTTGGACTGGGAGTAGAAGAGGAAGAGGCTAAAGTTTGGGATGGAACCGCGGGTGGGGGGCGCCAACGGTCGATTTATTCGAAATCTCCAACGGGCCGATATTTTATCACGCATACTTGTTTATGCTTCCCGTAATCCAGAATATTGATTACACAATCACCTGGTTACGTGGATGATTAACAGAATTCTTTTTTCCTGTTTTTTTTAAACAAAAATAGAAAATGGTAAATGTTAGTATTTACAATATTTTTTATTGTAAGCACTGATAATGAATAGTTAAGATTAAATCTTAACTTACCCCTCTCTCCCATCTATATAAATCTAGAGCAAACAGTAATCCATATTAGCAAAAGAAATAAAAGAGAGTAAGAGGAAACCGAACAGGATCACATACAAATCACATATGGTGCAAAGAAATTATATTGTTTAGACCAATACCTATGTCTAATCCTTGTACACCATCACAACGTAGATATTTTCATTATTTTCTTCTCCTTTTACATAAGTAGAGAATCATCCTTACACGTCTCTCTTTTACAAACAAAGATTCTTCCATCACATACCTCCTTCCTTTTATTGGTGGGGCGCTAGAATTCTATACAAATTAATCTACGAAGACTTTTATATAAACGTATAAGGACAAGAGTTAAAATTAAATGAAAAGTATCCATTATTGTACCAACGATGAACTAGTTCAAACACTCATCTTCGATACAGCTTCAAAAGTGACGTTCATGGTAAAGATAAGAGTGTGGTTATAGCCTTTTTGTGATTTGTAGTTTGATATACATATTTATAGATTTCTGTGTTATTTTATCAGATTTGATGTATGACATGAATTTTATAATCTTGTGATGCGAATGCTAGAGTTATCATGCTTGTTTGATTAAAGATGGATAACTTCATATTGATTTTGTGATTGAGTTTAGTTGTTATTTTATTTTATAGTTGGCAAATCTCTTTTAATGTAACTAAGAGAAGAAATTTTCACTTTTCTTTTTTTTTTTACTTTTAATGTGATTTTTCTTCGTAACATTACGATGTCATTTTTCAATGTGTGACAAGTATAATAACTGTGCTTTCTTCTAGGATTGCATTTTTTTAATAAAACGCAAGTTTATTTCTTTTAAAGAAAAAAAATCAATTACAGTATCCGTTACTATTTGAATGGTATAAGATGCTGTAGCAAAAAAAACTTGTGTAACGTAGATTGTGAGAACGATTTGTGTCGATCAAGAATACTCTTTATTCATTTTTTCGAATCACTCTCGTGCTGTGCGCACCCATTTTCTTCGTGAGAAGCGTGACAGGCATCAACTTCCAGATTGTGCCTTTCTTGAGTGATGATGCCGTTTACCTACCAATGCCAAGCGTTGATGAAATCATGGTCATACACGGTAAATCATGCCAACTTCAATCAGTGACGTATGTGGAACTCCCAGTATGACTGCTGAATGCCTGCAATTCTGCCTAAGGAATCTGTAAACTATATCGATCACGAGTTTCTTGAGGACTGATGATGTAACTTGAGCCTTGACGTATACGTTCCCAATCATGTATGTAACGCCAGACTCCCGGGCGTCTAGCAATTCCTTGATCTCCTCCATCGTTCCAGCATCGTCATGAGAAACCTCCTTTTCCTTATCTGATGCGCATGTGTCGTCCACGGCGTTAGCATCATCCTCAGTTGCTGAGTTTCCACCGACAGACAAATCAGTTCCAGAGGCAGATGATGCACCCTCCTGCTGCAAGAATTCCACTACCTTCCATATCAGCTGATCCTCAAATTCGTGGTAGTTTCGTCGCTCATCCTTGTAGCCATATCTAACTATACATTGAAAAAGACGGTATTGTGGTGGACCAACACGGCTAACAAGAAATCGTGCTTCGTGTGGCACCTTTGGGATGGTGAGTGACTGCACGGAGGTAAAGATGAGGACACGATGAAAGGCAGGGAAGTTGGTGATAAAATGAGCAAACATGGTTGGAATTCCAGTCACGGTGTTGGAGTACATGAGGCCAATCCCAGGGACACGGACAAGACCGAGGCTGGGACCACAATTTAGGAGCCTACTCAGGCTGACTCTGTTCTCGAGTTCAAATTTTTCTTTTTTGTAGGTTCCATAATGCCACACTGACATGATAAACAGAACAAAGAGGGAGAAAAGGAGAGGAAGCCAACCACCATGCGGAACTTTCACAATGCATGCAGACAAGTACAGGAGCTCCAAAGATCCAAATGTCATTACGAAAACAAGTGCCATCAGAATAGTTTGCTTCCAAATGGTTGTAATGATTAGAAACATCAAGCATGTTGTGATGAACATGACACTGATCACTGCCAGACCTGGCAAAAGCGTGAAAGACGTCAGCAAGTCTGTAACTTGTACAAATGATGAAGACGTACCTAGTAATGGTTGAGAATCATGTACCATATGCATTCCCAATCATGTCCGTGTCTCTGAAGCCAATGGTAACAGCAACACACAAAAACATCAAAATCCAGTTTGCTTCTGGTATGTATATCTGTCCATGGATCGTACTAGATGTGTGTACTATCTTTACACGTGGGAAGCATTTCAAGGCTCTACATTGACTGATTATTGAGAAAATAGCAGATATTATTGCTTGACTAGCCACTGCTGTTGCCAACGTTGCAACGACAAATACTGGCCAAAAGATGTCCTCTGAGTCACACAGACCTTAGAATTATTCAGAAGCTACAAGAAGTTTAAGAAGAACTAGAACCTCAAAAAAAAGTCATTCAAATTTCAACGATTATCAAAATGAAGATGGTGCAACATAAATAGATGAATGTACCAGACAAAACTAAATACATAAAAAGAAAAAAATGGTTCGGCGGTAACTACTAAAACATGACAGAAAAAAGTTTCCATATTTGTTGAGATGATAATCAACATTAATAAGCTTTGAACACAACTAGACAATTTTGCACTGTTCCTAAAGATATTAATGCATCCTAAAGACAAAAGAAACCAAAACATTGTCAGTTCATTGAACGCTTTTTTCAAATTTTACCTGGGATAGCTCTAAAGAAGCTTCCTTGTATGTCAACCTTATGCTTTGAGAGGTAAGCTGCTTGACCCATGTATGCTAGAATTAAGCATGGATAAACAACTCCTATAAATGCTACCTGCCATAAGAAAAAGAAATCAGGAATTGAAATCAAAAGAATAAAGCAACAAAACACTAATAATTATAAAGCACTAAGAATATGTTGTTCATCGATCCATTCCAAAACAAGCATATACATACAAACTCGTGATAATCTCATGTATTGCATAGGTTGCTATTTTATATAAATAATTTGAAGAACCTAATAGATTAGTACCTACGAATGTGACTTTCTTCTGTCTTCTTGTGTGGTTGAACGGGTTTTTCAATGATTTTAGATTCAGCTCGGAATTATATCGATATTTTTAGATTAGTATGGAAAGCCAATTTCTCCACCGTGTTCGTTCTTTTTTTCTAAAATTTAATCATCTTCTTGTTGGAAATCGTTTAGGAGGTTTTTGATTGATGAAAAATAAAATTGATTGATTATCGCAGATAGCCATGTCTTCTTCTTTTTTTTACTAAGATTATTAACTATAACAATGTTCATTTGTCTATAACGACTAATTTATGTTGTAGTCTTATTGGATGTAAGAATTAGATGGAAATTAAAAAGAATTTACTAATTAGCATGACCTTAATTATACAAATAATCAAAAAATATTTTTCAAATTTTATTTGCAATGAACAACAATAACAATCTAAGTTATAATTCAACTATGTGGAGTCAGCTATATAAATTTTTTTCTTCCACATATTTCTATCTATGGTTAAATCTTTAGATAAATTATATAAATTTAAATCTTTTCTCACAATTTAAATCAAATAGTTTTGAGTCTTCCTTAAGTTTTTTAGTTTCATTTATACTAATTAATTCTCTTTTCCTGACTAGTTCATTCTTTGACCTCTTGAAAATAAGACCAAATTATCTAAGTTAATTTTCTTACATATTATTTTCAATTGATACAATTCCTACTCTACTCTTGACAAAATTATTTTTTAGCATATTTCATAGAATTTTAAGTATTTAAATGTCTTACTTTTATAAATCTCATAGCCATCTAAGTGTATACTTTCATCACTATTCCTATTTTTTTTTAATCTACATTCAATCTATTTAGTTTTTGACCTAATCAATCTAAATCTTTTAAACCCTAAACTATCTCTTCATAATTCTAATTTATAATTAATTCCTATCTTCCTTTTATCAACTAAAATTATGTCAACAACAAATAGCAAACACCAAAGTATAGTGTCTTCAATATTCTTAATTATTTCAATTATAGCCAAGATAAATAGATATGAACTTAAAGAGACTTAGTGTAAACCTGTATCAATTGAAAATTCCTTAATTTCTTCTATAATTTTTAAACCAGTAATTGTTCTTTTATATATATTTTTTATAATATCAATATATCCTATAAATATCTTTTTCTTTCTAAAACTTATCACAATAAATTTCCAAGTACTCTATCATAAACTTTTTCAAATCAATAAATTCATATGAAGGTTCTTTTTTTAAATTTAAAATTTTCTATTAGTTGTCTAAGTAAATGAATGACTTTCATTACGGATCTACTTGACATAAACCCAAATTAATACAATAAACCACAAACAAAATTTCAAGAAAGAAAAATATATTTAACAGAATAAATTTATTCCTATTAGAGAGCATGCTATTTTATATAAGATTAACATCATACAATGATAAGATCTATGATAAAGTAATGATCTAGAATGTAGAGGATTGGTTTTATTTGAAAAGTAATGCATAATAGAAATTTGAGTAAATATTTCAACTACATATACACATCCAAATATACGTAAAAATTTTAAAAAATTCTCTTTTTGTTTTCATTTCATTTTTTTAATGTAGCATGGTAAGTTTAGATACAAACATAAATTTTGAAAAAAATAATGTAAATAAAAAGAGATGTGAAAGTAATAAAAATAGTGGAAGAAAATGTTATGCACAAGAAATAGGTAAAAATAGAATAATCTCATTAGTAAACATAAGTCCTTATAATCCTAATATGTTGTTACTGTAATACTTCCCTTCAAGTTGGAACATCCAACTTGTAATACACTTAATAACTCAATAAACTTAAATATAGCAAGAAATAATAAATACATAGAGAAATATAAAAAACCAATTACCATAGCTAAAGTAACAACAAAAAGCAATAGTTGTTGTAACAATAGCAATAGACAACAATAGTTGCTACAATGCAAGTAGTAACAATGGACATAATCTAAGATAAATTTATGAAAACTATATCTCAGATGGTAGATATAATTTGAGGCAATAGAATAGATAAACAAATGTAGTTGTAAAGGTGGTAAACTACCATCTTCTCCCTTATGTGTGAGTGTACTCTAAGAAAAGAAAGAGGAGACGAGAGAAAATGGAGTTGCTATTTAATCTAATTCTAAGTGTAAATTGAAAAAACCTTTATACAAGTAAAATGTAAGTAAGGTTTCTCTTAAATTACTATAGATAGGCTATGATGAGGGCAAACTAGAGAAGTGATAAGATTTCCGAGTATGTATAAAGAAAATGTTAAGCACCTTTGTACATTTAAATAATTCGACCTCTCAGGTCAATCCAATTTAGTGCAAGGTTTTGTGAAGGTTTAGTACATTTAAATACTTTCCCAAGGAGATGAGAGGGAAAAGAGAAGGTGAGATGATTGGAATATCTAGCCTAAAAAAGAAGAGGTGAAAGAGAAGGTTTTGTGATCTATTCTATGTATTCTAAGTCATAACATTGGGTGAAGATTGGTTATTCACACATGCATGTAATATTGGTTTATCATATTTGGTTGGTTTGGTTCATGCATCAAAATAAAAATGATAACTACAATGAATTAAAAGCAAGGACTAGAGTAACATAAATAATGAGCTCAGCTCAAGAGGCAACCAGTAGGCTATAGGACTCCTCCAACTCTTAAAGTATGACCTAATCTATCATTTTCTCCTATGAAAGGGGGATGTTCTGATGGCAAGAACCATCAACTAAGAAAACAGTAATGACAAAAATGTGATAGTGAACCTAAAACAATAAGCTAAGTGCACAAGCCATGGAAATGCAAAAGAAGCGATCATGGTCGATCATGAAAGGCAAAGACTAAATTTTAGAACACCACCAAAACAAAGGAACACATGTAGATTAAACATAGAAAAACAACATGCCTTAACTCCAACACAAACCCACGAATAAAAAGTAAAAACAAGTATGCAACAAAGGAACATGATTTAATGCAACTTATAAACACAAAACATGAAACAATGAAATGCAAAGGTTGACACAAATCATGGGAAAAACAAGCTCTAATGTGTATCAAAAAAACATAACAATGTGTAGTTTTAACTTCAGATATGGAAAAATATGAGGTACAATAATGGTCATGCACACATTAAGATATGTACTAGACATGTGATTAAAATAGCAATTAGTTTGATTGTATCATTTGTTTCCTCCACATCACAACATCAAATATTCTTAAAACCTAGACTTATATGCGTTAATTTGATTATCAATTGATTTTGATTTATAATTTGTAATGATATCAAAGTAAATTTATGTGCATCTATCCATAAATATTTGTAGACATATAAATAAACCACAAGTAAAGAGTCTTAAAAATAATCTCATATTGTTTAAGTGAAGATGAAACTTAGGCTTATATATTTTAATTCCCTCCACTTATTACCAATTAATTTTAAGTTGTAATTTTACAATGTCAAATATTCATAGTACATTTGGGTGTGTATCATTTGTTTCCTCCACATCACATAATGACTCCAAGATATTTGAGTACCATAACCAGTATGATACTATACAATCCACTAGTAATATTCTAAATCAGGTATGTGTACACGATATCTTATTCATGGAAAATGATAAAGTATCATAACATCAGGTTCTTTTGGGGTAAGAGATGGCCATGGAACTGTATCATCATAGTCTTGTCTTTGTGCTAGCTGTTCTCCTAATAATTGGAAAGGGTCATATACTCCATTATAAGATCCTACAACTCTTTCACCATGTTGACTTGAAGTATAGTGACTCGGCTCATATGATAATAATAGATTTGTCCATACACTGTCAGAGTAGTAATCAGATAAATCATGCAATCCTTTATAGGAACTACATGTGTAAGGATCTTGACTTTCAAGTTGAGGTTGAAGTTTAAGCTCATACATCTATAAACTCCCAAATATCCATAACAAAATGAATTAAATTCCCCTTCTCTTATTTCTTTTTCTGAGAGGCTACAAAAATATCAATTACATGAGTAAGCATATCTTCTTGAAGAATGATGGAAAGTCTTTGTTGCAACAGCAAGAGAGTGCAATTCCATGTAGGTTATCAAAATCTTATGGTTTGCTGAAGACTTCCAGAAAGGCAGCAGCAATGTCGGCAAAACAGTGGAGATTCGGTAGGAATGAAAAACACTGGAGAGAGGAGTGAAGTTGGAGAAGAAGAGAGGGAGTGGAAGGAGAGAAATAAGATAAAGAAATTAGAGACATTTTATGGTTTTATTGGACATCACTTGCAAAGGTTGAACCAATGTTTGCAAACTTCAGCCAACATGAGGTCCCATAAGTCAAAAAAAACAAACTTCTACCCACACAAAATTTGGGTACAAAATATCAACAATTTTTTGACTGAAACAAGGGTGTCTAAAATACAAGCCAATATCATTTCAACCTTCATGAATTCTATTACATGTCAGCAAAAATTTACTGGCATATTGAAATTTAATTCCTTGAGATAAGGACCACTAATTACATAATTTTGAGATCATATTTAATTAAAAAAATTGAAATCATATGCATGGATAAAGTGAAAGATAATAATTACTGTAATGTTTTTTGTTACACTTTTGTTGGAGAAATATCTCTTAAAGTTACTTAAAAAAGAGCATAAGTCAAGATAGTCAAGGAATATAATTTACTACCAATTCATAATGCCAGATTTAAGAAAGAAATAGACAGCATAATGGGCATACCCTGATAGATCGCTTGGAAAAGTGACCAAGATCAGCAAACATGGCCTCACCACCTGCACAAAATCACCAATCACTAATGTCATCAAATTAAGAAACATCACAGAAAAAGTACTGTAATAGTGTAATGCAGTAACACACCTGTAATAGAAAGAACAATGCCACCAAGGGAGATCCATGCATCTTTTCCATATATATTGAAAAATCTATATATATAAACAGGCGACATAGCCTTCATGACAGCAGAATTCCACTTGAATATGTTGTAAATGCCAATACTACTCAAGCATAGGAGCCAGGCAATTTGAACAGGAGCAAAAAGAAAGCCCACTCGATGCGTACCAAAATGTTGAAGACCAAAGAGAGCCATCAAGGTAAGACAGGCAATAATGATGGTGACTTCTGCCCAAGGATGTTTAGTTCAGCAAGAAACAATGCACAAAGAAACTTGAACCAAATACAATATAAATGACTAATCAAATTTAAGCTTATCATATTTGCACTAAACCATTCATGTATCAAGGTGATGAATTTTATTCACGTCAGAAAAATTTTTTGGAAGAGAAATAATCTTTCACTACCAACCCCAAATGATAGAATTAAGACATTGATTAATTGATTATCATTGTAAATACTAGAAAAGACAAATCTAATGCAAAAGGCTCCTACTGGTGTGGGGTTTGAGGATGCTTTAATTATACATAGTCTTACCCCCACAAATGAAGTTATTTTCTAAGATTTGAGCAAATGACTACTAGGTTACAATAAAGTAACCTTACTGTTATACTAAGATCCACCTTCTAAATAATCTTTCTAGAAGAATTTTCACTCACTGACCTTCTTTAAGATCTGGTACCTTTACTTTAACTCCTGAAACAGCAGAGAGGACTGGAGGGGAAAAAAATGAAAAATGATTAGCTACTGTTACTGTAAGTTCACTGTTTAATAAAAAATGTCAAGATGTGGCCATAACCTTATGACTTGAGCTTATAATAATAAAAAATAGAATCAACAAAGCACTAATTCCCCAATTTTTTGAAAAGCACAATGTAACAAGGCTGATTTTATTTAAAAAAATTGATTCATTCACCTTCATATATTGTAGAGAATTATATAACAGAAACAGGAGAGGTAGGGTGGAGTTTGCAGATCGTATCACTTGCTCTTAATACCACAACAAAAAATCATGATACTGACCTTGAGTTCCAAAAGCAAGACTATGATATGAAACTTCAGCTAACATTAGATGGGATGGACCTTGTAATTTTTTGTGCATTGCAAATTCATAATTCTTTTGCTTTTCAAGTATATGTTGTTAGATGAGCTATTAGTAGGATTAGGTATGTTATTAGAAGGACATATGAGTAATGTGTTATATGGATATCTATAAATGGTCTAATCACTATATAAGTGGTCTAATCCACTTATATATATCTATAAATGCTCATCCAGTAATCTTAGATGGTCATCTCCATGCCCATGCATTCAATTGTTCACTCCACATGACACTTCAGTTTGCTAACCTTCACCTATGGACCCACCACCATCTACCATTTGAAGCAGTTATAAAAACCACAACAAATGGTGAGGAAGAGGTACGCTACAAAAACAAAATATGATCTACCCTCTCAATCCACTCATTTGACTTATAACATGTAGCACTTTTAATCACATTCAAGCAAGGTTTGTCAACCATTCCTTAAAGGACCAAATGATCACTAACAGCCTTGCTGAGCTCAGTCACCTGCGTTGAATCAGTTCAGTCTAACAGAACAGAGCTAGCCTTCCCCAAAGATTCGTATGGAAAATATGAACAGGCACAAGAATGTCTGAGCATACTGAAGTAAATTGAAAAATCTTTATACATGGAAGAGCATAATTTTACATAGTTATATTGTTACCTGACATACACGGTGTCAAGATACCATCACCGACAACCATGCCAATCCCCAAAAGCACAACAAGCAACAAAACAACACGAGAACTCTGATACTTCTCAAAGAATTCCTTTATGATCAAACTTGTTTTTGTTTCATTATTTGAGGGTTGTTCTTCTGAATCATAGGCAGACAACTGTTCGTGAGCAGAATGGGGAATACTCAGAACACCCATCTTTGCATGTCGGCACATCAATGAATACAATGCAAATGTTCCACCTACAAGGTTTGGCAACATTAATGGCACCAATAACAAAAGCGTGGTACAAAAGGGCAAGAGCGAAAAATGACAACCAACACAAAGCTGTGGTGCAATTTACCTTCACCACGATCATCAGCTGCCAACACAACGATGATGTACTTTATTAGAGGTACAAGGGTCAGGGTCCAGAAGATCATTGAAACGACACCAAGAATCCCGTTCTCATCCTCATGGAAATGCATCTTCCCAGAAAATGTGCTCTTGAAGACGTATATCGGTGAAATGCTCAAATCACCGTAAACAACTCCAAAACTCTGATATGCCAACAACAGTGTTGCTGCCGGGTATGGCTTCTGCCAAGACAGATCACTATTCAGAAATTGACAAATAAATTGATAAAAAACAGTAACGCACACAAAAAAAATTTGACGACAAGTAGGACCGATAATTCAGTCAATAATCATTTCAACGTATCATTAAAAATGGCAAACAAATTCACATATATTCATACATCAAATACATGAATATCTTTGGTAGCAAAAGGAAGTTCTCTGTCTTTTAATGACTACGCCACGGCTTACCAAATGACGAAGGAAAATACTGAAGTTGCAGCTAAAGAAAAGAACAGAGTGAATCCAATTAAACTGACATCGCCATTTGCCCTAGAGTTACAAACAACCGGCAACTTCCTCGACGTCAAGGAAAAGCTACGTCCTAGACGAACATTCTCTGCTACGAAGATAGCACACAACCCAACACAAAACACATAAACTCTGTCATCCCAAAATGAGATGGACAAGGGAGTTACTGATGTAAGAGAACCACACGGAGCAAGAAATCGAAGAAAACAACAGGGAGGGGGGAGGGGAGGAAAAATGAGAAGCACTGACCGGTAAGCCGTGCCGCCGACGAGAGGAACCTGACTCCAGATCCATGGCCTGAATAGCGCAGGTGGAGAAGGAATTCAGGACGGGAGATGACAATGGAGATGAATCGAGACGACGAAGCGAGTGTGAGAGAAGAGGAGGGGCGCCAAATTTGTTCTTGATCTTGTCTTATATAGGTTGTTGTCCAGTTGGAGAGAAGAGAGAGAGAGAAGCGAGCGTAACCGATCTTGAAAAAAAAAAAAAGTAGTAATAATCATAAAGTATTAACTAACAAACATTTTTTCTTATTTTTTTTCTCTCGCCTCTCTTGTGCTTTGTTTTACCAATCTCCATCTTCATTATCAACATGATGTATGTCCTTTCATAATAATGAATCTGCGTTTTACTTTAATTGAAACTTAGCATTCCTTTTCTCATATGAAATGTGGTAAAATTTTCTTGATGTCGTAACTAAAATAATTTTCAATAATTATTTATGAAATTTACATAGATATGCATAGAATTATCAGATACCAAAACACTCTCCAATTTATCTTTTCTTTCTGTTCTTCCCTTTATAATAATATATAGATTTCATTTTGCCTTGAAGAAAGAAAAAAAAGACATGCATGGTTGCATTTATTTGAGATGAAATGGAAACATTACTATTACATAAAAAGAGAGTAACATATCTTCTTTCCATGCAAGTCTCAGGCTTATGGAAGAAGAAGAAGAAGCAAGCAAGCAAGCTCCTATTTTGTAGACATGAGTTTAATGTGTTCACGTTAACATCAATCATTGAGTGGTTGCAACACAAACGTAGACGTTGGATCATATACAGAGAAGAAAATTAGGTAAATAAATCCATATATATATATATATATATATATATGTAAAAAAATAAATCCTCACCTCCTATCTTGTAAAATAACAAACACATCTTCTGATAATTTAGTCAATTAAGGGATGAGGAATCTTTAACTACAATCCAACAAACAGTGGAAGAACAATTGTTGGAAAGAATCATAATTTTTTTAAAAGCAGATATGATGTGGACAAGATTTGAATCGATCCATAAAGTATGAAACCAGATAATATTGACCAACTTATATCCATGATTTTATGGTCTAGGTCCCCAAGATATAGATTCACGCTTTTGTTTTTGATCTGAAGATCTAAAAACATTGTAATATTGACATATTTGTTAGAATTTTAAAAAATATTATTTCAACGATAATCAATAAAGTTACATACATGTAGTTATTATTCAAATTTAGTTATAATTATGTGAATTTTGTTATAGAAATAGTAAGCAACCCACAAGACGTCAAATCAAAATGGAAGAATTGATTGTCCCAATCATTGCACAGAGAGAGAGACAAGAGAGAATTGATTTTCCGGAAATAAATGTAATAAAATATTCCAATTATAAAAAACCAACGAGAAACACTAAAAATAAAAGTTTCAACCTAAGAATAAAACAATAAGAGTAATCCAAAAGACTTTGATTGATTATGAATACCACAAGACACAAGATAAAGGCAGCACCAGACAAAGTAGAGCTAAAAGCTAAATAAATCAAATGTTATATTCTTCAACCACACCGAGCCAAGTGTGAGGTACATCGATTAGCTCCAACTGGATTATCATCAAAAGAGGGGAAAAATTAAAAATATTACCGAATGTCGAGCTAATCATATTCAAAAGAAAGACCATTAAAAATATATTTATTTCTACGGGATCAAATGGTTCGAAAGAAAACTAGAGTTTAAACTTAAGATTAGAGTGCAAAGAAAAGATATTATAAACAAAATCATCATCAAGGAGGCGCAAATCATCTTTCAGTTAAAAGCACCAGAAGGAAAAGGAGGGATAACAATCCACGAAAGGGTGTTTATCATCTTTCTAAGCCAAGATTATAAAGCAAGCAAAAAAATATTAACTAACTATATGAGGAGCCAAAGAATTTTAGATGTTTTTACAACGGCGGAATTTGATTTCACCGTCAATAAGAAGAGAGTGCCGTGGATTAGTGGAGTAAAAGATCACTATAATTAATTAAGACTCCACAAGATGAGGTCAGACCCATTGAGTGAAGAAGTTGTCGACCGATCTTCCCAAATTTTGCAGCACGTAAGAAAGACTTGAATCTATTGCTACTGAAAACTGAGAGGGCTTTAACAAGAGAAATTTTCCAAGTTCTATTGAGAGCGAAGAAAGATAAAAGATCTCAAGAGACAAACGCTTGAGAACTCCGTTGGAAAACCAACAATTTTCGCAAAAAAGGATGACATTAGAAAACATCACAGATGGAGAAGGAACAAAAGTCGGAAAACGAAGGGGAAGGTTTTGATAAAGATTTATTAAGCAACGGTCTAAGACCTCCATCTATGACCTAAAAGTTTGGCATTAATAATTTCACTCGCAAAGGTTTCCACACAAGTTTTCATTTGAAGGCATTAGCAAAAAAACTCCAAGATTAACAAGCCCTCCGAACAGCATCCCAGTCCTCAAGGTGGAACTTAAAGAGATTCGCATTACAAGTCTCCCCAAAGAAAACGTTTCCTTTCCTTATCCTATTAATAAATACTCCACGTACCTTAGCAGGCAAGTGAATGGCTGAAAGGTCAAAAAATAAGGGATGGTCACCGTCCACCACCCAAAGAAACAAAACTCCCTTTCTAGCCATTCAGTTTAGCAGAGAGTCTTTCAGTAACACTCAACCAGTTCTCTACCTAGTCTAGTCTAGTCTAGCCTTGTTAAAATGTAAGGATAAGCCCGGATACATGGCAAATTGGGAGCTCCCTCTAACTAGATATTATCGAGTCTCAGGTTGAGCATTCCATATAGGAAGAAAGATATTATAAGAAAAAAAGAGGAGATAAAGGAGAATAAAACAACAAAACTGATCCTAAAGATCCATAGAGATTAAAAAGAGAGAGAGCTCTCCAACACAGCAGCAAAGATGAGATACCACCACATAGCAAAGAAAATTAATAACAAGGTGATCTAATTTTCACTACATTAGCCCAACTTTGAAACTTAGCACAATCTAGATCAAGGCTCTCTTCCCCCATAGAAGTAAATCCTCCTTAAAGGTTTGCCACGTGCTAATCCCCAAACAAAAGTATCGATCATTTGACTGAGATGATAGTTTACAATCATGGTAGTATTATTTTTGATATATAAACCACTACCCAAAAAAAAAAAAAAAAGGTATTATTTTTGATAATTAAACATAAAAATGATGACATGATGTTAGGGAGATGCTCGTCAAGGTTTCAATATTGGAGAGATGATAAATTTTTGAAATACTTTAAATTAATTTAAAATGACCGTAAATATATTATTAATACTTAAAGAATTAGAATAAAATACTTAATACTTGAAGTAAGTAATGGTTCATATTAACAACCTATTCAAGAGTCAATAATTTCTTCCTTTTTTTTTCTTTGGCACCGCTAGCTCCTTGATATCACCAAAAAAAATATCTTCTAGCTCAATTATTAAACGTACCCAAAAGTTTATTTAATCGCATTTTACAATAAAAATTTTGAGCCCGATTAGATAAGAAGCTACCATTATTGTTAATTCTTTCATTGGGTCCTCACACACCACGTTTTCTCCAGCTACAAATCTCTGATTTTTCATGTACATATCTATGGATTTGGTTACTTCCAATATGGTCAAAAATCAGGTTTAATTTCTTCCTCTTATTCTGGGTACGTACGTCATCAGTTCACCCCATTCCATGTCATTTTCTTCTTCATAACTTCACGGTCTGGTTCTGGTGTGCGTTCTAACTTTTACGCTCGTTCGGGCAGGAAGTTCGCTAGGCATCCCAATCAATCACGCATGATTTGAAACCAGAGCACATATACAAGTCAAGCGGAAAATAAACAGAACAGAAGAAGAAGGAGAAGGAGAAGGAGAAAGGAGCAGCTTAAACGGGTCTTTGTTTAGGTCAGGCCCCGAAAGAAAGAGATAGGTTTGGTCGGTTCGACGCGTACGTGCATGCATGCGTACACGTAAAAAATAGCACGATTAATCTTCTTTTTTATTTACTATACTGCCATCATCACTTCAATTTTTTTGAGAATATATACCCTCGCTCTAAGTTTCATGGATTGAAGATGGCCATTAATCCACCGACGTTAGCTGAATTTGGAAAATCATATATACCAAAAATATTTGGATCGAATTCGATTAGACGTGGTATCTGTTGATTAAAATTTAATTCGAATTCATTTACTTATCTAATCGGATATTTCGATATCCAACATATATAATAATTTGTATTTATCACTATATATATATATGTGTGTGTAATTTTTAAAGTAAGTAAGATAATCATATGCAAATGTAAATATCTAAAATGAGATAACTAGATTAACTTTTATAGATAAAATATAATACATTGTTAATGGGAAATAGTTCTATATATGTATATTCAAATTCAAGTCTACGAATTTGAATTTTAGGAACCAAATATCTAAAATATTTTTACCGGATTTAGATACTAATTCGTCGAATACGTTTTTCAATATTTAAATATTAATCAATGGGTATAAGTTATCTCGATATTAAATAATTTAAAAGTTAATATTAATACATGTAGCTCTCCAATTCGTATCCACCCTACTTACACCTTGTGAGATTCTTTTTTTCTAGTTTTGCAATGGAGATTGATGACGGTAGACATAAATTTTGTTTTGGACGTGCACCAAATGATGTAAAATAACCAGGGCTGTGTTTAAAATGCCATTAGAAATACATTTTCCAAAAAAATAAAATAAATTAGGCTGTGTTTGCAATTTTTAAGTGGCTTTTCTGTAAACATAAAAAATATGAGGGCAATCTTATAAATACAAAATAATATTGTGATAATTTTTATAAATTGACTTCCATCGATTTTTTTGAAAGACATTGAAGGTGAAAGAAACTTATAAACTGCATTTACAAAAAATTTGAAACCTCTAAAATCTCATTTATTTGACTATAATCTTAATAAATGTAATGTGATTAAATTATACCATAAAATTACATTATTTGATGATCACATATAAACTAATTATAAAATTATATAAAGAAGCAATTTTACTATCTAAACTTATATTTAGTTAACCAAATGAAAGTCAAAGAATCTAAATTTTTATAATGAAATTTTAATTAAAACTTATAATCATAATAAAAACAAAAACATTTTAATTTAATTAAAAAATGTAATTCAATTACATTACATTATAGGTCCATTTGGTAGAAGGTAACCTTGATGCAACGTAATCAAATTACATCATATAATTAAATTTCAATGTTTAATAGTTAAATATAAATTAATTGCAAGATTAATTAAATAATAAAATTTATCACTTAAACTCACATTTAGCTACTTGGATGATGCTCCAAACAACTTAATTTCTTGTTATCAAATGCCAAAACTTATAATTATAACGGCTTAAATATTATAATTTAATTAATAAATATAATTCAATAACATTACATTAAATATGATTTACGATCAAAGATACCCTAAAAGCAATTAAAAAGATCCTAACTGTATTTGACAATGTGTTTAAGAAAACATTATTCTGAAAAATCTGGGGCAACTTATTAAAAAAAAAAACTAGGGTAGAAAGGTAGTTACAAACACAACTAAAAACAACACCACCAGCCAAGAATATCGCCATTCCTGAATAATCTGAAGTAAAACAGTCGTAATAGTCTGAAGTAACAATTAGAATAGCACACAACAGAGCTGATCTCAACCAGAGGTGGCAACATGATCCAGTGCAGGCATGCATTGCGACAGAATCTCAACACTTCGCTCAATTTCATCCTCTGAGATGATCAGCGGAGGCACAAGTCTCACAACATTACCTTTACCTGCTGTTAATATCAGAAGGCCTGAGTTCCGGCATGCGTCTACAAGAGGCGACGCCGACACATCAAGTTCGACCCCAAGAATGAGACCAACCCCACGCACCTCCTTCACATGTGGATTGCTTCCTATCTTCTGAACAAGCAGCTTTTTCAAATGTAGACCTTTCCGTGATACACTAGCCAAGAAGTCAGGAGTCTGAATCTTGTCCAGCACTGATAGAGCTGCATGGCAAACAAGAGGGCTACCAGCAAATGTGCTCCCATGGTCTCCAAAACTCATTGCAGATGCAACTCGTTCAGTTGTTAAGACGGCACCAATTGGTAGCCCCCCGGCAAGAGGCTTTGCAAGGGTCATTATATCAGGCAAGATGCCATACATTTCATAGGACCACAATAATCCTGTTCTGCCCAATCCACACTGGATCTGTGGTAGATCAATGCATGATGCGAGGTGTCAAATTTTACAATAAAATGGCAATGTGACACATGCTAAAACTTTGCAGAAGGGTTAGCAATGATCTGTCAACAAATTTTTGCCAACCAATATATCATAGAGAACATTTTTTTTCCTGCCAAACAGTTTACATTGAAATATCATCAAACACAAATTGTATTTTACACTCATGTCGCGCAATATTTTCCTATCTACACGCACGAGATTTAACTATGTCACATGTTGTAATGAATGGGTTTCAATTGTTCAAGTCAGGTTAAGTCACCTGGGATGCTGCCATTGGAAAACGTAGGCCAGATCTAACGATGAATTATGTGTAGTAGATATTGGTTAGCAGCAAACACAACGTTGTAACTTTCCAGCTACTTTTTCCTCTTACGGTTGATAAATTCCTTGACCAGTATAGCTCTAATTTCAGATTTATCAAATATGGTTGTTAATGAAGCAGTTACACATGGCTTATTAAAAATACAAAATTACAGTCTCATAAGTAATGGAGAAATTCCTTGTTTAAGTTTCACATAAAATATAGAAGAGAAATGTAAAGATACTGAAAAAAGGAAGACATATTGCATGGTGATGGTTAGGGAGAGAGTTTGAAGACAAAAATGGTACATTTTATATTGGCAAAAACTAGTACCTCACTGCAATATATATCTTTAATCAGCACTTCAGCAATACTACATGTTTTCGTTTCAACAGTTTCTTCCATGACAAACAAATTAATGCACATTCATTAGTAAAAATATGCCCCCTGTTATCTATCTTATACATAGATAATATTGTTCTAGAAAAATTCTTGTGCTTTTGTTATTTGAAGGATTTTGTAATGATAATAATAAGGTAGGAATTTTCTAATTATCTCTAACTCTATATTTTGTACATTCTCAATATGAACTGATATAAACTTTTTTGTACAGACCGTATCACCGTATTAAGGAGCACCCACATGAAACTTTTGGAAGATCATATATCCTTGTTTGTGCCAGTGGCAGGCTAAATTAACGTTCCAATTTTATTTCCAAAAATACTTTGAAAGTATATCCAAAGCTTCCAACAAAAGAAGTAAAAGCATAATAGAATGCATGCTACAGTGATGACTACGTCGGAATGCTACAATATAGAGTAGCATTCATGCAACATCATGAACAGAGAAGGGGAACTTGTTTGACAATATGGTCATCAACAACAGTACTTCACCTCCCTTCAGACCCTCATAAAGGAGAAAAAGTGGTTGAAACGCAACCAAATGGATGCCTCCTGGAGGCTTGTACAACTAGCGCAAGAATTTTTGATGCTTGACGCTAAATTAATTCAAAAGGGCCCTAATTCAATCATCAGATTAAAGCCAAAAGACAAAGCAGAGGGCGGACATCTGCACAAGGCATCATTTAGAATCAACAGAGTGATGTGTGAATATTCAAGTGAACAGCTAGCTGGTCATTATCTCCCTCATTTAAACTCCATGACCAAAACTGTTTGTTTCCACTCTTTAATAATCACCTCCACTACTTTTTCTTGATCTAATCTACACGGGAACAAATTTCTTTTCCTTTATAAAGAGAGTGATTAGGTATAACCACAACTTTTAAAGACAATAAAACATAGAGTTTTGTGTTTAGAGATGCACCTCACAATATTGGTGTCGTGAAAGCAAATCAGTAGGTTGCATCAGATTCAACCAGAATCAGATGCAATACTAGTCTTACTTTTTAAAAATCATTATAATAACTAAACTGAAGTGAGCCAGGTTAAACTAGATTAAACCAGTTAAATAAGTTGGAAACTCAAATTCCTTATGATCACTTATAAAAGCATGAATTAACATTTACCAAGCTTGATTTCTTATACAAAATTATAATAACCATTATTTATCATAATACACTAGTATACATACATTTAAAAATTTACTAAGAAAACAAATTCAAATCTTTTGTGAACTTCCAAAAAATGTCTGAGATCATTTATTGACTGGTTCACAAAAATGATGATCATGATGATGCAATCATTAGTTGAATTACTTTCAATCAACAGTTGAACAACATTAAACCAAAACTAGTGGACGTCCAATTTAACTTCCAGTTCAGTTTCAAAACCTTGCACTAGAGAGAAGACTTGAAGGCCTACATCTTCTGGAAGACAGATAGGAAGGACTAATTTTTTCAAGAATATTTAAGGTTTGGCTTCTGGTTGTACTATGAAGAGTAGGAGGAAGATATTTGAGCAATGGATTCTTCAAGAAAACTGCAAATGCATACTCCACATCTCCTTTCCATGCAAGTACCTAAGAGTAATTTGTCTAAGAATAGCTAGATTATGAGAGTTGAATAACGTTTTAAGTATCAATGTTTGACACCAACTAGGCAATTTTGAAGAGACTTTCACAAAGTATTCAACGATTTCTCCAATAGATTTTTTACTTGCATTCTATTGTAAAATGTTATATTGTCACATGTCATTATAAAACATCTATTTACCAACTTCATACAAGATAGAAGAAAACCACAAGTGACGAAATAAGTCACATATGTCAATGATAGGGTTTAGGGTTTTCACAAGGTATTCAAGGATTTCTCCAATAGATTTTTTACTTATATGCTATTGTAAACTATTGTATTGTCACATGTCACCATAAAACATCTATCTACCAAGTTCATACAAGATAGAAGAAAAACACAAGTGACAAAATAATTCACATATATCCATGATACAGAAATGCATCAAGGATAGTCACTCCGATTATGTTAGAAGAAGGTAATAAAGGTAATTTAGCCATTTCACATATAAGGTAAACTAATAACCTCTGGTTAAGTTAAACATTTCAACAAAAATGGCACTTTAGTATACCTGTAGATTTTAGGAGGATACATTAACAAATAGGTATTTTATAGTGATATATGTAATATACGAAATTTAACAATGATAAGCAAGCATAAAAATCCTTCTTCAATCATATTAAGTAAAATCCTTCTAATGTTTTGAAAAAATAAAAATCTCGCTTGGGTCTTCCTCCACATTTTTATTCTATCCTAGTTTTTCTAGTATTGGTTTTAATGTCCTAGTGACAACGTGAATAATACAAGCAACGACATACCTCATCAAAGACTAGAAGAGCCCCAGCAGAATCACAGACATCTCGAAGTGCCTGTAAGAATTCCTTTGTTGCACTATATATTCCACCTTCCCCCTGGACAGGTTCCACAAAAACTGCAGCTGTTTTTCCTGGTCTGATTGCATGTTTTGCTGCCTCAATATTGCAATACTCCACAAATGTAACCCCGGGCATAACAGGTTCAAAAGGAGTTCTATAGTTCTCTTTGCTCGTCAATGCAAGTGCACCCATTGTTCTCCCATGGAAGGAATTGGAGAAGGCAACAAATTCCGTGGCAGGGTCAATGTCCTCCGGATGCATAAATCTCTGAAATTTTCGTGAAAATTTAATGGCAGCCTCGTTTGCTTCTGTTCCCGAGTTCGTGAAGAACACGCGATCAGCAAATGAAGACTCCACTAAACGTTTCGCAAGTTCGACCTGAAGCAACATTGGTATATGACTGTTAACCAACCACCACCATCGAAATATGTACAACAGAAAAATACGGGGGAAACAGAAGGGAAATTTCCAATGTTCTGTATTCACGACAAAAGGATCGACGAAGAATCTGATATTCCATTGGCTGAGCTAAATCATGAAGATAGTGAGCATACCAGATTTGAAAGCCAAACCCGCGGCATCAAACCCAAAATCAAGAAACAACAATAAAAAAATCCAATCTTCCACATAAGAAGAGAATAAGAAGCCCACCTGGGGAACGGAGTAGTAGATATTGCTCAAATGCGCTAGCCTCCCGGCCTGCTCTGCAACGGCCTTGGCCCACTCCACGTCACCATGCCCCAACGCATTCACGGCGATCCCAGCCGTCATATCCAAATACTCTTTCCCTTCCACGTCCACCAGGACGCACCCTTTCCCCTCGACGAACGCCACCGGCGCCCTCGCGTAGGTCCCGACGAACAGCCTTGCCTCTGCCTCCATCACCTCCTTAGCGCTCCATTTCGCTGATTTCACGGTCACGGACGGGTGGGAGGCGACGCATGAGGGGACGGGGAAATGGCGGATGGGGGCCGGCATGGCGGTGGAGCGGAGGAGAGTGGTAGGGAGGTGGGGGAGGGTGGGAGCGGTGACAGTGAAGGAGACGTGGAAAGTTGCCATCCTTGCGGTTGGGGTTCCCTCCTGCCCTAGCTTTGCACAGGCGAGGGAAGGGATTTTGGGGGATTTCCGTGGTGGTCTTCGTGGCGGCGGCGGCGGCGTGTGCTGCCATATGTCAAGTAACCTGTCATGCAAAGTGGGTTCAGAATGTCAGCAGCGTGTGTCCGAACTTCAACAACTTTGTAAAAAGATGAATTTTTATTTTTTTTTCAAACACGGTAGTCTTGAACATATGTATTTTTTTTAAATTTATGCTTAAAATTACATTTGATGACAATTTTATTTGTAATTTTTTTCAATTAAATAATAATAATAATAAAGAAAGGGGTGAAGAGAATCTCTTTCTTTTTCACCGTTACAAAACTTAGGGTACCTCTATTGAAGATTTTTCACGTACCCAAAATTAAAGATCTAGTTATCTGTCATTTTATGTATAAGCAATTGTAACAAATATTTAAATATTATCACCGTAAATTTTTATATTTATGATATATATATATATATATATATATTAATCCTAATAAATTAAAATAAATAACATGTTATTTAACCATCACAAATATAATTTGACTTGTCACAAAAATCTTATATTTTAACAATAGTAAGAGATGATCGTTATTATTTTCCTTCAACCCATGCATCCAACGCACACACACGATCGAAAAACCTTGCGCCCTCTGTGGCAAAAACCCACTATCTACATCTTCACAACGGTTGGCATCGAAACTTGTGTTCGACTTGGAAAAACCTTTCGATTGCACTAAAAGGATGTGTTGTGTACTTGAAAAATGATAAATAAAATAAAATAAAATATTATAAAAAATGATAAAAAAGAAAAAAACGAAAAATAATAGAAAGTTAATAGAAAATTAAATTATTTGTGTATAGAATAAAAATTCATAAAATTTAAAATACATATATTTGTATATAGAACAGAAAATCATAAAATGTAAAATATATATATTTATTTATAAATTAAATATTTTTATTATTATTTATCTATAAGATAAAAAATAATAAAATTTATCATAAATAATATAAGATAAAGTCATTTGTAACAATAGTTATAATATAAAATATATTTCATATATTTTTATTATTTTACATATCTCTTATAATATTAATTTTCATCTACTAAAAACATAAATAATTTTTATATCAAAATTACATGCTATTAATATATTCTAAGATAATTCATATTTTCTTTTTTCTTTTTTTTTCATCAATTTCAAAAATTAAAAAATGAAAAAATAAAAGAAAAATTTTCTTATATATTGAAAAGAAATAGTAAAATCCTTCAAAAATTGATTTAACGTACAAACACCTAAAAAAACTTTTTCCTTTCCAACCTTTTTTTTTTGTCATTTTTGATGTTTTTGTGCATTTGATATCTGTGCATCCAAAATTTCATTTCTTTGTAAACCTTATGAAATGATTTGCCGACCAAAAAAGTCTGCAAATCATTTCCGTCGACTCCTACAAACCAGAGCTCGCTTCCGGTTGAGTGTCACGTGTCTGCTCCATTCGTCCGCCCACGCGTTTGTTGCAATTGCCGCTTGCACATCTGCTGCAATCACGCTCACGCATTCGCGTTATCACCGGTCCAATTGTCCGCTTGCACATCCGTTGCAATCGTCGCTCATGCATCCACATCGTCGCCGGCCCAGTCATCTGCTCGAGTGTCTGTTGCAATCTTCACTCGCACAACTGTGTTGTCGCTAGTCCAATCTATTACGTTCGCACGTCTGCTTCAAACACACACCTCCTCGTCCACTCACCACGTTTACTCGATCGCCGCTCGCTCATCCATTCAATCGTCGCTCGCTTGTCCACTCGCACGTCTGTGTTGTCGCCACTCCAATTGTCTGCTCTAGTGGCGGGTGGCATTAGACTCCTCCACTCCAACTGCAGCTTGTTGGCAAGCTTTGGTGTGCATGTGTTGGTGGGTTGTTGTCGACGATAGGGAAGAAGAGGAAGAACTTGAGGCTTTTGGCATTTTTGGCCATTTTAGGTAAGTTTCTAAACTCCGACAGTACCTTGTTGCTTCTTCTCCAACTATTAATCTAATTAGCTTAATACAAGCAATCTGTTCACTTGTAACATAAGTTTTTCTTAAACTTACATGTATTGCCATCAAACACTGAACCATGGAACGAGTTTAAATCTTCATGTGATTGTTTATATTTGTGCATGTGACGAAAAAATAGTGAATTACTTAACATTTGTGTCTAGTGAATTACTTAACTCGCATATATAACTTCTGAAATTATAAAATTCAACATTCACAACATGATGGGTATGGGTTTTTTTCTTCCCATCTTCGACTCCTCAATCCACATTATATTTAACAATCACAACATTTTTTTTCACTACAAAAATCAAACAACAAATTAAGCTAAAAAAAATGCAGTCGATCGAAACTACCAGAAAAACTAGGGCAATGACGAGCAGGCGAGGGTGACGACACTCGACACGGATGAGGAGGACCCAGACAACGACTACTTACGAGGACGAGGAGGACAGTTGCGAGCGTTGCAGGGGGATTTCAAGCAAGGGGAAAAATGGGTTCTTCGAGCGTTACGAGGAGGACGACTGCGAGAGGGTGACGACGAACGAGCATTGTAGAGCTTCGAACGGACGAGACAACTACTACGTCAAGCGTTTTAGGAGTTTCGAACGTTTCGTGGAAGGAGGCAGGCTATTCGAAGCGGAGGAGGGGGGAAACGAGACAAATTATATTTAGATGGGTAATGGGGGTGCACAGATAAAGCTGACCATGAGAAATTGTTTTACCTTGTTTCTTCTTCCTCTATTTCCCATGATTTCCTCTCTACGCAAACTCCTCCCAAATATGTGATCATTTCGTTTTGCTTCCATATAATATGCTTAAAGACTTCTATTTACAAATGAAATCCAAAACTTATGAGCCTTTCACAAATAATTTATTTTTTGTGGATTTGGGTGAGAATTCCACTTCACTCTTGTTTATTTAATTTTCATTCTAGTTTTACAACTTCTAAAATGATTTGCTAATTTTTTCCTCCCATAAATAATATACTTTTGGGCTTAATTCTTGCTTCCACAAAAATAAGAAATTCATCATCGCAAGGATCTATCTTGGGTGAGCCTTATATGTAGTGCTTTATCTTGTATTTCCTATTTCTTCATCAATAATGTCAACTATTCATTTTATCGTGTACTTGACAAAATATATACACTTAATAATGCTCACATATTCCTATTATTTGTATTTTGTTGAAATGTACATTCCTAGGAAATAACAAATTCTAATAAGTAGATAAGTAGTAGAAGAACTTATTTAGCTGGACTCTTCAAGCAGGCAAGATGATATTGAATTATTTGTATGAAGCCATTAAAGAGGGAAATGATAAAACTCTTGATAGGAAGATATAAATGGAAACATGAAAGAAATTAATAAATAATTACAACAAAGATATAAGAAGTAATATGCAAAAAAAATATTGACAATCGAATGAAAATATAGAGATAAATGTATAAAATTTATATTAGATTGGTGCACAAAGTGGTTGGAGATGAGATTATGTTCATAGACATATTGATACCTTAAAAGAAGTTTGAGATGATTTTGTAAAGGTTAGTTTACTTCAATTCTAATATTTATTTAACATCTGATAATTATATGAGTTGTATTTTTTTTTTTTTTAATAGACTCATTTAGAGTATGCACAATACAACAAAAGACATGTTCAATATCTAATCAACTTCAAATGTTATTTGAAGGAAATCTTACAATAGGGTCGAATATAATTAATACATCAAATATTGTAGTAGTTGTTAACTTAAATGAAGACACAAATGACATTAAGAACATACTACTTAATTTGAAACTCAAGTACAATCTCCATCCATGAATGATGTAAACTTATGCAAGAAAGGAAACATAGTCCATCCTATTCTTTCATTATAATTTTTTACTACATCTTTTAATTTAGCTATTTGATCCTCTTTTAAATCTGAAGCAATAATGATTAGACAGGTTTGTTTCTCTTCCAGAAATATATAGGTTAATTTAGGAGGTAAATGTTTTAATTCTAAATGTTGCCCATTAGAAGCTAGAGCTCCTAATTGAACATCATCATTTTCTAAATTAATTTCTTCCTGATCTCCTTCTATATTTATGCTTTCACTTTCTTCTAAAATTTCAGAATTGATTTGCCTATTTAATTCTTTTTGAATTACATCATCTAACATATCTCCTTCATCCTCTAAAAAGTCTATGGTATGTAAGGACATTTCTAACTCCTCAAACCTTTCTGGTTTGAAAATATTTAATTGAATATCCTCATTACCATATGCTAACTTCATTACTCCAGTCTTACAATTTATAACAACCCCTGATGTTGCTAAAAATGGTCTTCCCAAAATTAAAGATGTATCACTATTTTTATGCTTAATTTGTTGGGAATCCAAAATTACAATATCAATAGGATATATAAAGTTTTTGATTTTAATTAAGACATCCTCTATTTTTCCTCTAGGGTATCTTATACTTTTATCAACTAATTGAATAACCGTACTAGTAGGAGTTAAGCTTTCTAATCCTAAGGATGCAAATATATCACTTGGCATAACATTTATACCTGCACCTAAGTCTATTAAGGTTTTTTCTAGAATGGTATTTCCTATGGTGCATGATACAACAGGGATTCCAAGATCAGATAACTTTTTAGGAATTTGTAGTAGAAATAGGGAACTATTTTGCTCAGCTAAAAAGACTTTTCTAAGAACTTTTCGCTCTCTTTTCTTAGTACACCAATCCTTTAGAAATTTAGCACAATGTGGCATTTTATGCAATAGATCTAACAAAAGAATGTTAACTTGTACTTTTTCAAAAATTTCTCTGATTTTTTCTTATTTTTCAAGTATTGTTTGTTGTAATCTTTCAGGATAGGATGCTAAAGATTGTGATTTAAAAGATTCTTTTTCTTTCAGTTGATTTGTTTGATCATTTTTAGCTTCATTAGCAGATTCAGATTATTCTTCAGTGATTTCTAGATTTTCAGCTATTACATTTTCATTATCATTTTGATTTTTACTCTTATCCACCTTCATATCACTTTCATTTTGAGTTCTTGGTGATATATTAGTTCTAGATCTTAATGTTACACATACATCTACATCTTCCAGATGTTCGTTACTCTTATGATGTTTTTGTATATCATTTTAGTGATTATGATCTTCAATTATTTTTAGTTTTAAAGTGCATTTTTTAAATTATCTTGCATTAGTATTTTCTGTTTGCCGTATATTTTGCAAATTATGTAAGTTTATAACATTATAATTTTTATTGTCCTGTTGCATAACTTGTATTTTCATTGTATATTCATCTAATGATTTTAATTTTCTTTCCAGATCATCTAATCTCATTGCATTCAATTTTTGATCAATTTTCATTATGGTTTTTTCAGTTTCGTAAATTATATCCTTTTTAGGTTCTAAATATGCTTCCTTATAATTTAATTGGTTGACTTCTTGTTGATGACACAAAAAGTGTTCTAATTTGTCTAGGTTTTGCTCTATACTACCATCCAGTCTGTCATACCTATCCCAAACTTCAATGTCTCTCAACATATTACACATTCTATACTGACCATCAGCTAGGTAAACTATAGGATTCTCATACTCGACTCTATTATACTGAGGATAATTCATTTGTTGTTCATAGGATCTAACTATCTGTAAACGTCTCAGTTTCAAACAATCAGAAATGTCGTGTCCTTCAGAATTGCAGAATTCACATATGCTAATTACAGGTTTCAGAAATCTTTAAGCATAAGCATATGCCATATTCTCAATTACAGAAGAAAACACACAACTCTGGCTATTAAAACAAAACAGCTCTAACATTTGATTATATTAATTCAATTCAATTTTATTCTATTTAATTCAATTTCAATTCCCTGGCAACGGCGCCATAAAACTTGTTTGTGTTTTCCTAACATGACACTAGAATATATGATTAGATCTCCAATAACGTACTAGAAAAACTTGGATTTGTTACTTCTCTTTTTACTTAGTTAATTTATCTTTATGCCTATTCTTTTTCTTTTAGAAGTAAACAAACAACCTTTAATACAATTTAGATATTAATTCCAATTTGTACTTTAACTGCAAGTGCACAGTGTCTATTGTATCAATGTGCAAGTACAGGTCGATCCCACAAGGAATTGTTGAAGAACTTGAGAACTGTTCGTTTATTAACAATCAAATTTATATATTCAATAAGCTCTCCGTTGAATTACAGTTAACTCAACGGACAAAGTTCGTTGAGTTATGGCTAATACAACGGACTAACCTCATGGACTTAAGTTAACTCCACAAGCCTGCCTTTTCTTTTTAATACTACTATTTACAAAGGAATTCGGCCAACCATTGGGCGATTCCACAGATTGTAAATAACATCAATTAAGCTCTTTAATGCTAGTAAACACTGGATTTATCATTAAGCGTACTAACATTCAGATAATTCAAACAATAACCATTAAAATCTTTAAGTCTTTTGAACGAACCAATTTCAGTAAACTGTAAAACTAAAACAAATATAAAATAATCACAACACTGACAAAGATAACATTAATCACGATACAACACAAACAATACAACACTTAAATACAACATACAAACATAGATAAATTGTTTTTGGTATTTTTGTTTTAATATGAACATGGGAATGGACGAAAGGTGAAATGTAAAGTAATCTCAGTTGACAGTAAATACTTCTGTCACTACTTGCAACGCGATTACACCACTGAAAATTAAACCACTTACAATTCTATCTCCTCTCCCTATAGAATCGCGAGTCCAGAATTGCAAGATGATCTCCTCTTCAGCATACAGGCATCAACTTAAAGCCAAAGCTAGAAGCTTTACGATCTCCTAAAATATAAGTCGGCACTTGGTGAAAATGGCTTCCCTTCCCGCGACGCGATCACTCCTCACAATGGTTGTCAGGCACTATGTTTGGCTCGGAATCGACTCGACATCAAGAAAGTATTCTCATAGACCTCCGATGGTTGGTGATTGTGGTGGTGGTAACGATGGTTGGTGTGGTACTTTGGAGAATTGCCAATACTGACTGCAGAAAGCTCGATGCTCCTCCTTTGTACACACTACCTATCCATCGATCAGACACACTTCTTCTTTTTCTTCTTTTCTTTTATATTTCTTCAGTAGTAACTACTTCTGCTTGAATGATCAGTTGGATTTCTTTCATTCATATCAACAACGATGCTTTCTTCTCTCTACGCGATACTTGCAATCGTGGTTTTTCTTCAAACTGTCCTGTTTCTGCAACCGCTAGAGTGAAATAAATAGTCCGTGGAGTTACAGATAACTCAACGGACTTTCTTCGTTGATTTAACTATAAAACACGTGCATAAATTTAACTATCCGATGCTCATGTATATTTCGGATACTTACAAACTTAACTATCCGATGCTCAGATGCATTTCGGATAGTTAGAGATAATTCACTGAAAATCCACTTAAGTCACTTTCCCAAAACATGACACGTGTCCTCAGCTATTTTATAAATAAAAAGAAATTTCGGAGAGTTACACATATAACTGTCCGATGCCCAGCTGCAATTTCGGATAGTTATAGATAACTCATCGAAAGTTCACTTAAGTCATGCATTATGGTTTCGACACGTGTACTTCAGGAAATAATAAAATATTCTTTCAAAACATAACTGTTCGGCAATTTAAACATAACTATCCGACATGTTCAGTCTGTTAAACATAACTGTCGGAAATATGTTCGGTATGTTAAACATAACTGTCCGAAATATCAAAAAACTCGGATACTTAAGAGTTTTACAGCCTGCAACTTACCGATAGTTCAGAAATGTACTAAATTAACATTAATTCCCCAAAATTAAGTAGATTCTTTAATTAAAGCATATAACAGTGCAATTATAACATAATGGCTTAATTCTCATATGATAAGCTAAATATTATGCAATTAACCATCATTTAACCGTTAATAATATGCACTTTTTCATTCTAAACAACAAGTTATTTAACTAAGTATAATTTCAGATCCAATACAGACAAGTATTTATATTAGTAAACTTTTTCTGTATTAATTGATGTACTTAATTTCCTTTCACAAGCAATAGTAATTGAGCAAATATGATTATTTTCATTCAGCACACATCATCAAAACAAAATACTCAACAATTTCTATTTAATAATTTCTCCTAAACTTATTTGTGAAGCATATTCACTAATTATATTAATAATCTCATTTCCTACAATAAACTTAATCATTATAATTCTATCTACTATCTTTATTATCTTAACAACTCTATCTCTTAAACTTTTATCAACTATTATTTTAACTCTATTCCCATGCTTATCTTTTCCAATACATCGTAATTTAAAAATTAATTTAGGATACAGAATTTCTCCTAATGGTTTTTCTACTG
The DNA here is from genome assembly GCA_036874045.1 of Cymodocea nodosa. Classification (NCBI taxonomy): domain Eukaryota; kingdom Viridiplantae; phylum Streptophyta; class Magnoliopsida; order Alismatales; family Cymodoceaceae; genus Cymodocea; species Cymodocea nodosa. The sequence continues at coordinate 10,606,838 of CM072347.1, read as the reverse complement.
GAGCAGCCATCTCTACGTTCTCTTTTAAAGAAATGTTAGCTACACCCCAAAGAATTTCGTTAAAGTTCAGTTCAGAAAATTTTTCAGTACTCCTCTGCAATGAAAATTCCTAGGTAGGTGTTCTTACTAATCGTTTAGTGCTTAGAGAACGAGTCCATGTGCTCATAAATAAATAACAGAAGATTAATTACATACCAGTCTGAAGCTTTCCATTCTATAAATATTTGTTGTCGGATGAAGTTGAATCAACTGCTTCTCCTTCCAGTTCCTCCAACGCTTTCTCCTTTCTTTTAAAAGTGCTGGTAACTCGTAAATAACATTCTGTTTCATATATATACTACGCATCCATAAAGTGAATAAATCTCGTTGCAAGAACGTGGCTTGCAACGTGCATCGTGGTTCTTGTTTTAATGGGTACGTGTACTACTACTAATTTCAAATTTTTGGTAACCGCTAAACCAACGAAGTTTCGTTTGTGGTTAAAAGAATAACCGTTCTACTTAATCCACGAACTAACCTTGTTGAGTTACAGATTACTCAACAGAACACAATCGGTTACTATTGCTAACTCCACGGACTAACTTCGTTGAGTTACAGATAACTCAACGAAGTGACCTTATATTATATTACTGACATCGTGGAGTTACGGTTAACTCAATGGACTTACTTCGTTGAGTTAACACTTGGCAACATCTAAGTTTCACTCTCGTAAGTTTTCTATTCTATTTTTTTTTTTTTTTTTTTATCGGATTAACCGATACTATGCTTCGGTCAGACCTAAATATTTTTTATTTTTTTTTCTTTCGGTTGGACCGATACTATGTTTCGGTAAAACCAATATATTTTTTTTTCTGAAAATTAATATACAAAATTTCTTTTTCCCCGATTTAACCGATACTACGCTTCAGTCAAACCTAAATATTTTTTTAATTTTTTGGTTTAACCGATGCTACGCTTCAGTTAGACCTAAATATTTTTTATTTTTTATTTTTTTACTTTTCTTTCGGTTGGACCGATACTATGTTTCGGTCAAACCAATATTTCTTTTTCTGAAAATTAATATACAATTTTTTTTTAATGTTCTAGTCATACCGATGGATCAGTCGATTGAACCGCAACTATTTTTATGTTTTATATATATTTTTAATATTTTTTTTTTTTAATATAAAACATAAAAACTGATTTCTTACAAAGTAAAGCTCGAGTAGTCCTCTACTCTGACTTCTTCTATAATTCCAAAGAAGCTTTTAGGTGTTTTCAGAATAGGTTTAAGTCTTTGTCCATTTACTTTAAATATATTCTGATTTTTAGGATTTTCAATTTCAATAGCTCCATAAAGATAAACATTTCGAATTATGTAAGGTCCTGCCCATCTAGATCTTAATTTTCCTGGATGGTTATGGAGTCTAGCCATATAAAGATATACTTCTTGTCCTATTTCAAAGCTTTTAGGAATAATTTTTCTATCATGCCAGAATTTAATTTTCTCTTTTTCTCTTACAATCTTCGAATAAGCTTCATTTCTAAATTCTTCTAATTCAATTAGTTGCATTTTCCTATTTTCAACAGCTTGATTTAAATTAGTGTTCAGAGTTTTTAATACCCAATAAGCTTTATGTTCTATTTCAACAGGTAAATGACAACTTTTTCCATATACTAGCCTAAAAGGTGATATACCTAAGCTCGTTTTATAAGCAGTTCTATAAGCCCAAAGTACATCTATCAATCCATTAGCCCAATATGTTCTAGTAGGATTTACTACTTTTCCAAGATTAATTTAATTTGTTTGTTTGCACTTTCTACTTGTCCACTTGTTTGCGGATGATATGATGTTGCAATTTTGTGGTTTACTCCATATTTCTTCATTAAGGCTTCAAAACTTCTATTACAGAAATGAGTTCCTCTATCACTGATAATAACTTTAGGTATTCCAAATCTGGCAAATATATTTGTTCTTATAAATTGTATTACCACTTTGTTATCATTAGTTTTTGTAGGAATTGTTTGTTGTATATTTTGCAAGTTGTGCAAGTTTATAACATTATAATTTTCATTGTCCTATTGCAAAACTTGTATTTTCATTGCATTCAATTTTTGATCAATTCTCTTTATGGCTTTTTCAGTTTCGTAAATTATATCCTATTTAGGTTCTGAATATGCCTCTTTATAGTTTAACCGATTGACTTCTTATTGTTGACACACAAAGTATTCCAGTTTGTCCAGATTTTGCTCTATACTATGCTCCAGTCTGTCATAGCTATCCCAAAGTTCAGTCTCTCTCATCATATTACACATTCTATACTGACCATCAGTTGGGTAAACTATAGGATTCTCATACTCGGCTCTATTATATTGAGGATAATTCATTTGTTGTTCATGGGATCTAACAATCTGTAAATGTCTCAATTTCAAACAATTAGAAATGTCGTGTCCTTCAGAATTGCAGAATTCACATATACTAATTAAAGGTTTCAAAAATCTTTGAGCATAAGCATATGCCATATTCTCAATTACAGAAGAAAACACACAACTCTGGCTATTAAAACGAAACAGCTCTAATAGTTGCTTATATCTATTCAATTCAATTCAATTCACTTCGACTCAATTCAATTCAATTCAATTCCCCGGCAACGGCGCCATAAAACTTGTTTGATGTTTCCCAGCACTACACTAGAAAAACTTAGATTTGTTACTTCTATTTTTACTTAGTTAATTTATCTTTATGCCTATTCTTTCTTTTAGAAGTAAACAAACAACCTTTAATACAATTTAGATATTAATTCCAATTTGTACTTTAACTGCAAGTGCACAATGTCTATTGTATCAGTGTGCAAGTATAGGTCGATCCCACAGGGAATTGCTTACGAATTTAAGAAATGTTTGATTCTGAACAATTCAAATTTATATTCAATAAGCACTCCGTTGAGTTACAGTTAACTCAATGGACTAAGTTCATTGAGTTATGGCTAACTCAACGGACTATCCTCGTGGACTTAAGTTAACTCCACGAGCCTGTCACTTTATAATACTACTATTTACAAAGGAATTCGGCCAACCATTGGGCGATTCCACAGATTGTAAATAACATCAATTAAGCTTTTTAATGCTAGTTAACATTGGATTTATCATTAAGCAATACTAACATTCAGATGATTCAAATAGTAACCATTAAAATCTTTAAGTTTTTTGTACGAACCAATTTCAGTAAACTGTAAAATTAAAACTAAAATAAAACAATCACAAAACTGATACAGATAACATTAATCACGATACAACATAAACAATACAACACTCAAATACAACATACATACAAAGATAAATTGTTTTTGGTATTTTTGTTTTTGATGAAATGGGCGAAAGGTGAAATGTAAAGTAATCTCACTTGACAGTAAATACTTCCGACACTACTTGCAATGCGATTACACCACTGAAAATTAAACCACTTACAATTTTGTCTCCTCTCCCTGTAGAATCGCGAGTCTAGAATTGCAAGATGATCTCCTCTTCAGCATACAGGCATCAACCCGAAGCCAAGGCTAAAAGTTTTATGATCTCCTAAAATATGAGTCGATGCTTGGTGAAAATGTCTTCCCTTCCCGCGACGCAATCACTCCTCACAATGGTTGTCAAACACTGTGTTTGGCTCGAAATCGACCCGACATCACGCAAGTATCCTCACAGACCTCCGATGATTGGTGATTATGGTGGTGATAACGATGGTTGGTGTGATACTTCAGAGAATCGCCGATACTGTCTGTAGAAAGCTCGGTGCTCCTCCTCTATATACACTGGCCATTCATCGATCACACACACTTCTTCTTTTTTTCTTCTTTTCTTTATATTTCTTCCATAGTAACTACTTCTGCTTGAATGGTCGGTTGGATTTCCTTCCTTCAAATCAACGGCGATGATTTCTTTCTCCCTACGCGATTGAATTCCTACGTGATACGTGCAAATGTGGTTTTTCCTTCTAACTGTCTGTTCCTACAACCGCTACAATGGCATTTTAGAAAATATATTGTCCGTGGAGTTACAGATAATTCAACGGACTTTCTTCATTGATTTAACTATAAAACACGTGCAAAAAAATAACAACTTAAGTTTATAACGCTAACCTAATGCGTTGCCTTAATGTTCAATATAGCAACTCAACGTATACAGTTATGCTAACTTAACGAGTTATAACTTAAGTAAATCTACCAGATCTCAACACGTGTACATCTGGAAATAAAATATTCTCTCTAAACATAAATGTTCGGCAATTTAAACATAACTATCCAAAATATCAGAAAATTCGGATACTTAAGAATTTCACAACCTGCAACTTACCGACAATTC